>VXBH01003858.1:516572-531810 GCA_013400035.1 Rynchops niger | reverse complement strand
TTTTGTGGCTCTGTACAAACACACGGGAGAACAAACAGGAGAGGTGGGTGGATAACGGGCTGATTAGCTCAAGGTCACACAGGGTATTGTCCCAGGGGGAGTATCCCAGGAATACTGTAACAGCTCCACGTAGAAAGCTAGCTCATCTCCAACCCCCGTACTTCTTTACAAGGAAAAAATGCTGGAGTTCAAGTAAAAAGTACTATGTCGTATTCATAGTAAAAGTTTAAAAAAAAGCAATTATGGAAGGCAAAATCTTGATTTGGATGTTTAGGATGTCTTGTAAAAATCCCAAGAATGCTTTAAATAGAATTCCAAGTGAAAACACATACAAAGCCATGAATTCTCTTTCCATGTTTTTACTGTTAATATTGTATAACTAAAGACAGATCCAGAAAATCCCAGGCAAATGTTTGGGGGTGGTGGCGAAATAATTCTTTTAATGGAAGGAGCACAATTTTAGCGCAGCTACCACAGAAATACACAGGACCAAGCTCACCCGGCCATTGCCTTTGGAGGTAGCTTGCTGGTTTGGATGCAGTTGCAGGAGCCACCTGAAGCAAACATCTGTCATGCTTTTATTAATTTCATTTGTGGAAGATGAGATAAATAGTAATGAATATAAAAACCCATTAAATGTAGACTCACCAGTTAAATAACTACGCTGACTAAATTACAAGGAGGTACTACGTCGTCAGGATGACGTTCAGCTAGAATGATACTTTCTGAAAGGCAATTCCTGCAAGTTTATAATGTTATTAATTTTACTCTAAACAACTTTCTGTTTAAATCTTAGTTGTGAGCCTGCAGACCTTTTTTGTCATGTCAAGGTTGTTTCCGTCCCCCCGTTCTGCTCCTCACCGCTTCATTGGCAGCGCCGATCGAAGGGTTTGAGGGATGCCTGGTGAGCAGCCCTTCGTTATTTCAACTAAGACCAGGTTTTGGGTCCAGTACACTGCGTGGTCTCCTAAACAGCTGCTGCAGCGCGGGTGAGGAATAGGAATAAGTGGCTGAGGTTGGGGGAATATGGAAATGAAGACTGCTTAAGCAGACTTGAAGTAAAATAAAGTGCGGTTAATTCGTGCTGCCATCTTGTGGCTTCTGCTTAGAAAAAGTTTCAAAAATACTGGAAATTGTCAAAATAGTCAGAATCTCTCGTGCGACAGTAGGAAATACTGAAGCTGTTCTTTAAATAGACGGTGACACAGATTTCTGTGCATTTTCCTTGGGGTCACTGTTCCCTTTGAAAACATAAAGTGTACTGTCATTTTTTTTTTTTTCTTAGTCTTTCACGGTAGCGTGACCCAAAAGCTGGAGATGTACAGTATGTGTTTATTTATATCTTCTGTGATACCATACATCTTATTACAGAGAACAGACATCGCATAATGTTCAGTTATAGAAAAGTTTATGCGTTTTAACAAATCCATGAACAGAAAATGGCATTTCACATGAAAGCCGGTTTATAGTGTTCATTTATTTATTAAGTATACCTGGAGGATAAGTAAAATTGGTGATGAGAAGTCTCACCAAAGTCTGCTGAAGGCTGTGTCCACACCAGTGTCATAAAAGAAGAAACAATGACGGTGATCGGGAGGGTGAGTTGCTTAACCGGCCTTGCTTTCAACAGCCAGGACTTGAACATGACGCTACTGAACAGTAGGATGTTTCTAATTGAGCCTAATACTTTTATGATCTCTTTGGCAGATCTGGTGTTTCACTTGACCTTGCTTTTGAACTGCCGTAGGTTTGTTTCGGTTTGGTTTTTCCTTCCCGGAGCTAGCGTCTCAAATTTCTTCCCTGTCCAGGGGTGACTCCTTTCCATTCCCATAGTCACTGCTGTCCCTGTTGCGGGCATGGGCAGGGACTTCAGGAGGCAATGCCTCCTGGCAGCTCCGTGGGCTCATCCAAATCTATCTTCAGGGCACTCTGACACTATACAAATGGTTACCACTTAACTGCTGGCATCTGTAATTTAAATCATTTAGTGTAATATTTGATAAACGGTGTTGTTGGACTGTGCTGCAAAGCTTATGTGGCCACATGAAGCTTTTTTTTTTTAATTATTTTTTTAATTCCAGGTTTCTATTTCAGTATTACAGCCCGGTTTCTTCCAGGTTGCCTAACTCAGAGCTTGCCTTTTGAGCAAAGGGAACGAGCCTTTGGTGACAGCGACCTAAAGTGCCACCATTAAACGCATAACCACAATTCTGCCTTTGTAACCGTGGGATTAGCTTATATCTCTAAGCCCGGCGGACAAATGCTTTTTGCTTCATCACGATCCCTTAATGTAAGAAATACTTGTTACGACCTTGACAATTCTGCCTTTCAGTAGCCCCGGTAAGTGCCACAAATGAGCAGGTCAGCACTTTCTTTTGTCCTCCTCGTACTATTAATGTACGTGTGGGATAATCATGGGAACAGAAAGACCCATGGAAAAAATGTCAAGGAGGCCAAAAACGTTTAATGCTTTATTTTTTGATACCAGTTGTTGCTAGAAAGTTCAAGAGAAAGAAGTGCCAACTAGCACTGCTAGTGATAATGACAAATAGTGAGATCTCTGCTTAGAATAGAGGGGGGAAAAAAAAAATACATTCCAGATAGCTCTTGGGAAATCAGGTGGTCTCAAGCTGTTGGAGTGTCAGGAATCTCATTAAAAAGTTAGCTGAAGCGATTTCAGAATCATTTGTGGTGACTTTTGACAAATTACGGTGGCTAGGTGAGGCACCCAACTGCCACAAAAGTCGTGCAGTACCTGCCTCTAGAAGGAATAAAAAGAGGACCTGGGTAATTACAGATCGGTTTGATTTTCATTTACAGAAGAAAAAAAAAATCTGAAACAAAAGCAGTCTGCAAGATGTTGGAGAAGTAAACCATGTGGGTTATTTTGGAGGAACGTAATCTCAAACCAAAGTAATACCATCCTGTGACAAGATAAAAAGGTCTTATTGCTAGGGCAGAGGCAGTACATGACAACATACCAAGTCTTTTTGGCATAGTCATGCCTAACGACCGTAGATGAAACTGGGTACAAAATGGTTGGATGATGCTACCCAGGGGCAAAAAAATATTAAATGTGTATTTTCAGATGCTTGTCCCAGGATTATTTCTTTCAGTCTTGGATGGTGAGTAGAAAACATAGTTTCATGTGATTATTAACAAACTAGTGCAAATTTGGAGACTCTATAGGGTATATATCTCTAGATATATAAGGTAGATTTAGAATGGATATCAGGAAGAAATTCTTTCCTGTGAGGGTGGTGAGGCACTGGAACAGGTTGCCCAGAGAAGCTGTGGCTGCCCCATCCCTGGAGGGGTTCAAGGCCAGGCTGGATGGGGCTTGGAGCAGCCTGGGCTGGTGGGAGGTGTCCCTGCCCAGGGCAGGGGGTTGGAACTGGGTGATCTTTAAGGTCCCTTCCAACCCGAACCATTCTGTGATTCTATGATATTGGGAGAGGGATGCGGTTAGGACTCAAACCTTGAGAAATGGTCATGGAAAAACTAGGATGCCATGCCATGAAGATAAATGCAGGTTGCTGAAATTAGGAAAAAAAGCCAGCTCTGTAGACAGCAGCAGACGACCGGCTGTTCCGACAGCAGAAGCTGCTGATGTTTATACTGGGTCACAAGCTAAACATGAGTCAACAAACTTGCCTTGTTGTGAAAAAGTGAACACTGTGCTGGGGTGTGAACAGTCATGCAGACAGCAAAACACGCGTCGCCATCTCCACGTTCTGCTCAGCCCGGTGCGGTCTCGGCGACGATACCTGGCTTTGGTGTTTGGAGCGGTGCCCTTGAAGAGAACCTGCACGCTGCCGTAATTCCCAGTCCGTGCTTCTGGATCGGCCGAGAGCTGCGCTGTTCGTCTGCTGCCTTGTGACTTGGGTGTTAAATGATTCTCTTCAAAACAGAAAAGTTGTTTCCTCCTGTCTGCAAGCAGGGAAGGCAGAGACTGACATGAGAGAGTTGACTGGGTGAACAAATCACGTTCTCTTTCTGGTGTCGCATGTGGTGCTGGCCTAAAGCTTGATTCCTGGCGCGTGCGGAGTGGACCTGTTACGCTGCTGTGCTTTGACAGTTCTACATTTGACCGCTCCATCATTTTGATGTTTTCCAGGAGGGGGATACACTGATATTCAGGTAGTTTGTGTTTTATCACAACTAATATGTAATGATGATAATCAATATCATTATTATTGATTTTTTTTACTTAATGTCTTAGCATATTTCTCTCAGATTTAACCTTATGGACCCAGCGGGTGATCATGTTCCCAATACTCCCATTTTTTTGTTTGTTTTTTTTAAGAGCAGAGAGGCTGTTTATCTTGTACCTTTGTTGCAGATTCTGGGTGCTGCCTGAAGTCCATGGGACTCCTGGAACTTGCATCCACACCACCTTTGGAGGCACTCTGAGCTCAGAATCATCTGGGTCTGGATCTACTTGACATGCCCACACAGCTGTGGGGACTCAGGAGCATCTTGTCTGCCCGCTGTCAGGCAAATAGCGTCTTTGCAAAAGCAGATGACAGAAAATCCTGAAATACAACCCTCTCTCTGTGGGTGACCTTATTTGGACATGTTTAGTCATGTATAAGGAAGCTGCAAGCAGGTTATGCACAACTCGACTAATAAATATGGCTTTAAAACACGGTGAGGACAGGTAGGTTTCAAGTAGCCACTAGACCAAGCATTAATACAAGCTGTTAGAGCAGACTTTTACATGCATCTTCCCTCCTCTCCCTAAGACATCCAAAGAGTCTTGGTTGGCCCCATAGGCAGGGCGAGGAGCAGAAGGATTGGTCTCCAATGCTCCCTTGCAGCAGATCTTTAATAATGCTCGGTTGCTGTTTTCTGCCTCCGTATTTCCTATAGAATTTTCAGTATCGATGTTTTTTTTCCCCTTTGATCTTTGAGCTGCTGACTTTCCCTGCTGCAACAATCCTGTAACTTTGGCTGATCTGGCGTAGCTCTGTTTTATACCTTTTTTTTTTTGTTTTTTCCCCTCACTTCTTGTCAATGTCTTCTGCCTGTTTTCGGGAGCTGGGCTGCATTGAAGTTAGGTGTTGGGCCCTCGGACGCTGCTGAGCCCCTTGGAAAGGTGATGGAAAGCTAGAGAGAGAGGATTACACTATCCCCAGTCTTGGAGGCAGTGTCGGTGAAGGCTAAGCAGTTTCTGTGTCAGCCAAGTGATTGTACACGGGTCACACCGCCTCCCGCAGTGGGTAAAGACAGGCATGTCTCCTCTCCAAGTGCCCCACTCTTTAACTGGAGGCTCAGCAGTTTTCCCAGATGTTAGTTAAGCAACACAAGGGCTAAACAAACAGCAACAGATGGGAAGTCCCCTGTTGTCGTGCACCACGCAGCCAGAATGCGACTCCAAAACACATTTTGCAGAGTTGCTGCTCACAGTGGGTTACTTTGAACGAGCGGTGAGCTACGGCCGAAGGAAATGAGGGAGCAGCAGGAACATTGTTATATCCTTCTCAGTTGTGATTAGGAAGGAGCACTGGAAGATGATGGCTTACCTCTGAGCTCTGTGTGTTGCTGCTGCAGCAAGGGTAAACGAAGAATTAATAGCAGGTTTTGTAAAGACCTTTTCTCCAGAAATGCTTTACCAAGAGTCTTGCTCCCAGGGGCATTTACTTCAGGGGGAAGAGAGGTTATCTTAAGAGTCCTTTCCCAAAAGAGCCCTGTTTTGTGATGCTTTAGCAAGAAAGACCTCTCTAGAGACTGTGCTTTCCCTCAGGAGATTAATCTGTTTTGCTGAGCTTTCCTTTGTGTGTTTCAAAAACTCTTTTCTGCTTCCATTTGTTTGAAAACAGCCCTTAATATCAAATTATAGCCTTTGGTCTGATGGTCCCCTGTGACATGGTGGTCTCCTTTACCTCCCAGGCTGGGCTTTGGTCGCACAGAAGTTACAATAAGCCATCTGCGGTCGATGCCTTTGTTCAGCGTTGCCCCTGGCTTGGGCTCTGCTCACAGACATTCAAAGCCCTGGCTCACCGTCCTTTCTGGAAATCATCTCCTGCTCTCTTCAGACAGGTGTCCAAGATCATGGCCCCAGGATCAGGGACTAGTGAAACCAGAGGTTATGGAAGCATCCACAATTCAGTGCTTTTTCTCTTGGTTTCCCTTTGGGAGTATATCTGCTTTTTCTGCCATTTGCAAGCCCAGTTTAGCTACTAAAGGGTTTTCCCAGAGTCCCAGTTCCCCTGTTTCATGCCAGCGCTGCCACGTGACGGTATCTGGAGCTAAAAGACCTCTTAGGGTGCGGGGTGTCTGCAAAACACCTGAGTGACTAGCTCTGGGCTTTGTATTTCCAAGGCTGGGTATTGCTGGATTCACGACCTGGTATAAGGAGGGCAGAATATGTGCGTGTGAGGGGAAGGGGAGGGAAACGTCGCGGGCAGGCTGCCGGTGAAGCTGTCTGCCCCTGCAGGGACCAAGGGTTCCCGAGGTGGATCCGAGGCATCGGACTTTACAGCCAGGACGAGCTGCTGATTTCAGTAATGGCATCGCCCCCGCTGCCTGCTTTGAAAGATGCTTGGGTTTTGTTTATGCACAAGAGAGTCGTGTTTTGCGAGTGCCCCAGCCACCACAGGGGATGTCTCTGCGAGCAAATGGCCAGCACTAATGCCGTCCTGCGTGGCTGTGAATGAATTCGCCCTTTATTCGGTGCTCTCCACCCCTGCTGAGCCCAGAGACCCGCACCGCTCACAGGCGTGCATAGATGCTGCCATTTGCAATGCTCCTTCAGCCAGGCTTCCACACCCCGGTGCCTCTAATCCTGGACAAAACCCGGGCCGTGGGGCAGCAAACAAAACAAGACCTCTATTCTTAGCCTGGAAAGCCTCAAAGCCAGTTCTCCGGGGTGCGGGGCGATGAATATGCAGTTGCTGGAGCTCTTGACAAAGCAGAGTGAATTGCAGCGTTTGTCGTTAGCCCTGAACATACCCTCCTGTCCCGTTGGATCCGTCGCCTTCACTGCAGCTTTTCACAGTTACATAAATATGGCCTATTTTGCCCTCACAAATTAACATCTTGCTCGCTAAGTTTAGGCTTTCACACGCATACAAAACAAACCCTCTGATTTTTCACGCGCAGCTGGAAGTCCTGGCTCACCCAGGGAGAAGCCGTCCCTGCCCGTATAAAATCTTCACGGTGGACCGTGGTGCTGTGACAGCGTCCCCTCGCGAGCGGCGTGACTCTGCAAGGACACCGCGTTGCGAATCATCCGAGGTGCCTTCTCCTTTTCCCACCCCAGGGAAAGTTGGACCCCAGCTGCGCGGCTGTGAGGATGCCAGAGGGTGTGCCTGCCCAGCAGACCGCGTGGCATCCTGGAGGCTGGAAGGTTGGCTGCACTCCTTGGGGCACAGAGGAGATGGCTCCTCGCTCCCCCAGAAGACACCGATGTGGGTATGTTTTGCCCTAGAGATGGTTTGCCCCCAGCCCCGTGAATGTACTGGGAGGTTGCGCTGTGGTATATCTGCATTAGGAACAGCCCTATAGAGAACGGATGTCATTTGGAAATCGCCCAGCCCCGGGCTGTACGAAAGCCGATTCACATCTGCTGAGACGCTGGGCGGCTTTGTTAGGGATATAAGTAATACAGAGGCACAGGGCTGGGAAATAGATGCCTGCGCCCCCGCTTTGCAGTGGTGTTACTCCCTATTTCAGCAGCCTGAAGGGATCCAGCTCCCCAGTGCTGCTGGGGTGTCTCCGATGGTGAGGGAAGGGCCGGGATCTTGACATAGCATCAAATCTCAACTTCTTATTCCTGCTGCAGGGGAAATAAGGATACCTGGGTGTAGGTCCTCAAATGATTATCCCCTGGGCAAACGTATCTGCTTCTACGGTCAGAGGAGCCATCTGTAGCTATGGATCCACAGTGAGACCTTTTCTATTCTAGGGCTGATGGTGTGCTGTGGCTCAAAACACATTCTGACAGCTCCTGGCAGTGACCCGTGAGGGAGATGTTTCCTGGAGCTGGGCACCAACATCCTGAGGCCATTTGGACAGGCAGGTGGCTGGGGTGCTGGATTTTGGCTCAGTAGGACTGGGCCCTATCCTGCTCTGCTGTAGGACGTGTGTGATCTCAGGTGAGTCCTGAAGATGTATTATTGAATATTGTCACTTGGAGGGAGAGACGGACCTGTCAACGTGGTGTGCTCTCAGGTTAACAGCTGTGGAGGGTATTGACTTAGAGACTTTCTGCGCTTGTAATTCAGTGCATCACACTTACTGATTTTTATTAAAGGCAGCCATGTGGCTCGGCATCCACGTGTCTCAGAAATCACCAGTAGGACACCTGGGAGTAGGGAGCTGTGGTAAACAGGTGACTGGGGGAAGGTGTACTAGCTTAAGCATCTGACTTTGCTTTTATTTTAATCCTGCTGACTAAACTGAGCACCCCAGGTGAGACCCAGCCCCTCAGAGTGGTGAGCCACTAGGGCAGAAGGGAAGAAGTGGTGCGGGATCTTTCAAAAAGCTGAAAAAGGCATTAGGCAGAAAGCTCTTGCTTCTGTCCAAAGGGGCACGCACTTCTAAGCATGTGATGCTTTAGAAAAGCGCCTGGTAAAAATCTGTGGAGTGAGGAATTGGTGCCCCTTTGGGGAGGATTACGGCTAGATCTCCAAATCCCTGGTGTTTTGGGTCTGTCGTTAGAGCGGATCAGCAGAGCGTCAGGGATTGCAGGCAGCTCTGCACGCAGCTTTCTGTGCACCATGCAGCTGGGAGGTGTTACGGCTGGACCTCCAACAGCCCTGCCAGGCCTTCGGACCTGCATCGGCACCTTCCAGATAACAGGAAAGGGGCGGGGAGGCTGAGCTTTAAATGATGCTGGTGCGTTTGCCTGTGTGCAACCCCCTTTCTCTCTGTCTTAATGCAATGCCATCTTTAAAAGCTTCGGGTCAGGCTAGCCCTACACCATCCCTTGGCTCAGCTGAGGAGGACTGGGGCTGGGGATGTTTTTTATGTCCAAAAGAAGAACGGAATCATCACGGAAAAGCTGAACTCTATCACCGCAATCCCTTCAGGCCCTCGAGCACGGCCCTTCCTCTCCCAGGTAAAAGCAAAGACTGTGAAGCCCCTGGTGCCCAGGTGGTAGTTTTTCTTGCTCCGATGGTCCATGAGGTCCTAATCTCTTCCTTGTCCCTTTTTCCCCACCATGTCCCTGGCCAGCAGTGTATGCCGGTGAGTTCCCCCAGGAGCAAGTCAGGCAATGCCATCCTACACAAGCCTCTGTCTGTGCCGCATGTGTGCATCTGCGAGAGCCACGCGCTCTCCCTCTCCCTTCTCCCCCTTCCCTCTCTTTTGCAACCCCCCTCCTTCCACCAGCTCTTGCTCTTTTCACGAGATGCAGGGCTAGGGAGCCAGGAAAAGCGTCTGCTGCTCCTCCAGGGATAACTGTGGCTGGGCTGTGTCCTTCGCCCTCCCCGATGCACCGGGAGTCTGCAGACACTCTTCCTCGGGCTCCCAACCAGCCATGTCCATCAAGCACCCAAAGCCACATAGCCACCACCCTGCTGCCAGCTGCAAGACAGGTAAGAGCTAGGAGGGCCGTGGTGGGTGAGGAAAGGCCCCGTGGTCATCTGCTTCATTATGAGTCTCCGGGGGAGGGATTTTCACTTGCTCCTGCCCCAGTTTTCTGTGGGGAAGAATGTCTCTGCAAGCAAGGTGGGAGGGGAAGGGTTCTGCTCAGATGTCACGCCTATTAATGTTATGGCAGAGCTTCTCCCAGTGCGGTAACCTTCCCTTGGCATCTTAGAAATGGTCAAAGGGACACAGACATTGCTTCTAATTAGCAGGCGGGGAAAGAGAGCGGCGTGTTTCTTACGTTAACCCCAGCCCTGGCTGGGCTGATGGAGGAGCGGGACTGGTTCTGGTGCAATCTCCGTTTCAATGGGATTAGCGGTGGGCCTTTGCTGGGAGAAAACATCCGTCTGTGCTGGTGCCTGTAGCTCTGAGATCTTCACTGTCTTTTCATTCCACACACACCCCCCCCCCTTTGCTATTGTTGTTATTTTAAAGCGGCGGATTGCATTCCCGTTGAATTATTTGCATCCAGGGCATCTGTGACATTGTGACTAACACCCGGGCTGAAGGCTGGGGCTGAGCTAGTTAAAAATAAGACTAATTGGAGCGAAAGGAGAATGTGTCGGAGGCGAGAGAACTGCATTGAGCAGAGGCTGTAGTGAAAACTTGCAGACGGGCAGGAGAGCGTGCACTCTCTGGGGGAAGAACGGGGGGCTAAGCCGAGGGGGCTTGTTTTCCTGCAGCCCTGGCTGTGGGGGTTGCTGCAACTCATGGAGATCCCTCCAGCGGCAAGGACCATCTCTTCGCTGTTTGATGGGTGGGGGGAAACAAGCCGGTCATTTGGCGCAGCTAAGAAATGCGAGGAACCCGTCGTTCTAGCATCTTCTCTCTGGGGCTATCGCTGCACCCGATCCCGGAGGAAGGCAGTCGCATTCCTCCATCTGGGGAGCGAACACGTCACGTAAAGGGCTGTGCTTTTGCCGTCCTGTTGTGCTGCCCTTCTCTGAGACTTGTTCCTGCAGCCCCAGGCTCCTCTGAAGCAGCGCTGTGCGCGCTGGCAAGGACAAGCCTGGCCTCTTGCCCTGCAATCCTTCCAGGTGGCTCCGGAGATGTTGCCCGCTCCTTAGGGCTTGACTGGTGCAGGCGTTGGCAGAGCTCGGTGTGCGTCTCCATCCAGACTGGCAGGACACAGGCCAGTCTCCCGAGGAGAGGTTGCTGCTGGATGCAGCAGACATTTTTATGAAAGAGCCACCGTCTGCTGGAGAAAGAGGATGAGCCCGTCTGACTCACTTCCATTTATGTTTTAATTAAGGCTAGAGCCGCAGCCTCCAGAGACGAAAAAGAAATCCCGGCTCACCCGTGCAGTTAAATCTGTTTGCATTTCACCGTACAAATAGCCATTCAACTGCTCGTATGTCTAAAGTTAAGCACGTGCTCGGGTGTTTTGCTGCAGTGGGAATGACCTCCCAGAGCCACGTTGTGGATCCATACAGTGGTTAATAGCCCCAGTAAATCCTTGCCGTGGGACCTGGGCGCCCTGTACGCCCGAGGCTTTGAAATAGCAGCGATAAGAGCAAAGAAGCGTAGACCTTGCCTGTCATAAGTGGATTTGTGACTGCAACCCCGAGATCTCGGGGCTGATTTCTAACATTCAATAAATGAGTGGTTTGCAGTGTTCAGCTAGCAAAACACAGGCTGCTTGCAAGCACTTTGAATGGTCTCTCAGCAGAAAATTAACCCCATCTGTCAGCAAGCCTCGCTCCCTGGCCTGTGTCGAGCATCAGATCTCAAACAAAATGTACAAGGGACGGAGCATCCGCGGTAGGGGATCTTCGTGGAGCTGTCTGTCGGGGTGGATCTGCCTCGGCTTCCCAGCCATACACACCAACTGCGTTGCAGACGCTGCCATATTGACAGCAGCAGCGATGCTGAAAGCTGGGAGGACTCCAAGGCTGCACAGAGCAGCTCTGTGTCAACTCCGATCCCTTCTGCCTCCCTGCTCCACACTAACAGCATCCTGTCCGACGCACACGCCGAGGCACCGACGCGCTTCTTTACGCGGAGCTGCTCCTGGGCACGGGAGCGTGTTTCCTCAGAGGACAATTATGAAATTGTAATAAAGTGCTTTAAAGGGGAAATTCTTCCCTTTGATTGCTGTCTCGCACGCTGCCCCTCTCAGCCAGGAGCCTTCTATGCTGCTTAGCTATTGGTTTTGCATCCTACCTGCCTGGAGGAATTGGGGAGGGGATGGAGAGGGCTGGGGCCAGGAGCCATCTCGCAGCAGAGGCATCTGTTCTGCTGCAGCAATCTCAACGCCCGAGAGCTGCAAACATATTCCAGGAGACACTTTTATCGTTGACACAGGGAAGATTTTAAATAGCTGCCATGCTCTCAAGCTAAGCCAGAGACAGAACCGTGGCTCACACTTTATGTAACTCGTTTTTATTTTTAAACGCAGTCTTTTGTTTTCAAAGGGGAGCTCAAGTCAGTGGGTGTCTCCTATCTCCTGCCCTGCCTCGTTAGCACACGAGAAGTGGCTTCTTTTATCAAGCCCCCATCCAGTAGATCGGATGCTTGGTTTCCCCACCTACCCCTGAAACTCAGGCTCTCCTTGTTTCGCCTTTCAGGATTTCCTGCTTGCCTGGGCTGATGCGGAAAATTATCTGAGGTTTAAGGTGAATAGAAAAATTAACCCCTTAAAAAACATTCTGAGCTACATCTGTGGATGTTTCCTGATGTGACTGGAGCTCCTCCTTCCCCACCCCCCCCCCTCATGGCTCTCTTCACAACAAAGACAAGGCTGTGATTTGTTTTGCAGTTTAGAAGCTATCAGTGTCAGTCGTAATTCCCTCGTGCTGGACCAAGTGTGTTTTCCCCTGGACCCTAAAACAAGCAGGCAGGCAGCCTGGCACAGCGAGCAGAGCATTGCGTGTCAGATGTCAGTTATGAATAATCTTCTTCCAGCTTTAATTGCAAACAGTGGTGGAGAACAGCAAGCTCTGGAGATAAATGAACGACTACTTTCAATTAGCTTGCGGTTGGGCCCATATAGGTACCAGTTTGGATAAATTTTGAACGGCCACATGTCAGAGGAGATCAAATGACACCTCATGTCACAAGAGAACTGCTAGGATTGTCACTCCAGGTCAAGGGTGGCTGTTCCTTCCAGGCCTCCAGCAAAAAAACCAAAGCCCCTTTGGGTCACAGCAGAAGTGGACAGTGGCTGAAGGCTTGTGGTTGAGTCAAGGGCGGGCTTTGCATTCAGGTCACCTGAATTCCCAAAGCAGTGACTACTGCGGGAGCCAGCCAGCCTCATGGAATCGGCGTTGTGTAATCACAGAGCCTACATCACCGAGCATCTTCTGGAGACATCACAGAGGCAACAGGATCTCCTGAAAACATACCGAAGAATGACTTCACCAATGGCGATGTAGCTGCCAAACATCACAGCAGTCTGAAGAAGCACTTTCTTGGCACTGGGGAAAAACCTCTTGGACTATCAAGTTGTGAAGCACATCCTCAAACAAGCTCCTTGTGGCACAGTACTAGAAAAGAGAGATGCTGGCACAGACCCCGGAAAAGTCGCAAAGTAAGAACAAACGCAATCCCAAAGAAGTTCAAAGCCCCTGTGGCAGGGATCACTGTAAATATGACAAGGCCACAAAGTCAGAAATGAGAAGTGTAAGCGACCGCAGCAGGCTCGGCGTGACGGCTTGTTAAACTTAACATAATGGAATCCCAGAGCAGCAGCAGACCCCCGGAGGAAACAGAACAAGAGTGAGAAGATAGGGAGAAGTCTGCTTAGATGTCAAGGTGAAGGAGTTTATTTAAGGCAAACCCTCTGGAGATGTCAGCCAAGCCAATGAGCTGGTCAGTGCAGGTGTCCTCTGACCTTCCAGCTCCAAACTGAGAAGAGTGGTCATCTGCCAGCCCCGGGAGGAGCATCCCTGTATCTGGAGAGGCAAAAGCCACACAATTACCAGCCAGAGCTGCCTTCCTGGTCCTGCTGGACGTGGGCAGCTGTACTGGAAGGAAGAGATGCCTTCAGGCCGTGTAATTTTATCTCGCAGTTGGATGGCAGAAACTGGGACCAAGTGAAACTGGTGGAGGTGTTTGGTCCAGAAGAAGTTTTTGGGTAACAAAAGCTTGAATGACGATCAATGGACAAAACACATGGAATAAGCAGGGAGGCATTTAAAATAACAGGCAGAGTGAAAAGGACCCTGGAGATGGTGGAGAGAAAATTAACGTCCAGGGAACAGGCTGGCAAGTTCCCTCCCACCCTGCCCGGTGACAACCAACGCCCCCGGCGCCGCACGTGTTCATCACTTGTGTGTTTGCTGTTAGCAGGTCATGAGGAAATTGCTTTAAAGTATTTCTTGGAGAGATTTAAAATTTTGGGTGGGATTCAAGCCTAATATCCAAATGAGTTATTTTATTAAAAGGTTTTAAATAGAAGCTACAGAGTGGTCAGAAGCAGGAGGGCTATTTTAGAAGGAATTTGCTATAAACCTCTTCTGCTGCACAGAAGCTTTCTAAAATATTACCCTGTAAAAAATATAATTCTCTTTATCTGCAATTTAATTACATTTCCCATAGTGCCTGTGTCAACACAGCTCACTTATTTTTGTTCTCTGTTAGCTCACACCTGGCCCAGGAAACTAGAAGAGAAAAACATTGATGTTGGGAGTCGTCTGTGAGTTGCTCTGGGATGTCACTGAGGTCACAAAAAGGGTGTACGGACGTACTGGAGAAACAGGAACTGGGGTCTCCATCCATACTGGTGATGGCTATGAGATGGCAATATATAAAACTGGTGTAAAAACAGGAGGAGGAGGGGGAGCGCTCATGTGGTCCTCGGATCTATCCCTTCCAGTGTTAGTGGATCAGCGGTTTTGATCTGTTTGAGACCACAGCAAAGTCCAGGTATCTGAATAATGGACCAGAACTATCTAGAGTTTTGTTGATGGAACGTTTTATTGACCTCCCTTACCCCACACTGTCGGTGTGTGTAAATGAGATGTGAGGGACATCCTGGACGTGTTATGAAAATGGTGTCGCTCGTGACATCCTGTGGTTGCCCAGAGAGAACCTGGAAGTGTGGAAACACATTAAAACAAAAACGACATGTTAGAAGTTAAACCCTTGGTGATGTTGTATTAAATTTGGCTTGGGTTTGGGGCAAGGGCTGAAGCTGACTGTTATTTAACTTGAACAAACCAGCCTGTTTACCAGAGGCGTAAGAGGAACCTCAACCTTTGACCTTGTCTGAGAGGAGATTCTATCAGCTGCGGGTTCTTTTTTTTTTTTTTTTCCCCAGTGCTTGTCTTCTGATAACTTGGAGACACGATTAATCCAAGCCAGGATGACCTGGGCTTTGTGATGGGAGGATGAGAACAAGGCAAATATTTCCTTGCTCTGTTGAGGTGCGAAGGAGGGGATCCAAGATGATGGAGAGCTTGGATCACTGCTGCAGTGCTGCTAAGCCTGGTGTTTTCATAGGAAGTTTCGCAGGACTCTGTCTCTCTCCAGGGATGTTGCCTGGTGATAATGTGCTATCTCAAGACGTGCTTCCTGCGAGTAGCACCGGGATGTTGGTCCCAGCAGTATTTTAGCAGAGAAGGGGCAGATGACTACAAGTTTCCAGGAAAAAGGCAATTTCTTTAATGCAGAGGACTTCTTTTTATTATTATCTTTTTTTTTT
>VXBH01003858.1:503045-515329 GCA_013400035.1 Rynchops niger | reverse complement strand
GGTGCAGGGGGTTGTCTCTGAAGGAGACCGCTCTGCTCTCTCCCCAGAGCCTCTCTGGCCACGCTGACAGCACAGACCCCCCGGCAGAGAGGACAGGTCAAAGGCAGTGAGTATCTTTTTCTCTGTGTCTGTCTGTCTGTCCGCAGTGCCTCTGTGTTCTTTTTTTTTTTTTTTTTTTTTTTCCCTTCCCCTGGCTTTCTCTGCATGCGAATGGATGTTCTTAATCTCTTGAAGCCCCTTGAGGTCTCATGGGTTTGGGTGGGTTTTTTTTTTGGTTGGTTTTTTTACCTTTGTGCCGCTAATTTTTTCTATTGGGATGGCTTCTTTATCTTTGCTCGGGTGATCTCCTGGGGTGGTTTGGTGACCTGAATGTCATAATCGCGTCACTCCCTTTCTGTCTCTCCTAAGGAGAAGCCCCCAAAACACATCCATGATGAGACTGGCAATTCTCCTTGACCAGGGTCCTTTCATAGAGGGAGAGGTAGGATGAATGATGGAGCAGGAGTCAAAAAACCTACAGGGATGCCTTTACCCCCCACACCACAGATTATATTCCTAAAGTCACAACTGACTGGCTTTATTTGCAATCAGAGGAAATATCCATGGGGATGTCAGCCTAGCAGTGGGATTGCCTTCACGGGCAATATAGGTCTCGGCGTCCATGAAGTCAGACAGACTTTGGGATGACAGGGAAGTTGGGCACTGCTCAGTCGGGCAGGTTGTTGTTGTGGGGGCTGGCAGGAGGGTGGGAGTGGGGGCGAGCAGAAGCCTGTTTCATAACAGTACCCCAAAACACAGGTTGCTAGAGGAGGCTGCGAGGGAGAGGGCACCCGGCTCCGCTTCCAGCCCTCGCTTTGGAACGGCAGTGGGAAAGAGGAGTAGGGGCTGCTGGACTCTAGGAAATCGTGTGCCGTGGCCCCACATGCGAGTGAGGCTGTTAATGAGGAAATTTAAAGGGGTTTAAGGAATTACAAGGATTGATTTCAGTTAAAGCGCATCGAAGCAGCCGGTCAGGGTAGGGATTAAGGAAATGCACTCACTGGCATGTAGTGCAATCCCAGTCCTATTAATTTAGTTGGGAAGAGGCTTTGTGCATTTTTAATGTAATCAGATTTTAAAAGGGATGTTGCGTTGGGCAGCCCAAGCTCGGGGATCTCCCCAGGCCCCAGCAGAGCTGGGTCCTGGCTCCTTGGCACAGTCTCCGCTCTCATCAGCCCCTTTGTCTCTTCCTCAGTTGTTCCCTCTGGGAAAGAGGACACGGAGGTTATCTGGAGCTTGGCCCTATCCTGGCAAACAAGAAACCTTTGCCCTTTGCTCACTCTACAGTCCTGCTCTTTGTCCCGTTGGTGTCCTGGCTGGTGGACCTCGCCTTCGCTCTCTGATATGGGATTTGTTCTCAAGCCAAGGCTCATGGGGTCCCTACCATCCCCTCTTTCCCTCTCTCTTTCCCTCCCTCCATCGTTCCCTCCCCTTTGCAGACTGTGCATCTCCTTGGCTGCTCCCTGCAGGCTCCCACCCCCCTGAAGAGGAGATGCTTTCTTTGAGTTATTTTTGTGTGAGTGCTTGAGCCTGTGATGGTGAAAGGACCAGCATCCGCAAACGCGTGAAGTCCTCCTGTTATTTTATTTGCAGTGCCAGCTTTTCCGTGATGCCTGGCCAGTAACATCAGCCATGACCTGGAAGGACAGGGACAAGAGGTAGTTTGGTCTTAGCGAGGTCAGCCTGGAGCTCTGCCTGTTGAGGAGAGACCTTCAGAGGTGTTGAATGATGGGTGCGATAATGCCAACTCCTGCTGCTCCGTGGTGAGCTGTGACGCCAAACTCAAATCACTTTAGACCCGAAGCTGGACTTAACCCACGGCCCTGGCCTTAGAAGGAAATGCTGTCTCTCCTCTGTGATCATCCCTCAAGTCTGAACGTCTTCCACTGAAAAATCGACCTTCTGCACTAGGAGGCAAGGATCAAATGGGTTAAGAACAACTGGCCCTCCCTTTTTTGGCAGAGGATTCTTTGATATATTTTTAAGTGCCAGGACATGAAACAGTAAATCCCTCCTTTCTGCACTCCTGCCTCCTGCAAACAGCCCCGACTGCTGTCCAAGCCAGCCAGTTAAAGGGTTAACTATAACTGGATGCCTGAATGGCTGCCTTACTGATCCCACGGAGGTAACTGAAAAGACATGATGCATCCCTCACCCCTGCCCATCCTGTCGCTGTTTACCTCGTCCAGTGAGCCGTTCAGCTCGCTGCAGTGTCCCCTCTTCCCTCCTGCCCTTCCCTCACCTCTCCACCTCCTGCGGACCCCGTTTCTTTCCCTCTCTTTCTCCTGTGTCCTGTCTTGGAAGTCCTCGCCTAGAGACCGGTGTTCCATCAGAGACAAGCTCCTTGCTCGTGGCGCAGCATCTCTGTCCCCCATACGCTCTGATTCCCCGCTGCAGTCCCTTGATCTCAGGCATCAGAGAGAAATCTGAGCAGCATTGCGGTAATGCATGTCACACCTCTTGCTGAGATATTCGTGAGCTTGCTAGAGCAAACTGTGCAGGGAAGATAAAGGTTGGGGGCAGGAGGTATCAGGAAAGGTACCAGAAAGATCCTATAGCAGACTCAGTGTGCGTTTGAGCGCAGCAGGTCCAGCATGCTCAGCTAGGAACATGACGCTTTGCAAATGGTATTTTTGCATCGATGGTTGAGGTTTGCGTAGCAATAGCATCCCGAGACCACTGGCCATGGGTCCATATTTTGAGGCTGTGCAACAATTCCTGTGACTGAAGGTCTCCAGGTTTTGTGCTTGTGAAGCACTACAAGCTTCCTGCGCTGTGCCAGGGAGACACTCGTTGCATTTAATTAACATTTAATTTGCTTTAAGATTACATTAAAATGTGCAATAATAGAAACTCTCCGAAGGGCGGGAGGAGAAGAGGGAAACAGGCGTGCTACAGATTGGCTCAGTTGCTGGTGCTGAAGTGTTCTGCAAGAATTACATATGGGAAAGGAAAAATACTGTGCTTCCCTCTGCAGTCACAGAAAGTATTTGACATCTGTTTGGCAGGAGGGCTCGGAGAAGGACTTTCTCCAGCTCGGAAGTGGGTCCAGCAGCTGAGAAGTGGAGACTGGGTCGCTAAATCCTCCTGCCATGGTCCGGAGGAGAGAATGGCCTCATTCAACGTTGGGGGAAGCTAGTAGAAGACAGATGCCCTTGGTCTGGAGAGGCAAATCACAGGCTGTGTCCTTCTAGAGGCCACGTAAAACCATTAACTGGCATCTTTATGTATTTGAGAGGAGAAGATGCCAGTCCCATATAATGCATGTGGGTGTTATGTTTCCCTCTCTCCCTTTGTGTTCCTCCCCGTCCCGGAGTTGTGTAATGAAAGGATGCTGCGGACGCGCCGGCTATCCCGGGAAGGGGCTGGTAAGGACGCGAGGGGCCGGCAGAGGAGCGAAGGCTCTGGGGCTGGTTTGAAATTTAGAGGAAAAAAAGCAATAAAGCCATTTTCTGCCCGGATAAGCCTGTCGAGAAAGAGGCAGTTTTAGTCTGCTTATGTAACCTGGAGTCTAAAGAAGCTGCTTGAGATCCCGGCCGGTGTCTCCTGGCTCTGCAGCACAGGTTCCCCTTGCAGGTGCTTTGCTCTTCCTCTTCTTCCTCCAACCCCTTCAAGCCCCTGGTATTTGTGCCGTTTCTGGTGCTGCTGGGTTGTGGTGACTGATCTCTGGTATTGCTGCCCTTTGGTCTCCTCCCACACCTGACTAGAGCAGGTCTTTCCAAAAAACCATCCCAAAGCGCAGCTTTTAAAAGCCTTTTTTGCCAGCCCGAGCAGCTGAACGACTGCTGTGGGTGAGCCTTCAGCTGCTCTGGTGCTGGGTCTGTCCTTAGCGTCTGCTTGGCATCTTACTGGAGATGTTTCAGGGTCCCTCCCACAGATGAGGGAATCAAGGACCCAAGGACACAGGTTTGATGAGGCACAGAGCCACTGATTTTTATTTTTTTTTGGTTGATTTTTTTTTTTTTTTTTTGCCGCTCTGGCTGCACTTATAATCGTCGTCTTTTTGGTTTTCCCCTGCTCACACCTCTGCTCCCCCACATCGACCACAGGAACAGAGGGATGAGGACTCGCCTGGGCTGCCTGTCTCACAAATCAGACTCATATAATGATTTCACAGCTATTCTTCCGGACAAGCCCAACCGGGCTTTGAAGTGAGTATAGCTGCAGCATCCCACCCCAACCCCATTTCTGTCCTTCTCCTCCCTGCCCGCCCCCTCCCCTGTCTAGTATTATCTTCATTTTACTGTGCTTTGTGTAAGCTTTGAGTAGTTCTTATAGCCACAAGGAAGGAGGAAAACAAAACCAGCGCTGATAGAGCAGGAACAGCCTCAGAAAATACCTGGATCATTGACATGAGTTCTCCCATGAGACCGGACATGCGCACAGTCCCCGCTGCTGTATGCGGGACGTGTCTGCACGTATCTGAGGACGGAATTTACCCCTCTGTCATCACAATTCAAAGTCTGAGCGGTTGACTCAGTATAAGAGATGACCAGCAATTTCAGGCCATAGTCCTCCTTGGTCTTGTTATTAAACACTATCAAAAAGTCCTATATTAGTTTTGCATAACATCTCAGGTAGATGCTTCAGACAGTCCAGAGTCCTTCCTGATTTGAGATGAGTGGGATGGCATTCATCTGATCACAAGTCACTGCTTACATCTGGTCTAACCTTCCCCTTGAAGTCAGGAGGGAGAAACAAACACTTCTGGAGGGGTGGCTTTCATTGCACTGAGCCTTTGGCATTTAAAATGTAAATGTCTGCAGCTGAACTCGTTCTCTGAGCCTCTGCTTAGAGTCAATGAGGACGAATTTGTCCCTTTTTGGGTGTGATTTGTCTGGCCCATTTTTACCTGCCTACCTGGGGAATGTGAGGTGAAGAGAGTCAAGTCCCTGCAAGTCCCTTGGTATCTCCTCACTGACTCTAAAGGGAGCCCAGGATGACTTGCTCACCTGGAGACCTCTACATTGTAGACCTCCAAAGTTAGGTGAGAAGAATCCAGCCTTCCTTGGTGTCCTTGTCAAACGGCTCCATAGTGGATCAGTGGCCATGGGTTGTCTGTAACTTGCCTCTTCCTTCCTTTACAGAAGACTGTCAACAGAAGAAGCAACAAGATGGGCAGACTCTTTTGACGTACTTTTGTCCCATAAATGTGAGTAGAGGTCAAACTCAGCCTTTTTTTTCCCTACGTACCCTTAATACTTGTTGGAGCTAGGGCAAACTAAGTATGCATCATATCGTGTCACATTGCATAGCACAGGAATGGTCCCTCAGGTAGCTGCTTACTACCACCAGGCAACGGTCATGGTCATTTACAGGCAGGACTTGTCCACTGGTTAAAAGGTGAGGGAGTGGAGTGCTGTGTCCAGTTCTGGGCTCCCCAGTTCAAGAAGGACAGGGAACTGCTGGAGAGGGGACAGCAAAGGGCTACCAAGATGCTGAGGGGACTGGAACACCTCTCTTATGAAGAAAGGCTGAGGGATTTGGGTCTCTTCAGTCTGGAAAAAACACAACTGAGGGGGGATCTTATCAACACTTATCAATACTGAGAGGGTGGGTGTCAGGAGGATGGGCCCAGGCTCTTTTCAGTGGTGCCCGGGGACAGGACAAGAGGTAATGGGCACAAACTTGACCATAGGAAGTTCCATCTCAACGTGAGGAGGAACTTCGTTCCTGTGAGGGTGGCAGAGCCCTGGCACAGGCTGCCCAGAGAGGTGGTGGAGTCTCCGTCTCTGGAGACATTCCAAACCCGCCTGGACGCGTTCCTGTGCCACCTGCTCTGGGTGACCCTGCTCTGGCAGGGGCTTGGACTGGGTGATCTCCAAGAGGTCCCTTCCAACCCCGACCATTCTGTGAGTCTGTGAGTGAGTTTCTGTGAGTTCCCTTCCTGGCTTTGTTCTTGACTGGATGATCACAACGATAAAGTCATCAACCCAAGCTCCAGCCTTCTCCAGCTCCTGGGGATGCACTGGAGGCAGCAGCCCAAGGCCGTAGCCATGTGTACCGTCCTTTTGCAAGCGCCTCTGTGTCCAGTCTTTCCGCACAAGCAAACGGTAGGTTCTCCACTCGCTAAAGCCCCCTGAGATCTGTGACACCGGCTTGTCTCCTCTCCCTCCAGCTGCTCTTCCAAGCTGCTGCGCGGTGGTGTTGTGCTGAAGCGCAGCCTTTGCTGGGAGCGACGCGACACAACGCTGTATGAGGTTTAGTAACCTTGAACAACTCACTGTGTCACAGAGAAATCACATGTGGTAGCCCTCAGCAGGATCTCATTTACAGTTACCAACGCAAACCTGAAAATTTCCCATGCGGAAATCTTATGCAAACGTATGATCGGCACCCCTTGCTCCATTCAACAGATCAATCCTATCAGTTCTGTCCAGAAAATAGTATTCTGCTTCACCGACATTTTCATGCTGAGAAATTATAAACAGGACAGCAAGGTTCACAGTAGACATTCATTAATTTGTTTCTATTGGAGAACAAAACAAGAGCGAGTCAAGGTTGGGGAGAAGTCAATGTGGGCAGTGAACTATTTTATTGCAATCAGGCACCGTCTGGTTTTCTTAGAGACACAGGTTTTTTCCGCACTTACATTTTAAAATGTAGGTGTAGAATTATATTATTATTTAAAATAAAGTGTAATTTTTCTGATCTCTACAGAGATGACAACAGTTTTGGCAAGGAATTAAGTGACAACTTTAAACAGGCTGGCTGTCCAAGGCAGAAAAAGCAATATATAATTTTAGTAGCGGTATCTTGTTGAGATCATTGCTCTTGCAGCCAGTAGGAAAAAAAAAAATAAAAAAATGGTGTAGCTGGGTATGGCTAAGAGGGAACATTTATTTTGTCAAAATTCAAAACAAGAAGGGAAAAATACACCGAAGAGACCATAGGCTGCCTGGGGGACGGGGAAGGGGGAGGACAGGATATTCACATCAGCGTTACAATTCTGTACACGAGCCCCTTGTTCCTCCTTCACTAGTGCAAAAGTCGAAATTTCCCTGATTAGATACAGACCGCGGCAAAAGTGCTTTGGTTACAAAAGCCAGTGAATTTATGTGTCTGTGTGCTGACATTATACAGTTCGTTCCCTCTTCAGTTGACTGCTGCGAATGCTGAAATCAAACCTTAGTTCAATTATTTCATCCAGCAGCCTCCACAAGAGTGTCTCTTTTTTATTAATAAATTAGCCTTATAAGAGTGATAAATGAATTATCAGAATTTTTCCTGCCTCTAGAATGGAAAGTAGTTCTGATAACTCTCTTGCACCTAATGAAAGATATTCAGTTCCTAATAGCAACAGAGGTAATCTTTAAAATTTAAATTAATCTTTTTTTATCAGCAGTCATGGTGACATAGCCTGATGATCAGTGAGGAGTCAAAAAAAAAAAAAAAGTGTTGTTTAATAAACTGCTTTCTAAAGGAATGTGTTACAACTGCTCTGCACCTGAAGATTCTGGAATTGCTAGCCTGGCAGTCAAAGGTTATAACGATGCAAATACAAAAAGCTCTCTGGAAACAGAAGTGTTACTTCAGTTACACATGTTTAAAGGAGAACAGAGCGTATATCCATCAAAGGAATTGTCTTGTAAAATCATTGTGGTTTCACTTATGTATACTTATATCCAAAGCACACAGAAGAATTGCCAAAGATCTGCTATGAAAACAGAACAAAAGAGCTGCGTTTCTGCCGTTAGAAACCTGTGCTGATGTTCGGTGAGGGAGTCTTGTGCTGTATCTGACCGAAATTTCAGAGTACGAAGAGCAGGGCCTGGCCTGCCCGCATCCGTCCGTAGTAAAGCTGCCAGCGAATATTCTGTTTCTAGCACCAAGAGAAGGACAGAACTGTCTCAGTCTAACTTCCCCGTGACTGCCCAGGTGAACGATATTAACCAGGGAAAATTTGAATTCATGCTTGGGGGCATGGGCTGAGCACCAGCTGGGCTCGCGGGGGGGATTTCCCCTGGGGCTTACAAGCATCAGCAGGTCTAGGCTGCTTCTGCTTGACACGTCTGTCATAAACTCCTTCTTTGCTAGGTAGACAGTTCGTCTATTTTGGAAGGGAGATTGTGATGCTGATTTCAGGGGGTTGAGTGTCGCTTTCTGCTGCGGTTGGAAGTTACGGTGGTTTTGAGTCCCTTCCAGCCAACCTGTTCTTTGGCGGGGGGGAACCAGAGGACGCTCAAGTCGGATTCAGGAGCTGGATGTATCAGCTGAAAACGGGGCAGTCTTTGTGGGTGATATTGCAGGAGGTTGGACAGATGCAAAGAAAGAGCTCCAAGGAGCAAGAAAGTGGATCAGAGTTCCCTAAAAGACTCTCTGAAGGGCCAAGGCGAGCAGGCTGCCCTTGTACATGGAGGAGGCTCGCCGGGCTGCGGTACTCTTTACAGGAAAGGCAAACAACTTGTACCCTTCTGCTTCCTATTTTCCTGAGTCTCCAAATGGAGGAAGTGATCTGAACGGGTACTGTGCATTATACAGATTCTGTGGAGAGCTTCATTATGCTCATTTTTGTCAAATATCCCTCGAAGGGTGATGGCCCTGTGGAGCCCCCCCTTTCCCTCTCCCCGCATTGTTTTAATGAATGATCTCTGTAGGTAGTGTTTGACCCTGACACGCTACTTCTGGCAGCATCTTGAGCCGAGCATTGAAAACCCCTGGGTTTTGAAGCAGTTGCATGTTGCCAGAGATTCCCAGAGAAGCCCCTCTGCATAGAGTGGTCAGATTCGGATTAATTCCCTGGTCATTTAAAGAATAATTTGTGCTGACGTTAGCAAGAGATTGTGAGCAGGAAAGGCAGAAAGGCGCTCTCTGTCACTCCCCTCACCTCCCTTTTGAACTGGCGCTGGGACCCCAGCGTCCCTCAGCCCAGCCCTCTGAGAGCAGCCAGTGCCGAATGGTAGGATAGAGCTCGGCCCTGTTGCGTTGACAGCCCCAGATGAATAGGTCAGTGCAAAGGTATCCTACTCGGTTTTGCTCGTTGCTTCACCCATTGGTGAAGCAAATCAACTTGAAACCATAGGGTCAGCCAGCTGATCTCCTTTTTACAGCAGGAGTCTCGTCTGAGCTCATCGCAGGAGTCGCGAGCACAGCATTGCAGTGTTCCCTTGGGTCAGGGCTTCTGAGCGCGGCAAACAACAGGACAGAGGGGTTTGATCCTACTTTGCAGCAGGGAACCGAGAGAGCAAGAGACACATCGTATGTAGCATGCTTCCTTGGATGCTCAGGAAGAAAAAGCGGTGGCTTTAAAATGCTAGATTTTGGCATCTTTTCCCATTTTGTGCCCGTGTGGCTTAGCAATGGCTCCCAGGGACGTGGGGCTCAGTGTGGTCCGCAGGGCGTGTGTGCACGTGTGTAAGAGAGGAGCAATCCCCCCTCTGTACCCATGCCCAGGAGGTACAGACTGGTCAGCCAGATGGAGATTCCTTTTGACAGGCAGTGGAGGGAAATACAAGCAATGGCATGTCTCATTCTGCATCCCTCGCGGGGCTGGACACATGGCTTGTCATTTGTCCAGAATCCGGCAGGACAGTCTGTACTCAACCCTTAGTCACTTCTCAATGAAGCATCCGATGCAGAAAACCTTTGCGCTGAGTTTCCAGTTTTATCTCAAGGGTGATTTATTTTTTTTTTTCCCCCTCCACCAATTTTTTGGTGATCTCTTTGCTCTTCTGCCTCAACTTTATTGTCATACAATCATAGAATTGTTAGGGTTGGAAGGGACCTTAAAGATCACCCAGTTCCAACCCCCTGCCCTGGGCAGGGACACCTCCCACCAGGCCAGGCTGCTCCAAGCCCCATCCAGCCTGGCCTTGAACCCCTCCAGGGATGGGGCTTCCACCACCTCTCTGGGCAACCTGTTCCAGTGCCTCACCACCCTCATGGTGAAGAACTTCTTCCTAACGTCCAATCTGAATCGTCCCATCTCTAGTTTTAGTCCATTCCCTCTAGTCCTACCATTACCCGACATCCTAAAAAGTCCCTCCCCAGCTTTCTTGTAGGCCCCCTTAAGATACTGGTAGGCCACTCTAAGGTCTTACCGGAGCCTTCTCTTCTCCAGGCTGAACACCCCCAACTCTCTCAGCCTGTCCCCACAGGAGAGGTGCTCCAGCCCTTGGATCATCCTCATGGCCCTTCTCTGGACACGTTCCAGCACGTCCAGTGTCGTCGTCCTCCTCCTGTTGTCTACACATTGCTCCTCTTCCTGCACGGCACAGGAATATCCCAACCTCCTCCTGATTCTTTCTAAGCCAGAACAGCGTTAGCATTAGCGTTGTGCTGGTGACAGGAAGCTAACATTCAGCAAAGCAATGCTCAGCAGCAGCGAGAGCACGTACGTACGCTATGCAGAGCATTATGGCCTTGTCTCTTCAGCCCTGGACCCACATGCTCCATAGAGCTAATCCGTTCATCTGCCAGCCAAAAGGACTCTACCCTTTATTTGCTGCATGAGGTGCTGCTTGCCTATTAAGCTGTCTACCTGAATGATTTAAGCCACTAATCTTGTCTCTTCCTCATCTTGCTGAGGCGTGCCTTAGTTAAGACCTATGTTGTGTTTTTTGCGATTCCCGTTCAGTCCCTTCCTCCACAGCTCTTCTTGCTGGAAAAAAATCCCATCTCCATGGCCTGAAGGACAGCATTTGAATTGGGATGTCCTGATCCTCACATAGTTATTGATCTGCCTGGCAGTCCCCATCTATAAAACACAAATTCTTGTCATTGTCTAATTTGCCAGTGACCTGCAGGGTTATATTTGTATGGTGCACTGCAAGATCTTGGGATGGGGTTATCTATAAATACCTGGCACAGTCCTTCCTGACAACCCTCTTGTGCATTCCCTTCGTCTATTTGAATGGAGGGCAGGTCCTTCTGAAGCTTATATTTACACTGAAAAAAAAAAAAGCTAATGTCTTCTGCTCCTCTTTCAGACTCTTGACACTCAGTAGAAGAGCTCCATTTCTTTGCTTTCATCCTACCTGCTGTATCAGTACTGATTTATTCCTTCGGCTTCAAGCAAGGCTCACCACTCTGTTGAGTCAAATTCCTGATGCCCCATCCCTGGAGGTGTTCAAGGCCAGGCTGGATGGGGCTTGGAGCAGCCTGGCCTGGTGGGAGGTGTCCCTGCCCAGGGCAGGGGGTTGGAACTGGGTGATCTTTAAGGTCCCTTCCAACCTGAACCGTTCTGTGATTCTATAATAAGTGTCTGGTAGCTGTCTTGAAAGGTTGTGCATCTATACCAGTACATCTCTGTCTTCTTGAATGGCCATGGCTTTAGGCTACAGATTTTAAGGATATCTTGTGCTGCTGCATCTGAAAACTTCTAATCCTGCTTTTCATTTCTGTGCTTTTTCCGTCAAGTACCCCTTTGGAATCACACTTCTCAGGTGCTCCGACTATCTTCCAGGATATTTCAGGAGGCTGACTCAGTAGGTGATGCTCTCCTGCTTGTACCACGCTGCAATCCAGTGCTGGTTGCCCCAGTAAAAAAGCTGTGCAGTTGGGTGGGATGAGCTTTGACGTGCTGGTACTTGGTGAGGGATGCTTCCTTGATAGCCATCATGTGCAGGGGGAGATTAAAGCCGAAATCCAGGTCAAATTCCAGCTCAGGTGGTGGCAGCCCCCTTACCCAATTGCTCCCCTCAATCAGATTTGTCATTGTTCCATGATAAACTTGTGGGCAGTGATTTACTACTGTGTGGTCATCTGGGCTCCCATCTCCAAACTCCGTCTGCCAAGCACAGCTGTAAATGCTGGCCGGCAGTCAAAGGCTAAAGATGAAATCTGTGGAGAGCCAGGCAGCCTCAAGTCAAGGATGACCCGTCCTGCGTCCAAGGCCTCCTCTGCAAGGTCTTCCCAGGTCCAGCCTCAGCATTTCCAGCTCCTCAAAGGCTGTGAGGAGGAACAGGAACATATAAAGAAGTGGAGAACAGCCAGATACTATTATTTATCTATCTGCTGTCTAAATTTCAAGATAAAAAAGAGCTGATTGACGTGAGAGCAGGAAGCAGAGCATATGGAAACCTCCTGGTCCCAGGAAGGACCTGCTCTGGCTGCTCTCTGGGGCAGGGCTGAAGCAAACGCCTTTCTCACCTCATCAATCATGACATCCCCTTCTTTTAGCAGATAATATTTTGCAGATATTGTCTTTTGTAGGTATTACAATGGCTGCGCAAAGCTCCTATTTCTGCAAGCGTTCCTCTGTCAGTGCTGGGATCTGGAGCTGTTGTACAGGGACAAAAAAAAAA
>VXBH01003858.1:475089-503036 GCA_013400035.1 Rynchops niger | reverse complement strand
AAAAAAAAAAAAAAAAAAAGACCAGGACAGAGAAAGGGCAGCAAGATCTCTGGAGAGACCAAGAGCAGAGGTTGTGTAGTCATAGCAGTTTGCTTGGGTGCTGGAATGTTTAACGTCAAATGTCCTGGGAGCTGATGCTATATAAGATGACACACATCTTGGGGAACCGCTGCCCTTCTCCCTTTTGTACTTTCTTCTTTCTGAAACCTGTCAGCCTGCCATTATGTCCGCTCCTTTTCCTCCTGCAAAGACTCCCCGCTCTATTCTCAAGTCTTCCCCTTGCTCCCACACCGGCCCTGTGAATTTATAAACATTACGGGGGACACGGGTTTCGAAAAATTTTTCTGTCTCCTAGATTTCAGGAAGGGGACCAGCCCTAAAACACTTCTCTCGTTCACCATGTTTATCTACGCATGGAGAGGCTCAAAGCAGCCACAGGCAGCGTGATCCTGACGGGTACCCCCTGCTCCTGGAGATGCCTTTGGCACCCTCTGCTCTGCAGGCGTCTCCGGGGCTAATGTCACACTATTGCCCCGGGCTTGAACCCACAATTTGCGCTGTTAATTGCTCTGCAGTGCTCATGGACAAAAGCCCTGTTTTTGTCCACAGGAGCAGCCTGAAACCCTGCTCTTCTACAAGAACACTAATTAAGAAGTGGCGGGATGAGTTGGTGTGATACAGCTATTTCCCTCCCTCCTGGGGCTGACGGAAGAAGCAAGCGTCGCTGAGATGGAACGTCCCCATTTTAGCGGCCGATTGCTGTGCTCTTTGCAGTGCCGAGTGCTGATGGAGCACTTTGCAGAGCAGAGCCCGTTAACGAAGGAGCTTTGAGAAACGCGGAGTGGGGAGGTTTAGCCTGTAGTGCGGTCCTGTCTGGCCTAATATCTTTTCTGCCTTCACCTTTGAGAATCTGGGCAGTTCAGACATCTCCACTGACTTACGGGCAGCCAGAAATAGGCTTGTTAGTTGCTGATCGACACCTGGGGCCATTTCTTAGGGCTTGAGGCTCAGGACCCAGAACTGAAAAAAAAAAAACATCTCCGTGTCCTAAGTTATTACTGGAAACAAGAGAAGCAGAAATAAGATTAGGACACACAAGGGAAGAAAAGGGCAGTGTTACACTGCTGCTTCTCCTCACGTACCTTGTGCAGGCAAGAAAAAAAGGACAAAGCCATAAGGGAGTTTGTGACGGATCCTGTGACGTGGCCAGCCCCTGTCCCCGGTGGGCCTGGGCTTGCCGTGGACATGTGAAAATGACCCACACCAAGCATCAGACATCGCCCCTTAGGCTCCATCCCAGCTCCCATTCCCCCTGCCCCGGGAGGAGGGAGGGAAGGCAGCACTGCCACGATCTCCTACAGCAGAAAGGGGGCAAGTGGAGCCCCCAGCCCACAGCACTGCAGGAGTTCAGGTCCCACAAACCCTCATCGGTCTTTGCCCGTCCCTGTCGGGCACACATGCGTGTGCTCTTCTCATCCTTCTGGGGAGTCTGACCTTGCCAAATGCATTCCTGATTCCATCAATATTTTTAGATGCTTGCTTGGAAGTAGCCAGCACTGTCTCAGGAGGTTTCCAGTCATACTGGAACTACAAATGCTCAGACCTGATAGAAAAAGACCAGGAAAAGTCAGAAACATGTAACTGGGGTAAAAAAAAAAAAATTAGGAGCCAAATTTATTCCCAGGCTAAAGGAAAGAGAAAGGGCATGTGTGAAACCTTCAGCTCTGCTGGTGCCATTCAGGGAAAGGAAATAAAAAACAATAGCTGTGTCCATAAATACACCCAGGCAGGGGTTTAAGAGGACACAGATTGCCTAATAAATCTTTCCGTATTTCTAATCTGCCCCAGCTGACTCAGATTACATTACTGAAATGTCGCAATTGCTAAGCATTAACAAGTGATAAGAACACTTTTACCACCAACTAGACAAGTAGTAATTATGCTGCGCCCTTTCCCTCTCTCCCCTTTATTGTAGCTGTAACAGTTAGACTCTCCAAGCTCCTTCCTCTGTTTAAAGAAGAACTAAAAATATGTCACAAGGCAATAAAGCAAAGTGACAGAAAACATAGGAGACAAGTCCACAGACGCTATGTTTTATTAAAGGTTTTTCTTAATGATGGATGGGACATTGCGAAGTGCTGCAGTAACGCGCACAACATGCTGTTGGCAAAGAGATCTATCATTGAAGCTGGATGTTTTCAAGAGGAATTTTTCAAAGGTTAGGTGCCCCAGTCCCGAAGAAAGCCTTCTGCCACATTAGCTGGGCAAAACACTTTTTCAGAGCAACAGCAAATGGTGTTTGGCTTTGTGGCAGCTCACGAGACTCCAGCTGATGCGATGGCATAAGTTACAGACATGTCCTGGGAGCGTGGACTGTGCTATCGCAGACCTCGTGAGACAAACCAAACAGCCTTTCATAGGCAGGAGTAGATGGAGGGATGCTTATTAAATGGACTGCTCCCTGCCCTCTTTCTTCTCCCATTGTTAACTCCCTGTGTCTCCCTTGCAGATGGGCTGGCTGCTTTCCGCGCTTTCCTGAAGACGGAGTTCAGCGAGGAAAACCTGGAGTTCTGGCTCGCCTGCGAGGATTTCAAGAAGACCCGCTCGGCAGCCAAGCTGGCCTCCAAGGCTCAGCGCATCTTTGAGGAGTTCATCGATGTGCAGGCTCCTCGAGAGGTGGGTACGCCAGCACCCCGGGCAGGCAGAGCATCCCTCCGGCGCAGGAGGCAGGTCCATCTCCTCAAGGTGGGACCTGCGGGGCGCTGGGGGGTCCGGGAAGCCCTGCCTTCCCTCCAGGAGGAGGTAATGGTGAGGAGTGGGTGTGGGGGACGGGAATGCCATCCTGCCTTGCTAGAGCTGCCTCTGCTTGTGGTGACTCATCCCCTGGTGAGGGCAACTACTCTGACGAGACTGAATTAGTCACAGCCAGTGAATTCGATGGCAACTGCAACCTACATTTCCTAACCTCTCTGAGCTTCCTAGGAGTATTTCACCTTGCTCTTCTCATTTACTATCAATCCCCAAGCAGGCTATCGGGCTCATTTCTCGCGGGACATTTTGTATAGAATCATCCCACGAATGACTAACTTGTTGACTCTCCAGGGAGGAGTGTTTATCTGCTGACTAACTCCCAACTCAATTAGACCTCCTAAAGGATGCGAGGGATAACTCAGAGCTGAACAAAAAGTGCAGTCGCAACCCGAAGCCTGGAATTGTTAAGTCCTCTTTGAAGTACTGACAGGCTGATGCGACTGTCAGATCCTGCGTCGTGATGTTGGGTTGTGTCATTGTATTCGTAACACAACCAGATGGGTGCTCGCCGCACCTGCTCTCCCACGGCAGTCCTCCTGCTAGATCACCCCGGTGCTCGTCACCATGCAGGTGCCTGACAGGGGATCCCCCTGAAAGGCCTCTCTCTGCTCCATCCTCGAACTAGGAAGGCTTTTGCAAGGCCACTGAGAAGGACCCAGGTCTACACCAAGTGGTGGGGGGCACCTTAGGGCACGCTTCGATCCCCATCGCCCTCAGTGAGCACCTTCCTGCTGTTATTCACGAAGCTGGGTGAGATTTTTCTGGAGCGTAGGGCTGAATCTGGATTAGAAATGTGAGCGCAGGTTGGACGGGGTCTTTGCTAAAATTTGGTCCAGTTGTCATAATTTTGGCCTGCTAGAATGTGAAATGACCCTTAAGTGACACAGGGAGCTAGTCTGTATTGCTGTCATCCGAGTTAAGGCAGACAGCTTTACTTTCTAGACTCCTTTAAGTTTGGACTCTGGGTTAATAACAACAAATAACACCTTTTCAGCCAGTTTTTAAACAATAACCCTAACAAACGCTGACTGAAAGGAGGAAAACTCAGGTTGTTGGCTTTGCAAACAAGCAGCGGTCATGACACGAGGGCGGTTTATTTTTGCAACGTCCCCGCGCAAGATATTGTAACGCCAAGGTCTTGTGGGAAAAATCAAACAAAGCAAAAAAATTTTATAACAGCAGAGTTTAAAAACATTTAAGAAGAAATGCGCGACTAGTTTAAACCCCGCCAAAAGTTCGTTCACGTTTATCTCGGGCATGTCGCAAAGAATAAAGTGAATAGAGAAATTTTGGTCGACGGGAGAGAGGTTAGGCTAAGTCAGCGTTTTTTAAAAGATGTGCCACATCTTGCTTAAGAGCCTGAAGAAAAGTAACTTTATTTCAGAAATGCTCAGATCAGTATAAATCTAGTTAAATTTGGGGCAGGATTTATAACGCTGGATCGCTAAACCCTGCAGAGTTTGGGGTGCTTTTTAGGCACGGACGAGGGTAGGACCTTGGTGGTTCTGCTGGTTTTACGGGAACAGCTGAGGTGAAATGTGCCATTTTAAGCGGGCAAACTGGTCGCTCAATACCAAACTCTCTTCTGCTGCTTTTCCCAGGTGAACATAGACTTCCAGACGCGGGAACTGACAAGAAGAAATATGCAGGAGCCCTCCCTCACTTGCTTTGACCAAGCTCAGGGGAAGGTGCACAGCCTGATGGAGAAAGACTCTTACCCCAGGTTCCTGAGATCCAAAATTTACACAGACCTGCTGTCTCAAACCCAGAGGAGGCTCAGCTAGAGCAGTGATGGGGCCTCAGAAACCACGTGCTTCCCACAACAGCCAAAACCCATGTCTAAATGTGAAACTTTCTCGGTGTTAAAAGCAGTGGGAATGAGGAAAGAGGGAGAAAGGGAAGAGGAGGCTTCCAGAGCATAATCCAGATGTGTGGCATTAGGAGTCTCTGAGTTTCTGTGCTTTTTTCGGTTAGCGGTAGCATCTTGCAGTTGTTGCCTCCCTCTAGCACAAATCCATAATCCTCTCTAGTCACGGGGTCACCTGTTGGGAAGGCAGGTTTCCTTTAAAATTACTCCATTGGTTTATGTGTAAATAATGCCGCTGCACCTTTACATCCCTCCAAGTCATCTCCCTGGCTCTCACCTCTCCCCGCTGCTTGCAGGGGCCCTGAGGGCAGTTCTGAAACTTGTGAAGCCGAGACTAGTCCAAAGCATCGTCTCCCACCCGGCTGCTGGGGTCTGGATCCAGGGACCGTGAGGAGGGAGAGAGGGGAGGGAGAGAGAAGGCAAAGGCACATGATTCATGCTGCTTCCCAGAGCGGAAGCCATCAGTGAACTCGGCTCACCTTTCCATTTTGGTGGCGCACCTTATGACACCAGCTGCTACCCTGTCACAGCCCCTCCCCACCTCTGACGTGCTTATCTTCCAGGGATGGGGAATAAGTAATATTTTCTGTACGACTGTTGAGCAGCTGAGTTTTTCTCGTGAGGAAGGTAATGCCAAAAGCTCTCGCTAGACCTGGTCAGGCAAGTCTTCTAGTGCGAACGACTGTTTTCCATTAATATTATTTATTTGTACTGTAGTTCAGCCTCATGACTCCAGTCGCCGTTCAGGCTTCACTGTGCTAGGGCACTGTACCAAAACCTAATGCAAAGGGGCTCCTGGACGCCAGAGACATTAACAGGCTTGGTGGCTTCTCGGGAACGACCTGCCAGCTGTGGGGAAAGAGTCGCGAGCAGGAATGTCCCATCTGCCCCATGCTGAGGTGTAAGACGAGCTCAAGACCTGTCTGCTACGGCAGATAGCGTTTTTCATGTTGTACCCGACCAACGCGTGGCAGGGAGAGGATAACATGAAAAATCACAATTATATTTTTGTTGTTTACTGATTATTGACTGTTGTTGTTACCCACCGATTGTCTGCTGTGGGTTCAATGCCGTGTAAAGAACTCCTGAAGACACAGGCCCTGCTGCATGGTGCTTGCTTAAAAGCAGGACACAGTGGAGCAGGACGAGCATCCAGGGGTGAAGTGGTGCGTGAAGGGTACTTGGCCTTATTCCCATAGCCCGGGTAGCCAGCTGCAGGAAAAGACTCTGTGCAGATGTCAGTTGTGTAGCACCTCCTCTGCGCTGTGCAGTAACGCTCACCATCTGAAGGCCCCATTCCAGCTTGTTGCCTGTCAAGATTCTTGCAATATTTCCTAGTGCAGAAGCAGACAGCCTGTCTGTGGATTTGAGCCTACGGACCAGAGGTCTATTTTCTTAGTTTTATGAAAAGTGACCTCGTGGATCTTTTCCTTCTCTCAGTCGCCCACAGATCAGAGGCTGTAAACTTCTGTTCTAGTTGAGGGCGGTTGGGTAGGTTTGCTACATCAGAAAACTGGCGATAAAGGTTTAGTGTAATGTGGTGTGAACTAGGTAGGCCGTATTCTAAGCATAAAGTGTTTGGAACGAGATACAAAAAGCTTGCTTTGATATTAAAAGTTACTCTCCGTGCGTTAGGTAGGAAGCAGGTTTTGAGGCTTTTTGTAAGGACGCTGTGCATTAGGACAAATAGGTTTAGGATCAAGATAGGGATGGTGAGCATGCTTATTTTACTTTGGAGGTGTATTCCTGTGGTCTCTAAGGCACTAAAGTCTAAATACAGTGCAAGCGCAAAATTTATACTCAGTAGGGAGACCTGCTTTTCAGTACCTGGTTGGTCGGCTCTAGAATTCTCCAGTTGTTTTGTAGGAAAAGATCGGTGAAAAGTGAGCACTGGAAAGTGCCCCAGATTCATGCAGGGGGTCTACATCGTGCATGGCTCAACTGACTGTGAGTGTAGCTGTTCGTGGGCCCATAGCTTTACAGCAAACAAGGTACCTGGCAAAGGAGGTTTAATGGGACGGGTGTCTGGGCAAACTTGTGCAATGCTCTGGAAGGAGCCAAAGACAGAAGGAGAGGAGTCATGCATCCAGTGTCTGTCCCTGGTGGTATCTGGGCTATAGGAAGTGGAACAGAGTCACATTGCCTATACAGCTCCTTCCTGCTATAGGTAAAAGGGAAGGAGGAGGGCAAATCACCCCACATTGCAGCGAAACGCTCTCAATCCTTGACCTGCAAGGGAGGATGCGCAGCCACCGACTGTGAGGAGGGGCTGGAAGAACTCTTTCTGAGAAACACTATGTCTACTGCACCTGCGTAACACAGGATGGGCTGGGATCTCTCGGGGACACAGGTTGCTTTGGCTGAAGTATCTCCCCTTGAGATGGCCTGCGATGCTGGTTGTACCCAGCGTCACTGCGACTGCAAAATGGCACAGCGAGCGGTGATCCAGCCGCTGCAACGCGGCAGCTCAGCTTCCCAAGCCTGTGGCATCAAACAAGCTGTGTTACAAGGGATGGAGGGAGGCCACCTTGTCTGGCCCTGCCTTCCTCCTTTTCAGCCTCCTCTTGACTGTACGTGCAAAAAGCGTTCCTGGATGTGAGCGACACCACCAGCCGGCTTATGCAGTCATCACTTTTAAAGAGAAGGCAGAAGGCCGTGTTAAATGCCTTGTGGTATTTCTCTTAAAGCCACCAATACACCTTCTGAGTGGGCTTGGATGATGCTGACCTCTAGTGCCAGCTGATGCTCCCCAGACTAGACTTTTCAGTGAAGTGCCCTGCAGGCACCCATGGTGGTGAGGGTCCCAGAGACATCCAGGCCATGAGGAAACAGCAGAACAAGATGTTTTTGTGGATGAATGAGGAACAGAAACTCGGAAGTGAGGACAATCCCCAGGTTCCCCTGATGGCTACAAGGGCCAGTCCTACTTTGAGTGTGACTCCAGAATGCCCAGGAGGTACCGTTTCTCAGCAAGTTCCTCCAGCATCAGTACTGGCATCCTTTCAGTTTGTGTCAGAATTCATCAAAAAACTTCATAGTCAACACCGTGTGAAAACCAAGCTTCCCCTCTATCCTCCACTGACCTGGGGAATTGCTTTGCGCGGGGCACACTCGGAGATGGTGTTGCTGCGGTTGTGACAGGAACTGTATTCATGCCAGCTGATGTAGGAGAAGTGTTTTGCCCATTAAACTGGTGCCGGAGAACATCCTCCACGGGAAACATCCTAGAGCCTAGAGTGGAGCAAAAGTATTGTCTGAGGCATACGAGTCTGTCACGGTTATTTTTGTTGCTGCTCTTACAGTTTTTCTCTCTTGAAGGAAAGCAGACTAGTTATTTTANTTTTTTTTTTAAAAAAACAAGAAATTGGCACCAGCTGCTTCTTTTATGCCAAATGTCAGTCTGAAGTGAATTAAAACAGGCAGCTTATAGCTCTTCCCCTTAAACCAGCGGCTGATTAAGGAAATAATGACTGAGCCAAAGCTTCGGAAAGCACCGAGTGATGACTAATCCCCATCAAGGACAAATATCCTATCTTTGATTCATCTCTTACTGATGTGAAAGGGATATTCATAACTTACAAACCCTATTTTCCCCCCGCCTTCCACAAGCACACACCTCCAAAATTTTGCTCCTGTATCAAGTAATGTCAGAGTGTGCCATCACAAGGAGAGAGGAGAAAAAAATCTGTTTGCTCAGCTCTTTTTATTCTGTGTGTTTGCTGGCATGTCCCCAGTCAGCTCCCAACTCCTTTGACAGCAAAAGGGAAGAAGAGTTTACAGATTGCCTTTTCTATAAGCTTCAGATGTTGTTCACTCCAGAAGCAGATGCAGAACCCGAATCTGCTTTGAGTTTCTTTCTCCTGCTTTGGCCCGTCAGCCGGGGTTGGGATGATTTCCATCACTTTTACTGGACTCGTTAATGTACCGATGGGTCCCTGCCCTCCACGTGTGAAGGGCACAGTCCTAGTGGTCTAAGCAGGGGAGGGAAATAGGGGTGCGTGTCTGCGGGCGCGGGTGGGTGAGAGCGCATGTGAATTCATGTCTATGTTACTTCGTGTCTCCTACTAGAGAAGCTTTTCTGAGACATAGATGTGCATGTTAAAATAGGAGAATTAGGCACAAAATGACATAAAATGAGATGTTAGCCAGTGTTGTGTTTGCCTCGTGTGTAAGTTTGACTAGTAATAAGAGACATAAAACTCTGCTAGGCTTCCAGTTACCCATAAGAGCACATGTATCAAACTGAACTGAATGTTCACTGATAGACACAAAACAAAAATGTTTACAGCATTCAGAGCAATAGCAAGGCATACCTCATGCCAGTCCTGGAGTGCCTCTCACCTGTCCATGCAAACTCCTCCCCTCTCTGGGGGCCTCTTGCTTCTCCCCCTAAACCCCTTTCTCTTTCTCTGCCTTGTCCTCGTGGACTTCCCTCCTCCTCCTCTTCATGGTTACCTCCCTGGAGCACTCCTGTCCATGCCAACCAGCACTGCTTGTCCCCATAAATCTGAGCCTGGGTCTCACATAACCTCCTCCTGTGCCATCCCCTTGGCATACCCTACATCCCCGTCCATCCCTCCTCTAGACTTTGCCTGACCTCCATCCCTATCTATCCCTCCTCTAGTCTTTGCCTGACCTCCATCCCCATCTATCCCTCCTCTAGTCTTTTCCTGACCTCCATCCCCGTCTATTCCTCCTCTAGTCTTTGCCTTTCACTTCCCCAGACGCTTGCCTCTGGTCTTGCCATCTCTCTCCTACACACCTCCTACTGTCACTATAAAACTATTCCTTGCCCGTTATATAAGAAGAAAATGCTTCACGTAATTTCCGCATTATCTTTCATTCCTGGGGCTGCCGCAGTTGTCATCTTCCTTGGTATTGTGTTTTCTCTGGCATCGAAGCGTTATACCACAGAACTGGAATTAAAGTACATTTTGCTGCTAGACTGGAATGCTTTTCTCTACCATGTACCCCTTGGGCATTGCGGAGGCTCGGCTCGTCCCTGGTGTTGTGTCTCCTTCCTCCATCCGTGCTCCACGTGCTGCGCTTGTGGCAGGGGCTGGCGAAGCGAGAGAGCAGCCGTGCTGCGGGGAGGCAGCTGGGCTTCCTCTTGGCCTTCTGACATATCAAAAAAAAGAGTGTAAATAAAGGTGCGTGTGGGGGTGTGCGTGTGTCGTATTTGCTTAGTAAAGTCAGTCGTTCTGCTCAGTGCCTCCTCTTGATTTTACTGGAGGGTGGTATCTCTAATTAGAGAACGCAGTAAAATCAAGGGGAGTTCAGGGAACTGAGGGCATGGGAGGGAGGTGGCAAAGGGGGATGAGTTTATTGTGGAAAAAACCAGAGTATTTCTGGCGAAAAGGCAGTCCCTGCTTGTGGAGGGACCCGGTGTAGCCGGGAGGTATGGGGGCCAGCCGTGGTGTGAATTGCTTGTCTGCAGTAGCCCCCACAGCTCCCGCTTTGCACCGTGTGCTGCGTGCCCCAGGCTGGATCTAAAACGTGATGGATGAGGAGCTGCTCGGCTTTGCATTTACAGCGCAGATAACGGTGTTATCCTATGAGAAATGTTCTTCATGTCGCTCTATCGGTGCCCCCAGCCACCAGCTAAAAAGCAATGAGGGGAAGGAGGCGTCTTGTATTTGCTTATGCAAATCCTGTGCGGGATTACTGGTAATGAAGAGAGCAGGGTACAAGCACTCCCCGGGGTAGATGCCCCTTCCTTAAAAACCACGATCGAAGTATCTGATCTTCCTATAACCTCTCTCCCCAACTCCTCTACAAGCAAACCAAATCAGACGTGCAGAATTCAGAGTTTTCTTAAAACTTTCACCTTTGGCAGGATGGCAGTGTCCCACTGGCAGGAGGTGGCCTTAAGGATCTGACCCCAACAGCCAGTCCCAAACAAGGTGCAGTGTAAGATGGCTTTGGTCCTTGGGAAACACGATCACAGGGGCTCAGAAGAGATTTAGGAGGACATCACTGTACCGAGTGAGTTCAGAAGCCAGCCACCAGGTACCTGGGGCAGAAAAACCAGCTATTCTAAGACAACCCCTATGCCGCATTTTTATTTTAATTAGGTCCTGATGCTGTAACTGCCCTGGCAGTGTCTGAGTGCTGCTGGCGCTGGTAGATTACAGCAGGAGCTTTTTGGGCAGGACATGTGGGCTGTTCGGTCTGATTCCTTCCCGTCCAGGGGAAGGCATGGGCTCACGTTCAGTTTGACCTTCCCTCTGCATTAGCTGCTCGTTCGCTAGGCTCACCTTCCCCTAACGAGGCTAGAGAAGCTCCTCAGCCATACCAGATATCCGACCGGGGATGACATCCCCCCTGAGTCGTGTCACCGTATTGTCAAATGTTACTCACCTGTACTGTATAGAGACCGTGAGGATGTAATAAACAGCCTGAGAGAACTTGCTCTGTGTCTGAGTGTCTGAAAAAGTGTGAGTTGAGCTCTTTTTCCTGCGTGGAAAGTGGGAGCCGCGAGCCCAGGGATGGAGGGGTGTCTCCTGGCCAGGAGGAAAAGGATGGGAGAAGCTTGTGCCTTCTCGGACCCTGCCCTCATCCTTCTGCATGCTGGTTTCACCGGTGCGGACATGCTGGATGGGGCAGCGAAGAAGGGACGTGTTTTCTCTAAGCAGTCGGTCTCCTCTGTTGAAGCAATTTAGATCCAGTCTCCTTGGAGGTGTAGTTTGGGGAGATGAGTCAGAAATATTGTCAGTAGGACCTAGGAGATGATAAGGAAGGTAAATCTGAAGAGCTTTCCAGCGGTACATTGCTGTCCTTCTCTGGGTACACCCCGCTGCTGCCTGCGAGGGATTGCCCACCCCAGACCCCAAAGCCAAGGACCTGGGCAGAAGCGGCATCAGGAGCAGCCATTCTTGGAGAAGGCAGCAGCAAAGGTTCCCTGCAGCGAGGGGCTGCCGGTGTCCGCCCGGGGAATAGCTGTGGTCGGAGCGGAGCGGGAGTGCTGGCTTCATCCCGGGGAGGCAGGCAGCATGGAGAGCGGTGGCGGCCAGTGCAGATGGGCGTCCTTCATCGCAGACAAATTGCTCACTCCCACCTCGCAGAAATCACACATGAATCTGCAGGACCTTCCCGGGGGTGAAGTCAGGGCTGTAGCAACGGGTAACCGCTTGTTCAGCCATGCTCCAGGGGGAAAATGGAAAACCAAGCAGTTCTCTCCCTGCCGGGAGCGTGGCAAGGGGACACAGGGCTGCTGAACCAGCCACTTGGTGGTCCATCGCAACGACCTCAGTTCGCATCCTGCCATCCTGCGGGGAGAAGTGGCCGTGGCTGGGCAGCAAACACTCTTTATCAGCCCATTAAACCCACTGACACGCGTCCAGAAGTGGCCACGGTGAAGGTGGCACAGCTGGGGCATCAGCCTTTCCTGTGGACCCAACGCCACGCTGGCACAGCTCCCGCCTGCCCCTCTGGAAGTGTTTTGGTCTCACTGCCTTATTTCCAAGTGTGAAAACATTGTGCCAGGTCTGTTCCCCGTACCAAGACCGGCGGTGGGGGTTGCGTGAGCAAGCGCTCCTGTGAAAGGGAGCAGTGTGGATGGATCAAGCCATGAAGAGCAAACCAATGCTTTCTCCATTGACAAAAAGCAGCCCTAGGCTCCAGCAGGCAGCTTGCATCGAGGTCTCAGCTTGGTGCACCCTTGGTGGATAAAGCGGGGAGAGGCGAGCGGGACTAGGCTGGCGAGTCGCCGGCAAAGCCCAGGATGAGGACTGGCACAGGAACAGGAATGAACAAGTAAGGAACGGGAAAGGCGAGGGTTGGTTTGGCGGGCAGGGAAAGTACGGCTGGGGACCACGGTGTGCATGAGCTACAGACCCAGTGAGAGCTGGAGAAGTTGGAGTGACCCAGTGAGTCCCAAGGGCCAGTTGAGGGAATCTGGAGGAGCCTGGGCTTGCTGGGGAAGGGTCAGGCAGCAGCTGAGGACAATCCCGGGTACTAAAGGGGGCAGGGGAAGTGTTAGTAGGGGTAGAGACTAGAGTGAGAGCAGCTGGGGGGGGGGGTTTGTTTGGGTATTAGCAGAAAATTTCATGGTGGGAGATCAGCCAGGGAGTGGGGCTGAAGTGACTCTGTAGGGTCTGCCGCTTGCCTGGAGAAAGGGCTTCAACCGGGCAGGGCTGAGGCCAAGCAGAGCATCTCCTGAGCAGGTCTGGTGAGTGAGGGACAGCAGTGACCCGGCTCCAGCCCAGCCCTGGGCGCACCGAGGGCGCTCCTTGCCCAGCGCACAGCCCACCCTCCTTCCCAAAAGGTGAGTGCTTGCTACACGGTCTGCTCAGGGTTGCATTTAAAACCAAAAAATTAAATGAGCTTGTTTTTCTCTGGAAATCAGTGCAGCGGAATTTATCAGTCCCTCTGTCTTCTTTCTATCCCCCCTTTTTTTTTTGCCCTAATTCCCTAGCCTTTTTTATCATTGTTCTTTCCTTTTCATCTGCCGCTTCTTCCCTCTAAGCCTGACTCTGAGCCAAAACAATTTACATGCATCCAAGGAAAGATCTGCCATTAGTGCTGCTCTGTCTCCCCTCTTAGTTAGGATATATTTAGCCCTCGTCTTGAGTGGGTTTTTTTTGGTGGTGGTTTTTTTTTTTCCCTCTGTTCAGTGGCTTTAAAGAGCAGGTGCCGGGAACTGAAAGAGAAGATTAAAAATACCTGCTGTCAGATAGCTCTCCCTGCGCAGATGTGCTCCGGCGCTGTGCAAAGTGAACACGTGAGCAGAGCGGATAACAGCTGCCCCTTGAAAAGCTCATTTGTAATTCTAAATTTTTTTTTTTTTTTTTAATTTCAATAATCTCTTTCCGCCCTGCTACAAATTTCCAGAGCAGCTATTTCCTTTCGTGCCTCATGTGAAGGCAGCCGTGCGCTTTTGTGGGGAATCAATGGAATGCCCCGGTGGGTCAGGGTGAGGGGCTGTTGCCACCCAGGAGCTGTGGAGGAACGAGCGCCGCCGCCTGTGCGGGCAGCTGCCTGTCCTGCAGTGGGGTAGGGGTTTCCCTGGGCGGGGAGGCATGGATGGAGCAAGGCTCACCTGCAACCACATGGACATGGCATCCCGCGGGAGCCCCTGGCCATCCCTATCTCACGAGGCCATGACCATGGCCGAGACCCAGGTGTGATGTGGCTCCTTGGGGGGACCCCTTGCAAACATCCTGCTGTGGTCGGAGCCTCAGCTGCTTCCCTGCTCCTCCGTCACCAGCTTCCGAGCGATGACACTCTCCTGCCTGCACAGCAGCCACCTCCCGCCACGGGCAATCCTCTTCCAGCACCACTTTCTCCATCTCCTTTGCCTACATCTCTCGTTAAACACAACCAGAGCTTCACAACAGCTTGCTGGTGGAGGCAGAGGGGGGGGCCGTGCAATATGAGCAGTGCCTTTAGGTCTGTCCCTTCTACCCCTCTGCATTCAGCATCTCCCTGATTTCACGCGGACAGCCCTGGGGGACTCGTCCGGCTTCTGGCAGCCTCTGCTCAAGCGACGCAGGGAGCATAGGGTGCTGTCGCCAGGTTTTACCGCTCCCGATCACCTTCTCTGCGGTTTCCCATCAGTTTAGGAGAAATCAGCTGTCTGGCTCCCTGCTGAGCCTGCCTGGCCCATGTCTTCTGCGATGCAGAGAGACCCCAGCAGTGCGGCTTGCCCTAGCTCTTCCTCTCCTCCTCCTCCTCCTCCTCCCCCCTGCCTCCCGTTCCTATCCATTTCTGTATCCTCCCCTTCTTATTCCACTCAGAGCATATAAAAATACGAAAATACCTGGTACCAGAAGCTCTCCTTGAAGCTTCACATGTGCAAGGACGCTTTTTGCCCCCTGTCAGCAGTCTCCCTCCACCCCCCCCGTTACCTGCCTCGTTTGTGTAGTTTTGGGGGCCGAAAAATTTATTTCCCTATTTTTCAAAGTTGCCGGCACTTCACAAATACTAACCCAGAGACAACAGCAGCAGTACCTGGGGCTGAGAGGGTTAGTGTTTTCCTGCCAGTGGGGAAGCTGGTAGCTGTATCCCGACTGTATCCCGTGGTCCAGCCACCTCCCACCCAGAGCGTGCAGGATCCCCCCAGGGCGCCCTGCCTGGGTTTCCAGGACCTCCCCGGTGGAAATACAACCCCGAGAGGGTCAGTCCCTGTGGACAGGAGGGGAACTTCATGCCAGCAAGGCTGTGGCACGATTAGGGGCCGGGAGCCCGGCCCCAGGCGTTGCGACAGAGATGAGGTTTTTTTTGTGTGTTCCAAAACAAGGCCTGATAATACCGGCAACTGAGCTGGAGCCGCGGGAGGCTGCTAAGCTAAATGAGACAGGAAGCACGTAATTAAATTAGATATGGAGTGGCATAAAGACATCTGAGTACATGTACGTCGTCGGGCTCACAGGCTATTGCGTAACCCTGCTGAAGAGCTCGGCCTGATAAAATGTTTTTTTTTTTTTTTCCACGGAATTTTTCAGAGTTGGAAGGGACCTCTAGAGATCATCTAGGCCAACTCTCCTGCTAAAGCAGGATCGCCTAGAGCACATCACTCAGGACTGCATCATCCAGGCAGGTTTTGAAAGTCTCTGGAGAAGGGGACTCCACACCCTCCCTGGGCAGCCTGTTCAAGGGCTCTGTCACCCCCATGGTAAAGAAGTTTTTCCTCATATTTGATCGGAACTTCCTGTGTTCCAGCTTGTGCCCGTTACCCCTCGTCCTGTCACTGGGAACCACTGTAAAGAGTCTGGTTCCGTCCTCCTTAAACCCACCCTTTAGATACTTGTCAACATTAATAAGCTCTCTCTTCTTCTTCTTTTCTTCTCCAGGCTAAAGAGTCCCAGCTCCTTCAGCCTTTCCTCATAAGCGAGATGCTCCAGTCCCTCAGTCATCCTAGTTGCCCTTCGCTGTCCCCTCTCCAGCAGTTCCCTGTCCCTCTTGAACTGGGGAGCCCAAAACTGGACACAGCATTCCAGTTGTGGCTTCACCAGTGCAGAGTAGAGGGGGAGAATGACCTCCTTCGACCTGCCGGCCACACTCTTCCCTATGCAGCCCAGGATTCTGTTGGCCTTCTTGGCGACAAGGGCACATTGCTTGCTCATGGATAATTTACTGTCTACCAAGACGCCCAGATCCTTTTCTTCAGAGCTGCTTTCCAGCAGGTCCACCCCTAACCTATACTGGTGCCTGACATTCTTCCTCCCCAGGTGCAGAACCCTACACTTGTCCTTGTTGAACCTCATGAGGTTCTTCTCTGCCCAGCTCTCCGGCCTGTCCAGGTCATGCTGAATGGCAGCACAGCCCTCTGGGGTGTCAGCCACCCCTCCCAGTTTGGTATCACCAGCGAACTTGCTGAGCATACACTCTGTCCCCTCGTCCAGGTTGTTGATGAATACGTTAAACAATACCGGTCCAAGTATTGACCCCTGGGTGACACCAGTGGTTACAGGCCCCCAACTCGACCCTGCTCCATTAATCACAACCCTCTGAGTCCTGTCACGCAGCCAGCTCTCAGTCCACCTCACTGTCCCCTCATCTAGTCCACACTTCCTCAGTTTCCTAAGGAGGATGTTATGAGAGACAGTGTCAAAAGCCTTGCTGAAGTCAAGGTAGATGACATCTGCTGCTCTGCCCTCATCTAGCCAACCAGTTTTAGGACCATAGAAGGCTATATTGTACCTACCGCATCTAGCACTGGCAAGCTGCCTGTCCTCGAACAGCGTCTCCCACCCCATCCAAGGAGAGAGTTAAAAAGCTGCCTCGAGGGAGCAGAGCCACCAGCCTGGGGTTTGTGCAGGGGGCTGGCGGCCGTGGCAGAGGGTCTGTCCCGGCCTTGGCGGGGAGGACATCACCGCAACAGCCCGATCCCATCCCGGGATCAGACCCGCGTGTGTGGTACAGGCACTGTGGCGTGTCCCAGGGCTTCAAACACCCAAGTATGAGACTCCATCGTGAGCGTGGCATTTCCGATGGCTTAGTGCATCTTCTGGCTGAGTAACCACGGTGCCCAAGATGACACAGACTTCGATTGACTCTTTCCCTCCCACTGAGGTTTTGTAGGGGTCTCTCTCTCTCGGGGGGCCTTGCAGGGACCACCATAGGTGTCTCCTCACTTCTTCCTTGCTGTTGGCTTTGGCTCACCTGAGCCAAACACTTCAAAAGCTGGTATAGAAGGGACAAGGTAAAGCTGCACATGCGGTTGCCCAAATCACTTTATTTCTATGGGGAAAGACAGTGGGAAGACAGGAGCTGGAGGTTTCAGCCGGCTGTCGTGCCAGGGTGGAGATGTGCAGAGTTTCTCCTCTCCGGCTCGTATCACCCGTGCTCCTTTCCCATGGGCTGCGGCTGTCGCTGCCGGCCCCGCTGTGGTTTTGCCATTCGGTTGCGTTTCCCCAGTTCCTTCAAGCAACACGTGGCTCCCAGCCCAGCGGCTGTCTCGGGGACCGTGGTCTTGCTGCCAGAAGTCATGCATCCTGCCCTGCGTGCGATGTGCCCAACCTCCCAGAGGTTTTCCCCTCGCCATAACCTGCTCAGGGGATGCCTCAAACCCTGGGGAGTGTCACACAGAATCACAGAATGGTTCGGGTTGGAAGGGACTTTAAAGATCACCCAGTTCCAACCCCACTGACTTGTACAGGGACATCTCCCACCAGCCCAGGCTGCTCAGAGTCCCATCCAGCCTGGCCTTGGACCCCTCCAGGGATGGGGCAGCCACAACTATGTCTGCACACCTGGAGGTGGGAGAAGGGGCTGCAGCGCATAAGCACAGTTTTAAAGGGGAAAAGGACACAGAAGAAATCCTGACTAACACTGGGCATGACCCTCTCCTGTGGGCGCCAGGAGCCCGTACCCAACATCAGCATGGCACCACCGCTGCGACACCAGTGCTCCCAGCACGGTAGTGAGCCGGGGTGGAGCACCAGGCTGACATGGTCGAGCACTTCCCTTCCCCTTCCCCTTCTTTCCCTGAATCCACAGCTATAATCATGGTTTTGAGGCACCAGGAAGACAGGGACAAGGGATTCCTGTAGGTCCAAACAGTTATCATTTATTTATCCTTTATTAGATGAATGTCTGCTAACCAAGAAGCCTTGAACTTGTTTATTCAAGTGAAAGAAAACAGACCTGTTGGGAAAGTGGCCACTCTTGCCATTAAAGCTGAGACAGGAGCTAAAAACACGTGGTTGGTCTTTATCCCTGATGAGTCTTTTCTGGCCAGCTGTGGGCAAAACACTTTTATGGCTTTTACGAAGTGATGGGAGAGACAGGAGTCCCTGTTACAGTTCAAGGGAGCTGAAGTGCGTCTCCCATCATGATCTCCTCGTGTTTCTGCTCCCTGAAAGCAGCTCAAGAGGGGCTTTTCTCCCCAGCCTGGGGACAAGATGGCTGCGTGCTGCCACCTCCCTGGCACGGCTCATCTCCCACAGGCAAGACACTCCGATGGTGTCCCGTGCATGATTAATGCAGGCAGCAAGGGTGGGAGAACACCTGGGCGCTGGAAAAATGTCCGTGCTGGCTGTGGAGCTGGCGATGGCAGGTACCAAGTTGGGGAGGGAGGAAGAGGATGAGGAGTGGAGACGGCGGCTCTTGCCTTTGCCCTGGGACGGCTGTGGGCAGGGGGTTTTGGGTCGTTCCCCTCCACAGTGGTGAGCTCCCTCCCAGAGCCACAAACAGGGAATTGCAGGGAGGGCAGCCCTCCGAGAGCCTGCGTGAGCCCAACCTCGGCACGGGGACGCATTGGCTGTCATGGACCCCTCTGCTTGCTGCACCAGACCTTGAGGTTCGCTGGTGCACAGTGTCTGACACCGGTTTAGCTCTTTCTCTTCATCCTTCTGTTTTGCTGGTTCAGGCCTTCCCCTCCAGTTCCCAACCTCTCCCCTGCTTTTAGTCTCTTCTTTCCATCTTCGGTTCTCATTAGGATCCACCTTTATCAGGTGTTCTCCCATGCTTTGCACAGACTTCCTTTGATGTGCACCCTCCTCTCCCACCATAGACCCAGCAGGGAATTTCTGATGAAGAAGTGTGACTTTTGCCAGCACGTGGGGTCAGACATTGGTCCTTATTTATTCTGGCTGGGGGCTGGCGGTGTAATTTGGTGGGGGAATGTGAAAGCATTACACCCTTCTGCTCTACCTGTAAAAGGTGGGGGGTATTGCGTTGCCCTGGGCAGCACAAACCCTTCCCCCAGGCTTTGCATCTGCCCCTGGGATGCTGCAAAGCAGCCTGATGCTGCCGGGGACCGGCATCCCCTGCTGAAACCAGCTGGGGAAAAGATGCGGGTGAGGATTGGAAGCCTTCGGGCAGCAGGACGGAGCTGACGAATTGCTGTGCGTTGTGGCCTCTGTGCTGTCCCTCTTGCTGTCCCCATCCGCGCACCCACCCGCCGGCCGTTACTCAGCAGGCTCGGCGCGTCGGTGGAAATGAGCCTGTTTATTCCTGTTATCGAGGAAGCAGTTATGACTGCGATGCTCAAGGACAAGCCTGGGCCTCCCACACTCCCCCCCCCTCCCGCCTTAACGGCACAAAAGCAACCTACCTAAGCCGTTATCTTCGCTCGGGCGCTGCCAGAGCAGCTTTTGGTTGGCTGGAGGCTGGAGCGATGCCGGGTCCCCCTCCCGCCTCCCACCCGATATAAAGCGCGGCTCCTCGCCGCTTTTCCAGCCGGCAGCACACGGTCCTGGGCGCAGGTGGTGCCGCAGCTGCCCCTGTTGCGCGTCCCCGTCCCTGCCGCCACCACCGCCGGGACCCCATGAGTTGCTGGGCGCCCGGGTGCCCGGTTCTCAGCATGTGCCGGGGCTTGGCCGCGCTCCCCGTCACTTGCCTGGAAAGGTAAGGGGGCTTCGCCACGCCGCACTTCTGGGATGCAGCGGCTTAGCTGGAAAAGACGCGCCTAGCATCCCGAGCGGCCGCTGTCGGGATGTTTCGCTAGAAAACGGGGTGCGGACTCGCGTGGAAACATGCATCCCGAGTCATTTGTTTCGGGCTGCACCCCTTCTGCTCCCCCGGGAGGGGAGGACAGAGGTAAAACACGCAGAGGGAGAGGAGGCTGGATAGGGCTGCGAGCACACCAGGGCTGTTTCTCTGCCTCCGCAGAACTTGCTTCAGGTTGGCAGCAGCAGGGCTGTTTTTGTTAACACGGTCGAAACGTTAAGTGACACGTTGCTCCTCCTGCCGAACATGGCTACGAAGCCCCACGCTGCCGGCTTGACGTTTAAACACTTATTTTTGTATGAGCGCCTTGGGATGCCCGACCGAGCGGCAGCACACAAATAGCAGCGAGGCCGCCGGCTTCCTGGGGGGGACCCCGGGGAGAGGAGCCGATTTAGCAGCGGCTCCTGCCGTATCGCTGCAGAGACCTCCCGGCAGGGAGGTGCCTCCGTGCCACCGCCGCAGAGCCGCGGTGACGGGCAGCCGCCTCCCAGCCTCTCGCAGACGGGGCTGTGGCACAGGAGCATCGTGCTGCCACCGGGCTCGCTGGCTCTCGAAGGCATGGGGTAGGTGGACGGTGCCACCGGGGAGCGCAGCCGTCTCCACGGCGTGGTGACCCGCCCCTCCCCCCCCCAAAAAAAAACCAAACCAAAAAACCGGGGGGGCATCAGCCAAGCTGAGGGAGATGCTCCCGCTCTGCCGAGCAGAAAGAAATTGCTGTGTTTTTCCAGCGCTTTGAGAGCAGCGTAGCACTGCCGGGAGAGGGGGACGGGAAAAGGAGCCAGGGTAGCTCCAGGGAGCTGGGGGGGGAGCTGCGGGGGCTCCAGCTGGGCACTCAGCAGCTGCTCTGCTACCTGCCCCAGAGGAAGAAAGCTACGCGGCGCTACCTGGGAAGCGATCGGGAGGAAATGGGCCCCTGGGCTTAATGCGCTGCTGAGCGTGGTTGCCAGGGAGCCGAAAAAGCAACCAGGGGAGAATTTATTTTGTACAACGGAAGGCAAAGGAGCAGCTAAAACCGAGGAGCGAGGGCTGCCCCGCCGAGCTGTGCCGGGTCCGTGGGGTGCAGCCCCTGCCAGGCGGGGGGTGCGGGGGTGGCGGCAGCAATCCGGTGGCACAGCAATCCCACCTCTCCCCTTCCTTCCTTCCAGAGCCAAGGATCTGAAGACCCGCTTAGGGATCCTGCTTCATAAACCAGAGCTGGGACACAGGATCGGGACCTCCAGCAAGCTGCAGCTGGGCTCCAGGCGGAGGTAAGCCGAGCGGCGCCGTGTCCCAGGTTCATCCCGGGACGGGTCCCCGTGGACCAGGCTGTCCTGGGGGATGCTCCTGCCCATCTGCGCAGCAGAGAGGACGGAATGCAGCTCGCCCTCCCCATAGTCCCACCCCGGCAGGCAGGGAAGGCGGATCACTTCCCAGCTCCGCCAGTTATAAAATGGGACTGGGGAACTTGACGCTCTGGCATTAGGCACGAGAAAGCAGGTCCTTAGCAATAGGCCAGAAACTCAGAGGGCTCCCGCAATTCCTGGTATCTCTGAGCAGCGCCTGGGACGCCCAGGGAACGCAGGCAGCGTTAAAAACAAAATACTAAATATTGCTGCCGAAGGCATCTTCTCGCAGAAGAGGCTCTGCTGGGCTTGTACCAGCAGAAAAGGGCTCCTCCGAGTGTCCTCTAGAGAAGGTACCCGGCCAAACCTGTGCTATGGAGCTGAGGTCTGGCGAGCCGTCGGGGAAGGTAAAAGAAAGGGAGAAAGGAAAGAGAGCCCACAGGTAATGGATACTCGGGTCTTGTTTTGGTTTCCTTCCGAATGCTGCTGCCTCCCTTCTTGTGCTCTCTCCCATTAACGGGGCCGCTTGACTGAAGTGCTCCCATCCTTTGCCAAGTGGCAGAAGTGTTCTCGGCGGGACAGCGAGCCTTACGTCCTTTTGTCTTTTCCAGAGACTCCTCACAGGAGGTACTGGAATGGAGGGAGTCCTTCGACCAGCTCCTGAAGAGTAAAAGTGAGTAGGATCTCGTTTTCTTCTCTTGGTGACATTGCATAGGACAAACCCACTCCCAGGGAGTGTGGGGGTGACTGTATGCATGCAGCCAGTGTGCGAGGACATCTTGTCTCCTCCTCAAATGAGGTGGTTTAGGAATTAGAAAGAAGCCCTTTTCTTGCCCTGACAGAGCTGATGCCCGGGGCTCATAGCCTGGCTTGCGAAGCTGTACCCCTTTCTTCTGGCTGGGTGCTTTTCGGGGGGCATGAGCACTGTCTCACAGTGCCTCTCTGCTGCCTTGGGACAGGAGCATCGTCACGGGCATCCCGTGCGCGGCGGTCCCTCAGGGAGGATGTCACACCGTGCCCTGACGGTCCCTTTGCACAGCAGCGCAGCCACCTCCCCGCGGGCTTTTCCTGCTCAAAAAAACTGTGCTCCTCCCTTCTGTCTGTCTGTCCTGTGCCTCTGGGGACGGCTCTTCCACGGGAAGAAGGAATTCAGCTGCTTCACTGAGTTACACGTAGCCATTTTCCCCTCCAGTATTTGCTATCCGTATGGTGATGCACAGCGTTCCCCTGAGGTGCTCCCCCGTGCAGACAGTACCTCCGGACTCACAAAGGGGACCTTTTTTTTACGTCCCACATGTAATCCCTTCCTTGGGCTGGGCTTTACAGCAGGTACACGACGGTAGAAGTGCCAAAAGTTTGATGCATAAGTAGTTGTCTACCTTAAAAGCTATTCCATGGCGAGAGAAAGTCCTTCCATAGCGCTACTTTGGGGCTGGGCATATTTTTGTTTTCTGGCGTATTTTTTTTGTTTGTTTCCAGCCTTCCTCATGTGCTGTGATGGCTAATGACCATCTCCGGCTTTGTAACTTAATACATCTCCCTCAGCACAGCTCTGCAATCCTTGCCGCAATCACTCTCCCGTGCTCCTCAGCATCTCGTTCCCCCTAAATCTCAGCTGAGGCATAAAACCAAAGATGTCCCCGCTCGGTTCCTGCGGGGCGCGCTGATACCTCAGTGGATTTCTCCTTAGGTGGAATTAGCTCTTTTCCAAAGCTGTAAAGAAAATACTCTGAAGCCTCATTACAGAAAGGTCAGATAAATAAAACCAGAGGATTACTTGTCTGTGGGAAAGGATTTTATTGGAGTCTAGAGGCCAATTAGCAGTGTCTCAGAGGGTGGAATCTGCCCGGAGGGAAAGGAAATCTGCAGATGTCATGGTCTGAGCTCCCAGGACGATGCTTGCAGGCAGCGCCATGCCTGGCAGCCATCCTCCTCTTCCTCCCCCCTCTTCTGCCCTGTTAACTGCTTTTCTCTCCCCTCCCCAGGTGGGGTGACGGCCTTCCACACCTTCCTGAAGACAGAGTTCAGCGAGGAGAACCTTGACTTCTGGCTGGCGTGCGAGGACTTCAAAAAGACCCGCTCAAAAACCAAGCTGGCCTCCAAGGCCAACAGGATCTTCGAGGAGTTTGTCCAAAGTGAGGCGCCCAGGGAGGTGAGAGCATTTTCTGCCTCTGTCCTGTGGCATCGAAATAGGGCGGGAAAGGAATAAAATATCCCGCTGGGTTTTATTAAAGTGGGAAAATGTGGGAAACTGGGAGCTTTCGTGGCTAACCTTGCGTGGTCTACCAACATGAAGACACATTAAAGGCTCGTGAGCATCTTCATCCTCATCTGAAGATGAAGAAAACAGTTTTTCTCCCTCCACGGGAGGGGATTTAATGCCGACTTAATGTTTGTGGACGCTGCTTCTTTGCAGGTGAATATCGACCATGAAACCAGGGAGATCACCCGGAAGAACCTCTCGGGTGCCACCTCCGCTTGCTTCAATGAAGCCCAGGCCAAGACCCGCACCCTGATGGAGAAGGACTCCTACCCCCGGTTCCTGAAGTCCGCCTCCTACCAGGACATGACCAGGCAGGCCACCAGCTGCGGCATCAGCAAGCGGTCGCATACCTGACCCAAGCCCGAATCTGCCGCGGGGGGATGAGCTGGGGGAGCAGGCAGAGGCTGAGAGACGGTTTGTGAGGGCCGAGGTCTGCACGGCGGGGTTTCAGCTGAAGTCCTGGCATTTTAGGAGGATCTTCAGGACCTCAAAGGGGACCTCTCCTCACCAAGCTGCCAGGAAGAGAGGTCCTCCCTCCCCGGAGGAGCGGAGGGGTGGGAATGGCTCGAGTTGTGTGCCCGATGCCTCCCCTTGCAGCACGGCCAGAGACCTGCACCACCGCAGGGACAGAAAGAGATCGGATTTGAGTTGCAAGCCCGGGAAAAAGCGACAGGATTCCCCTGAGCATCCACAACCGGAGAGTTCTCGCCTGCTCTCAGGACCCTGCCTCTGACCCACAGAGCCGGCACAGGAGCCTGCGATTCCCGCAGTGCCCGGGGGCAACCGCCCCAGACCCGCCTGCAGGGCTTTTCCTATGAGGGATCGTCCAGAAGAAAAGTCCAAAGACTACGTGGCCTTGTCAGCCACGGAGGGACCCTGCGCCTGCCTTCTCCTCATCCTGAGATCCTTATTCTGCCGTTTCCTACGCGTGCTCTGCGTCAAAGCTTTACACCTTCTTCCCATCCAGCGTAGCCCGAGGAGTGACATTTTTATCCCTCGCTTAAGCTACATGACCTTTAGATTGCATAACTTTTTATTACTATTATTGTTATTTATTTTATCATTATTATAATATATATATATATTTATTAGAAGAGCACTGCTCAAAGCATCCACACGTCCCTTGCTCCAAGGAGCTTGTAAATTAAATTATTTTAGGTATCGTAGCACTTAGCATGCCTCCCACCTTTTTCTGTGTAGTAACTGAAGAGAGATGAGCAGATGAGAGATGTAACGTGACCATGGAGCAAGGTATGGGAATAGCAGCAGCCGGAGCCGCGGTCCGGCAGGGCAGCTGGTTTCCTAGGAGCTCAGAGGACCGTTGATGGCAGTAAGAGGACGCTTTGCAGCCCGTGCCATTTCCTTTCTCCTCTTAAACAGAGCTCCGTGGACAGACGTAGGCTTGCACGTTGTCCTAGACAGAGAATAGCGACGTAAAACAGGCACTTTGGTGAGCGATCCGGTTGAAAACCGGTTTTGTAAACATGCGGGAGAGGGAACCTGGGGCTTTGCCCCAGTTGAAAATTGGGTTTGGTGTTCCCTCGGCTGGTGAAACCAGTCTGCAGCCACAGCACCTCAGCAGAAACCTGGGGAGCCAGGAGAAAAAGCCGTGTGCCCCGTGGATTCAGTGTCTTGAGGCGGCGGGGGCAGGGCGGCAGGACGTTTCATCAGCTCAGACCCGTGGGGTGAGCTCTTCAGAAAGCCCTCCTGAGCAGAGGTTCCTGGGTCCCACAGCCACCCCAGAAAAGCGTGGGTCCCATTTGGCAGCACGGATGCCAGCAGCCGCCTGGGTGGGTGATGGGGAGCCCACCAGTGCCAGGCCACCGGGAACGTGCCACCAGCATAATTTCCTACTGATACATCCTGGGGCTGCCACACATAGCTCCATTTATCCCTAAAGGCCAAACCTGGAGGTCTCTATCCTCTTGGTACTCACTCCTTGCCGAGGGAACCATCTTTCCCCCCACCCCAGCACTGGCCGGAGGACAGGTTCACTCAGGCTTTTTGCGGCTGTTTGAGCAGAGCAAGGGACCGAGAACCAGTTTGGGGATGTTATTCTGAGTCTTCTTCCACTTTCCCCATCACGGTTCTACCTCTGAGCTTCAGTGGGTCCCGGCTGAGTTTACAGGGAGATTTTAGCTGTTTTCTTATTTATTATTTATTTTTACAACTGGAACCACCTTCGTTGTGTTACTGAAGTCAATGACGCACAATGGTCCGTTTTCATTACTAACACAGTATTGTCATTATAAAATAAAATACAAAGAGGAAAATACTATGAAAACGCGGTGGGTTTTTTTTTTGATTGTGGGCTTCTAATTAAATTATTACGTTGTAATTTTGGATGACTCGCAAAGTGTACCAAACAAAGCTGCCTGTGTCGGATGGCTCAAGGGGCATTTACAGTTGCTTTAAAAGTTGCAACGTCAGGAACAGAAAATGAAGGGGAAGAGTAAAGCTTCACGGTATTTGGCTTATCGAAGAGAACTGTTCACGGCAAGAAATAGTTTATATATTAATTGCCAGGGCGTTCAGTGCTGTTTGTATTGCTCGCCATTTTCTGAGCAATTTACGGGACTGCAGTTCCCCACATCAGTAAGGCACCGTTCTCTTACAAGCACAGGAGGATTCAAGTCAGGGCAGCTGTCTGCAGAAACTGCTTTTTGAGTTGCTGTCGTAAATAATATTTGACTTTTTTGCTCTAACTCAGCTGATGATTGAATTAGTTTACAAGGGGGGAAGTGTCTGGCTCTAGAAGGCATATTAAAAAACACCCTACCTCTGTTGCACCACGTGCTGTCTCCAAGGTCTGAGCAGTCCCCTGTGTCCCTCGGGATGCTTCAGGAGGACAGAGGGTGTGTGTGTGCACCTCCAGGGACCGCGGGAGCACTGGCGGGGCTGCCTGTGGCCCGAGCGATGCAGGGAGGGGAGCATCCAAGTGTGGTGCAGAGATGCCAATGCTCCAAATAAAACCCAAAAAAACCCAGACTCACAGAATGGCCGGGGTTGGAAGGGACCTCTGGAGATCACCCAGTCCAAGCCCCTGCCAGAGCAGGGTCACCCAGAGCAGGTGGCACAGGAACGCGTCCAGGCGCGTTTGGAATGTCTCCAGAGACGGAGACTCCACCACCTCTCTGGGCAGCCTGTGCCAGGGCTCTGCCACCCTCACAGGAAAGACGTTCCTCCTCACGTTGAGATGGAACTTCCCACGCTCAAGTTTGTGCCCGTTACCTCTTGTCCTGTCCCCGGGCACCACTGAGAAGAGCCTGGGCCCATCCTCCTGACACCCACCCTCTCAGTATTGATAAGTGTTGATAAGGTCCCCCCTCAGCTGTGTTTTTTCCAGACTGAAGAGACCCAAGTCCCTCAGCCTTTCTTCATAAGAGAGGTGTTCCAGTCCCCTCAGCATCTTGGTAACCCTTGTTTTAATGTGTTTTTACATTGTCTTCTTTCTATTTATTGTATATTTTGGAAGCCAAAATTAGCTGTCCTGCGTCAGTGGAGGAGAGAGTGAGTGGACTGCCACGGAGGAGCTGGCATCACAGGTGACTGTAACTCAGGTCCCAAGGCGTTACTATTAGCACAAGCCAGCTTCTGCCATTAAAAAAGCGTTTTAGAAGCAACTGCGTCTATAACACCACCTTATGTCTCTTCTAACACAGCCAGGCAGAGTCCAAGCATCGTTCATCGTAAAATACATCGTCTCTTCTCCACCCCCATTCCCCACGGTCCTCACCCACCTAACCAAAGGAAGGTAGTTTGAACTTCCCTCTATCTGTTAGTCACTCTTTCATTGAGCGTGGCCTTGTCTTACAGGACAGAAGGTTCGGAGTGGCAGCAGTCGCCATGTATACCTGTTCTTAGCATGTGTCAGAGGGAAGAAATGAGGTGAAGGCTGTCCATGAAGTATTTAATTTGCCTGGCATGAAAGAGCAGCAAAACAGCCTAGATGCAGATAGAGACAAAATCATTATTCCTCTTTTTTTTTTTTCTTTTACCTGCAGTTCCTAACTGAAGAAAGAAGAAAAAAAAAATTTTTTTCCTTGCGCGCCTTGAAGTTAATTTAAAACTGATTATCCATTAAAAAATATTTAAATTGGCCAATTAAAAAAAAAAGAAAAAAACCCACCTTAAAATTAAAATCTTTTTGCGCTAAGGAAGAGGGAAATTGGGGGCTGCATCCATTCTTGATGCCCCATGCATGGGAAGGGGTGGCCCAGGCCGAGTCTCAGCCCCGATGATAGCGCTCAGACTTCCCAGCTGATACTGGAGTATCCCATTTGCGGTGTAGTTTCATCTCTACAAGTCCGAGACGCTTCCCAAAGAGAAAAACTGGGTCAATAAAACCATGCTTGCGTCCAGCACGTCCTCTGCGACTGCTGGCGAAACCCAGTGGTGATATAACAAACCCTTTAAAGCCTTGGGACGATTAAAAAAAAAAACAAAACAAAACCCAACCCAAAAACTAACATTGAGAAAGAGGAGTCAAAGCTTCCTGCGGCCGCCTTTGGGCACGGCCATCTGCGGTTGCTTCCAATAAACCACCAAATTTTCCCAGGGTGGAGGCTGCGAATTTGGAAGCAGCAGAGATTTGAGCTCGGGGGAGAAAACATGGGGCCTGGCGCTGGTCACCCTCCCCCCGCCCCCCCGGGGTGTGACACATACTTGCTCCAGGGCCAGGTTTCCATGAGCCGGGTTGGGGGCAGGGGTGGTGGTGGATGTATTTGGTAGAAAAAAAACACCCGTTTCCCTCCGTTCTGGGACCCGGCGTGTTCCCAGCAGTGGCTCG
>VXBH01003858.1:454461-469012 GCA_013400035.1 Rynchops niger | reverse complement strand
AAAAAAAAAAAACCCACCCCACCCCCCAGATTGGTGCATTTAATGCCCCTACACCTTCAGCTGCTGCTGAGTGCTGGTTTATAAACAGGGTCTGCATGGTGGGGCTGTACGGGGAGAGCACTTTGCTCCTGACCTCTCTGCTATGTGCCGGAAAAACAGTCGCCAACCTGCCCCCCNCGAAAAACCACCCCCCAACCCCCCCCCCCCCCAAAAAAAAAAAAAAAAAAAAAAACCAACCAAAAAAACCCCAAAACCAAACCAAACAAACAAAAAAAAAACCCCAACCCAGCATCCCTCCGCCAGTGGATAAAACGTTCCCAGGGCTGCCTCTTCCGGGGAGGGGACAACACCGACTATGCTGGGAAGCAAATACTACGTGGGGATACGCGCTGGGAAGCGGGAGCGAAGCGCAGCTGCTGAGAAAAGCTGCTGCTTGGTTTTGAAGGTGTTTTGAGCAGCGGGTGGGTTTCTGGCCGGGCAGAGAGACCCCCTGCTTCCTCGCCTGTGGCGGGTGGCGAGTGACGTCGGGCAGGGTAGTGTGACTTTGCACCCTGGGGCCTGCGATGCGCAGGCGCGAAGTGGGTTCTGGCCAAAAGCCAGTGGGATGGGACAGAAACGTTTAAACATTTCCTAGCAGCAGGGTGCTTGCAGCTCTGCTGCTCGGCGGCGGAGGAGGAGGAAGAGGAGGAACGTGTGCAGCCCCTGCCTTCCCCCTCCCTGGGGGCGAGGGGTTTGAGCCCCACCGTGCCCAGGGGATGCTGTGTTGCTTTTCCAGCCAGGAAAGTAACTTTTTTTTTTTTTTTTTTTAATGTGCCAAAAGGCGTGGAAGCTCCTGCAAGGAAATTAAATCAATAAAGTCGGGTGTTCATTTCCTGCTGGGCAGCGGGGAGAAACGATCCATCAAATGATCCTTGGCTTTATATTCCTGTGGATTTATACTTTGGCTTTATACCGTAAGACTTCTCTGTCCCTTTTCTGATTTGCTTAGGTAATTTATTTCCAGTTCAGCTTGTCAGATGGTGACTCCTGAAAGCACTGGTCACTCGAACCAGCCTTTGCAGACAGGAAAAATGGGTGTTGGAGTTCTAGCTTTCCTAGGTACTAGATAGATACAGATAGGTCGGGTCCTACCTGATTAATGTCTTAATGTCGCGAAAAGCTTAGGAAAGGCTTCTGGTCAGGTAGAGTCTCCTAATTGCCTGTGGAGGGAGGAGGGATTAAGTTTGGCTTTTTGTCTCATTCCAGGTATCGGATCGGGGACTTTCCAGGACCATGTGTGCGGCTGCCATCAAAAACTGGAGGGGAATGTCCGTCTCTGTCTGCCTGCTGTGTTTTCCACCTGAAAACATCGCTGCGGGCCAGCTTATTAGGTAACCTGTGATAAATCTGAGATAACATTTATAGCAAGAACATGCTGGGTTCTCCCCTCACCCAGACGCCCCAGGGGACACCTGCCTGGGCTGCGATTAGTGCTGAGGCCACCAACAAGCAAGCGAGCACAATGGGGGCTAATTGTGGTCCTCAAAGTAAAGAGTCCCAACAAGGTAACACAAGGTGACCCAGGAATGAACTAATGCCAACAAGGACCTCTTGACTAGGGGGATAGGAGGGGGGGAAAGGGGGTTTGCCCAGAGGTAATCTAAGGTAATCTAAGACTAATTAGCGTGGTAAAAATCACACCTTGGTGCTGATGTCAGACCGCTTCTAGATAATGAACTAGCCACTAATCATGAGCGTGCACAGAAGGGCATTAGTTATCTGTATATCTACATATTTGTGTATCTGTATATCTATGTATCTATGTCTATCTATCTTAACTCTGTGTGCTCATTAGCTCCTGTGCAGGGGACATGAAACCAGACCCCTACTGGGGGACAACAGCATGTCTGCGTAGGCTGAAGGCTGTGCCACCATCCAGAGAGACCTGGACAGGCTGGAGAGTTGGGTGGAGAGCAACCTTATGAAATTCAACAAGGGCAAGCGTAGGGTGCTGCACCTGGGGAGGAATAACCCCAAGCACCAGGACAGGTTGGGGGTGACCTGCTGGAGAGCAGCTCAGTGGAAAGAGACCTGGGAGTCCTGGTGGACAACAGGATGACCATGAGCCAACAATGGGCCCTCATGGCCAAGAAGGCCAAGGGCATCCTGGGCTGCATCAAGAAGAGTGTGGCCAGCAGGTGGAGGGAGGTCATCCTCCCCCTCTGCTCTGCCCTGGGGAGGCCGCACCTGGAGTGCTGGGTCCAGTTCTGGGCTCCCCGGTTCAAGAAGGACAGGGAACTGCTGGAGAGGGGACAGCAAAGGGCTACCAAGATGCTGAGGGGGCTGGAACACCTCTCTTATGAAGAAAGGCTGAGGGACTTGGGTCTCTTCAGTCTGGAAAAAACACAGCTAAGGGGGGACCTTATCAACACTTATCAATACTGAGAGGGTGGGTGTCAGGAGGATGGGCCCAGGCTCTTCTCAGTGGTGCCCGGGGACAGGACAAGAGGTAACGGGCACAAACTTGAGCATGGGAAGTTCCATCTCAACGTGAGGAGGAACGTCTTTCCTGTGAGGGTGGCAGAGCCCTGGCACAGGCTGCCCAGAGAGGTGGTGGAGTCTCCGTCTCTGGAGACATTCCAAACCCACCTGGACGCGTTCCTGTGCCACCTGCTCTGGGTGACCCTGCTCTGGCAGGGGGTTGGACTTGATGATCTCCAGAGGTCCCTTCCAACCCTGGCCATTCTGTGAGTCTGTGTAAATGCTAAAGTTGTGCTTCTCACCAGCCTTAGCTCTTGGCTGGCACTGGCATTGCCGTCCGTAATTGCCCCTTGCACAGATTTGCAGGACATCAAATGTAAATGGTGAGGTTTCACAGGCTAATAAAACAAGATTTTCTGTCTATTAATTAGGTGAAGACCACAACGCCCTTAAAGTAGCAACCTGTCCTACCTAGGGTGTTTCGTCAACCAAACCCAGAGCATCCCCACAACGAAGGCACTGAGAATTGCACCTCTCTCATCTCTTGGTGGGATCCCTGGGCTCAGGTGAGCAGCATCTGAGGTACGGAGCCCTCCCTCTGACCATCATGGAGCCCACAGCTCACAGCCAGCAGGAGGCATCTACCACTTCTAGCACGGAGACAGCAGAAGACCTTGCTTTCAAGTTAAATGCTGCTTTGAGGAACAGAGATGAAAAAGCTGTGCAGGAGCTGCTGGAAAAAGGGGCAGATGTGAACTCCAAAGCAGGAAGTGGCTGGACACCACTGCAGAGCGCTGTGCAAGCTGATCTTGAGTGCCTGGTCAAGGTTCTGCTGGACAAGGGTGCTTGTCCACATGCCAGGAAGGACAATGGTGGCACTGCGTTTATTGAGGCAGCGGCAGTGGGAAATTTGAATATACTGAAGCTCCTCCTTGACTATGGGATAGACATTAACGACCACGACGACAACGGCTTCACAGCTTTCATGGAGGCTGCGTGGTATGGGAATGAGAAAGCCTTGAGATTCCTGTATAGCAAAGGAGCAAATGTGAATTTGAGGAGGGTGGTTAGTGAGGAGAATGCAAAACTGCATAAAGGAGGTGCGACAGCACTGATGGATGCTTGTGAGAAGTGCCACTTCCCGGCTGTAAAAATTCTTGTCCAAGAGATGGGGGCTGATGTGAACATTCGTGACAACAAAGATAGGAATGCTTTGATCCACACCCTCAAGAAGCCTGATTCCAAGCAAAGGTACGAGTCAGCAGTCTCCATAGGCCATTTCCTGCTGGACTGCGGTATTGATGTGACCAGCAAAGATGAATGTGGGAAAACTGCCCTCATCCTAGCTGTTGAAATGGAGAGCACAGACTTGGTGAAAGCTTTATTGGAGAAGGGTGAAATAGATATTGATGACGCAGATGAGGAGGGCAACACGGCTCTGATGGTGGCTGTAGAGAAAAATGATTACGATACAGCAAAGTTGTTGTGTGAACAAGGAGCAAGGACTGATGTGGGGAACCTTATCGCCGTTGCGAATAGGAACCGTAATCGTGACATGGCACATCTTCTTCTCCAATATAATGCCAAGTATGTTCCAGAAACCTTCGAAGACTGGCAGCCAAACAGCAAACGCTGGAGGGACCAGCTGAAAAAACTTCATCAAATGTATCGCCCTATGATTGGCAAACTGAAGACGTTTCAATACATCCAGCAGAGAATTCAGAACACCTCTCAGGGTGGAATCTACCTGGGGCTCCACGGTGAGACAGAGGTAGCAGTAAGAACAAGCCGCAGTACAGAGGGTGACAGACAGAAGAAGTTCTTCGAACGATGTGGTAACTCTAAACATCTACTGAAGCTCTTCCAGTTTGAGAAAGCAAGAGGCTACATGTACTTGTGCTTCCCTCTCTGGGAGAAAAACCTTGAAGAACATCTGCAGGAACCAAAAGACCACAAGGATTACAAAGATGCTCTGAGGATGATCTTCCAGGCAGTGAGAGAGCTGCACTCCCTTGGATTTGCTCACCAGGATCTGCAGCCCAGCAACTTTTTAATAGGTTAACTTTTGCTTTCTCAGTGGATTCATTTTGCTTTCCTGTTGCCTGTAGTTTAGGGAAGAAGATGCTTCTTAGCTGTCTGTAAAAAAACAGATATGAAACACCAGTCCAGATGTCTTTATGCAGAATGAGGTGTCTGTGGCACTAGCTCTCCTCTTTAAGTAAGCATAGATACGTTTGCAGACAGCCACGGAGGAGTGAACGGAACAACTGTACTTGTCTCATTAGACCTACCCTCCTTTCCAGGGCTTTGAAGACAGATCAACCCACAGCAGATCTCTTCGGAGATCTGTTTTCTAAAGAATGGGCCAACCAGAAGTCAGTGACAGGCTGAAAATGGTTTTTCACCATTATTTGTTAACAATTTCTCTTATTTCCTCAGATTTAGGTGGCAAAATTTACTTGGCGGACTTTGATAATAAAAGAAAGTTGATTGAAGACAAAAAAGAACTTATAAACTCAGATGTAGAGGTAACTTCCCTGCGAATTGACACACGGTTTAAAATTTCAGGTGCTGCGATGTTTGCTGTTGCTGTGAGACCTGGGGGAAGCCTTTTCTGCATCCTCAACTAGAAACCACCTTGATTTTTTGGGAAAGGCCCATATAGCGATAAGAATGATGCAAGGCTGTGGCTGGTGCCGGGATACCCACAGCTACCCTGTGCGTGTGATTATGGCGCCTCTGTCCTCCGTCTTTGTGCACACAGTTTCAAAGTTTGTGTGTATTTGTGTTCTCCTGCCCACCTATAGGCGCATGTGTGTGTGTCCACACCTATAGTCTGCTTGTTTAGGAATACTGGTCCTCTTCACGCATCTGGCACGTGAGCAGTGATGTGTTTCTTTGCAGGCCCTCAGCAGGCTCATGCTGTATGTTCTAGCAGGGGGTAGGAAACCCCTTCAGCAAGTCAGTACCCAGGATTTGGCTGCTGATTCCCCGGATTACGAGGAGGCTCTAGACCTTGTACATTCCCTGGTCTCTCATGATGAGCGAGGCTTGGAAGGTTTGAGCAACCACCCCTATTTCTCCAGCAAACAGGCGTAAGTGCTGGGAGTACAAAGGCGACACTTTCGGTACGGGATTTGCCTCTTGCCCTGTTTGTCCTGTCGCAGCTAACGAAGCTCCTTGTTCCACAGCAGGTTCCAGTTCCTGAAAGGTATATGGAATAAAATCAAAGATCTCGACGAGCGATACACTGTCTTTCAAGCTTCTAATGCTACTGAAAAATTTCCTTATCCAAGGTGGACTAAGGAGGTAATCCTCTTCTCTTTGCCATTGATCTGAGGTTGGAGCTAGACATTGAGGCAGAAGGTTTTCCTGAGTGTTTCGCAGGCCTTGTTTAAAACCGTAAGTGGAAAAAGTAGCCCCGCACCTATACAGATAACTGAGGGAAACAATAAAATCTAAGCCACGTAGTGGAAATACACCAAACTAAAGACATCGGTGCTAAAGGGGGTATTGATGCTGTTGACTGGAGTGGTAGTAGGGAATGGTCATTATAGAGTTAGCTGTCAAACCTTCCCAGGTGTTTGTTGGTGACCCCTTAAGACAAGGACCTCTGGCCCTTGTTGCAAGCAAATTTCTGGCAAAAGTGTTTTGTTAGATTGGCTTAAAAGCAGTGAGACCGGGCCTGCTTTTGCAGGTAGCATCCTGGAAGGACATGCTGCATCATTTGAGATCCGACAGTCCCAGTTCAGTACGGCAGCCTGTGTGGCCCTCTCAAGGGCACAGCTGGATCGAGACTCCCTCCTGCCCTCCAGGCAAGCGTGAAAACCTCCTGTCCCATGTTGACAGTCCAAATATGAATGTCGCACCTTGGCACGGCAGGAGAGGAAACGCTCAGCAGAATCAGGGTGTCTATATGGCGCGTGTCCTGCAGAGCGAACTCTTCTGCTCGTGTTGGGAAATACGCTTTTGAGGGTGACAAGATTTACCCATGCAAGATGATGTCCCTGCAGAAAGGCAGGAAGAAGGGTGGTGAGCGGAGGCAGATGTGCTGCTTTCGTGGTGTATGAACGGCAGAGAATAATCCACATGCTTTTTTTTCAGATTGACAAAGATGTTCTGCGTATCATGAAAAATCCCAGGAGAGGAAGACAATATGAATACAGAAACAACGTCACCGACCTCCTGAGGCTCATCAGAAACCTGGATGAACACCCAGACAGCAGGTACGTGTTCACATCCTTGCCCCTGCCACCGTTTCATTGCAGGGAGCATCTGGGTATCTGCAAGTGCCAGTGAGTTCGAGAGCAAAATCTTCTTCAGATGGTTTTCCAGAAGGGCAAACACAACTGCAACGTGGGAGAAAGTCCATCAAAGCTCACCTCATTGGAGGGGCTGTCTGGCAGTGCTGCGATAGAGTGTGAAAGATTGTGCGGCATGGCAGCAAGCAGTCTGGGGTCAGCCCTCAAAATCACCTCCTCGAGGGTAAGGAGAAGTTAGCTCACAGGATTAGACCTCAGATTTTGAATCGAAATCGGACTTCCATATCGTCTCCCACAGATGAATGTCCTCAACCAGAGCCTTCTGCCCCAGAGGGATGGCAGAAGCTTCAGAAAACTGGTGGCAGCTCCCTCTCCACCCTTGCCTTTGCAGAGCAGCCAGTGGGGTGGAGAGGTGTCTGTGACAGCTAAGGCAGGTCATGGCTCTACAGCAGAGGACAGCGTCCCGTTACCATGTCTTGACTACTAAAGAGATGCCAGAGTCTCCAATCCCCTACAGTCATGGGAGCTTACATGTGAGATTAGAGGTGGCGTTAGCTCCTAGTGATGGTTTCACTGACGCTGGTGGCCAGCTNGGGGGGGGGGGGGGAGGGGGAAGGATTGAGGAGCTTAGGGAAGGTATAGAAAAGTTGCAGCTCAAGGATTTCTAGGAAAGCTTCCTGTGTTATCAGAAAGCCTCTGGAATGGCTTTTTCTCTGCAAGAGGGGAACCAGGGCATCCTGGACTCTTGACTCCTTAGGCAAGCTTTAAAAATCCATTTTGGTTTTGTTCTCTTTCAGGGTCAGCGACAGAATAGGAGACTACGCTGACTATTTCTTGAGGCTTTTTCCAGCACTTACCATTTATGTCTACAACAGTTTACGTCAGAATCCCAAATATAGCCACTTGGCAGACATTCAGGACCCTTCTCTGTAGGATGTCATTGCCTCATCCCATGTCTGATCCCACCATCACTGCCTCTTTTTATTCCCTATTTCTCCACCTGGAAAAGAGTTGACGGAAGTGGGTAAGGAGATGGGAGAGAGCACACGCAGGGACAGAGCATGGAGGACTTAGACTGAGAAATGGAAGATGCTTCAGAAGTGTTTGGTGTGACAACCGTGGACCTTGAGGAGGAACGAAGCTGAGTGCCAGCCCAGGTCCTCCCTGGCTACCTCTGTCCCTCTGGGCTTATCCGTCTGTGACGTTGAGATCAAGGAGATCCTTTATGGAGAGCAGGGAGATGTGGGACAGCCCCGGTACGCCCAATGTATCTGGGAGACAGAAGAGCTCAGGCATTTCCAGACAACATGGGACTCTCTGATAAAGGAAAAGGAGTTCGACCTCCTTGCTAGGGCCAATATTCCCTACAGCTTGCACTGATGAGCCACTAATCTACCCCTAGAAGGCCAGGGATTCTCTCTTTTCAGTCTTTTTGAAACACTGCAGCAGGCAAATGAGATGCCTAGGCAATGGTCTGGATGCAGCGTTGCCCTTGGCCCGTCACCCCTCTAATCTGGTAGAGGCACACTCAGCCCAGCTTGCTGGTACCTGCAAGACTTCTGTTGGAGGATGCAGGAGATGTTTCCACGAGCAACAGATGTACAGAGCACACTCCCACAAAACTCTGCAAGTAGTCCTGGCTCACCTGAAAAAGGCCGCTGATGCCAAAGGGACCAGTTCCTGCTGGAATGGACAATCTCTGCAGTGGCAGCCTGGGTCTGCAAGGCAGGGCTACGTACAAGCACCCCCCGTCTCCAAAACGGTGCTGCTGGTGGTGTGTCACTGTCCCCCTGCCAGACCCGGCTCCCGTGCACAGAGCTGGTGCCCACCCAACCATAGCATGCTCAGAGCTTTGGGTTTGGAGGCTGGGTGGCACAAACCCGTTTCTGAAATCCAACAGCATGCAATGCGTGTCTGATTGTCCAAGGGCTTGCTTGTTTCTCGGCTGATGCTCTGATTTGCACAATGATTATATGTTGCTTGGGGAAATATTTTTCAGCCGTTGAAAAGACTTTTAATTTTGTTCAAACTGAGATTGGTATTCTTTCAATTAGCCTACAGAGAACCACACTTGGAATAAACTTGCCAGGAAAACTGACTCTTACTACACCCATTTATGAATGACGTTCCCCCAGCCCCTCTGCACAGAAAGAGACAGTCTACAGCACTATAAAATGCCCCAAAGGTTGGGATTTTTGCTCCCCCTGCCCCCCATGAAGGTGCCTCTTGCTTGTTTAGGTAAGGTGGTGGATGGTTTTGTCACTGCTCAGATGGATTGCTCCTGGCCCATAGGGGTATCTGATGGGAAAAGATGTTGAGAAATACTGAAGGCTTCCTATCCTTGGAAGCAAGCTCTCTCTCATGAAATAATGGGCTGGATGGTGGGGTTTTTAAAATACATAAATGTAACAACAAGAAAGCGTGACTGTGCAACTGCTTGTGAGGTGCTATTAGAGAAAATGCACGAGGGAGAATGTCGACTCCTCTTGTGTGGACACTTTTATTTTTTTCCATTCCTCCCTGCTTGTTTTTTCTCGCTCCCTGTGTCTTTCTTGTGCCCAGGAAGCAGGAGGACACCCAGAGATGCCTGTCCGGCTCTCGGCAGCCTGGGGAGCAGGGGTGCTCCACGCCACAGCAGCATGTTTCTGCTCTTGCAGGAGGAGAGGTGAGGCCATGGGCTGGGCTTCTTCAGCCTCTTGTAAAACGCCACGTCTCCAGCTTGCTTTGAACTTTGCATCTTCTTGCATGGCTCTGCTGTTTCGCTAAAGAACTGTGACTCAGCAGCCTTAAAAGGCCTTCCTGAAAGCAGAGAGCACTTAAGGATGTCCAAACCAGAGCAACGATTAAAGCCGTGGAGGCTGTGACTTGTCTCTCTGGGTCCATCAGGCTGCTGGGAAGACTTTCCAGGGAAGGCTCGTGTGGTCTCCCTTGTCCTGTTTTCCGAGAAGCCAGAGGTGCCGGCAGGCTGGTGTCAGAGGAGAAACTTCATCCATGCGCGGCATCCGTACAGCTTATTGCTCACAGAGCGTCAGGCCACGGGAAGACGGGGGTTGAGGAGGAGGGGATGCAGAACGGGGACCAACGCTGGGGGAACCACCAGGCTGCCTCTCCTCCTGGCAGGGTCGGGGAGGATGGGCGAGCGCTCGGCGGTCAGGACAGCCGGATGGTATTGCAGCTGGGTGGTGTGGCAGTGCCTGCTGTCGCGGCCTGGGGATAAAGGTGTCCTGGGGAGGCGGGGGCAGAGCCAGCTGCCAGAGTTAGCACTGCTTGATGTGCTGATGGCTCCCAGCATCAGTGGCCCTCTGGGAGGTGCTGTCTGCCTTTGCCTCCTACAAGCGGGCTTGCAGACCGGGCATGGTGCCCGAAGGCATGCTGATTTGGCTTCACTCCCCTGCTGTCGTGCCTGTACGTGGTGTGTTTGCTGTGCCTCTGCCTTCCCCCCCAACCCCGCTCCTGCTGGGTGACCCCAGGGACAGCTGGCTCAACCTGAAGGGATGGGAGCAGGTGCTCCCCATCCTGTCGCTTGCGTGCTGAGGACACGCTTGTGTGCACAGGGATGGCCCCAGGTCAATGTGTCTCCTCTACTGCACTGGGACAAAAACAGTCCTCAGAAGCAGTGGAGTGAGGATCACTCTCAGCCGCCGTTTTGCTGTGATGAGCATCAGGCCCATCTGTGAAGCCTGCTAGGGAGCAGGCTCAGCTGGGCTCAGGCTGCAGAGCCTGAAGTGATAGAGCAAAGCACACGAAAATGGAGAAAGCGCAGCTAGCTTTGAGGGCTGAAAGCTTTTGGGGTAAAACCAAGTTACAGCACAAGGTCAATTTTGAGGAGCTGGTTGCAGTTCAGGTTGTAGGAATGGCATCAGCTTCTTAAGTAAGTCCTTCATTTATAGAAATGCTCTTGGACTTTGGATTTGTTTGGGTTTTTGATCCTCCGGAAGCAAAGCATTGACAATCACAACTGACATTTAAGGCAGGTGACCTGTCATCATGGAATCACAGAATGGCCAGGGTTGGAAGGGACCTCTGGAGATCACCCAGTCCAAGCCCCTGCCAGAGCAGGGTCACCCAGAGCAGGTGGCACAGGAACGTGTCCAGGTGGGTTTGGAATGTCTCCAGAGACGGAGACTCCACCACCTCTCTGGGCAGCCTGTGCCAGGGCTCTGCCACCCTCACAGGAAAGAAGTTCCTCCTCATGTTTAGGTGGAACTTCCTATGGTCAAGTTTGTGCCCATTGCTTCTTGATTTAAGTCATCTGCTTCAAACGCCACCTGCGTTATTCCCAGGATGCAGTCTTCTAGGACCTGGGGGTTAGAAAGCAGCTAAAAAAAGCTCAAAACTACAAAGCTGAGAGCTTGTGAGGGAGCTGTCAGGGGCAAGGTGTGGTGAAGGTCATGGTCTTTTCTTCATGAGGTCCAAAGAACATTTGGGATTTCTGCAGCTTCCTGGTGACTTGGCAAAGCCGCTCTGACTCAGTACACCTGGGGAAAATGAAGGTCTTTGATATCATTTGGTTAGTGCTTTGTAAACATACTGGCTTTAAAAAGAAAAAAAACACGTGACAAGGCCCTCGAGTCAGGCATGAGATGATTTTGATCAGAAAATCAGAAAGGCTCTGGCAAGGCAGACACCATCTCACCACACAGGGACAGCTGAGTAATAAGCCAGGTGGGGTCTCTTGGCCTTGAGGTATTTAATTGGTGTGGAAATCACGGAGGGGTGAAGTGTTGAGACAAGGCTGTCAGACACGCTGAGCAGAGGAAAGCAATCCTTGTCCTTGGTGAGAAGCACGGCTCCTTGTGCAGTGGGGCTCTGGGGACCGGTGGTCTTTGAGGACCCCCATCCTCAGGTAAAGTATTTACTGTGGCTGCTTTCTGGCTTTAAGCACCTTCCAAATGTCTGTAAAAAGACCTCAGAGGTGTTGCGCTGTGCACCCAGTGTGATTTATTTATGCTGTTACTGGGTCCCAGCTATGGTCAATGCAGTCTTCTACAGATACATGCGAGGAAAAAGACTGTTGTGTGGGCAAGGGCATCTCCTTGGGTAGAAATACGTATCATGGCATGTCCCTGCAATAGTTGCAGAGGTGCAAACTGCTGTGCTATGTTACCGGGTAAGCTGGAGGATGCTGTGAGTTGCTTTATTTTTAGGTCTTACTGATGATTAAGTGCAAACTATGCAGTGTGTCTGGGCTGCTCAGCTTTCTTGGAGCACGCTCCTGTCCTCGGTGCATTGGGAGGTCTACTCTTCCTTGGAGGTCTGTCCTTCCCTTGGTGCCTGCAGGGAAGGGAGAGGGGTTGCGTCAGTGGCCGCTGATGATGGAGGCGAGGTGTGGGTGATTGGGGCCGAACACCACAGGTATGTGTTCCTTAGAGGGGGGTGTTCAGGGCATGGAGGGGTGCAGCAACTGAGGATTTTCTGTGAATGTTAACTGGAGGTGGTAGGGGTGACCAGCATCCTGCACAGACCCAACCCAGTTGGCCTTTGGGTTTTAAGGGGAGTCATAACTCTGCTGCTCTGGGTGCTTGTGCTGGTGTGGTCTGGGGCAGGTACTCTGCCTCCGTGACACCTACCTGCTCTGCAGGACAGGAGGCAGCCTTGCTGAATGACAGCCTTTTCTCCGGACTTTTATCTGAATCTGAGAAAACCAGCGTGTGCAAACTTTCCATCACGGACTGATGCAGGGAGCCCTAAAGCCCAGCTCCCATCCTGGCAGCCGGAGCTCCCCTTGAAAGCAGGAATGCTCCTTTCAGCCCTGGGTCACCTTTTTGCTCTTCCAGTGGCACCAATTTCTTCTGGGGCTGCGGCAGCAGGATCTGGATCCCTTTCAGGAGCGTGAAGATAATGATGGTGTGATTGCCTGGAGAGGGAGAAGAGATGAAGTGGTACTGTGCAGCAAGCACTCCGATGGCAAATGAGGGAGGACAGCAGGATGTGTTGCCCTCTTGGAATCCTATGGGGCTTGTATATAGGTCAAAGAAGGGTGGTTGAGCAAGGACATGAGTTACCCAGATCTCCTTGACTGTGAAGTCAGCCTTTTGGGGGCTGCAGGGCAGGGGTGACCTGTCCCACCCCGGCTCTGCTGTAGGGTTGGGGGATCATGGGTGGCAGATGAGAGGCTTGTGAGGAAATGGCATTTGGAGAGGCGGGGGCAGGCGTGTGCACGGCTGACGCCATGCACAACGCTTTGTCCTCACATGGGTGGCTTCTCCGTGGCAGCAGAGCTTGAGGGAGGTGATTCTGCCCCTCTGTTCTGCTCTGGGGAGACCCCACCTGGAGTACTGCGTCCAGCTCTGGAGCCCTCAGCACAAGAAGGACATGGACCTGTTGGAGTGGGTCCAGAGGAGGCCACGAAGATGATCCGAGGGCTGGAGCCCCTCTGCTGTGAGGACAGGCTGAGAGAGCTGGGGTTGTTCAGCCTGGAGAAGAGAAGGCTCCAAGGAGACCTTAGAGCCCCTTCCAGTCCCTAAAGGGGGCTACAGGAAGGATGGGGAGGGACTCTGGATCAGGGAGTGGAGTGATAGGATGAGGGGTAATGGTTTTAAACTGGAGGAAGGTAGATTTAGATTGGATATCAGGAAGAAATTCTTTCCTGTGAGGGTAGGAGGCACTGTAACAGGTTTCCCAGAGAAGCTGTGGCTGCCCCATCCCTGGAGGGGTTCAAGGCCAGGCTGGATGGGGCTTGGAGCAGCCTGGGCTGGTGGGAGGTGTCCCTGCCCAGGGCAGGGGCTTGGAACTGGGTGATCTTTAAGGTCCCTTCCAACCGGAACCATGCGGTGATTCATGAAGTTCATGGCCATGAAGTGAGGTGCAGGCAATAGGTCCGGTCTCAGCAGGACCAGCCCCTCTGCTGGGTGTAAAGGCACAGACAGTGCCACAGTGACGCCTGGTGATGGGAGATGGATTCACGCACACACTGCAACTGCGCAAAGCCGCAACCCTCAGAACAAGAGAAAAGCAGGATGTGGGCGATAGGAGAGCTTCTCTGGAGTTACAGGTATTTTCCCTAGCAGTTTCAGTGCCTTTTAAAGTCAACATAACAATTTTTTTTCCCCGGCTGAAAAGCAAGCTCTTTATCTAAAGGTCAGAAAAGCAAGACCCTTAGTTAAAGGTCATCGGTGAAAAGTGTGATAAGGTGCAGAAAAGTGTCCCGAGCGAAAGGTGGCACGGGGGTTTAGCGCAGTCAGAAACAGCAGCTATTTTTGGGTTGCGCGCTGGTTTGGTTTGCTCCAACCTCCTCCTTTGGTTGGCAGGCGATGGGGAGCAGAAGGCAGCCTGCGCTGCACCTGCCAGGTACCGCTCTGTCCTACCAAGGCCTGATGGTGTCTGAACGTGCCGGCCGGGCAGGCTAGGGCAGTCTGAGAGACCTGAGAGATGGCACATCTCCTCCCGTGACACGCCACCCGAGCTGAGGGGTTTTATCTGCGTGGCTCTGGTTATTCCTCCCCTGCGAGCTGCTATAAGGAGCTGTGGCTTGGGAACAGTTGTCCCAGGGACATTCACTGCAGGATAAATGTCTGCATGAGAAAGATCAGAGTCTTTTTCTATGTGTCCCCAGCTGTCTCTTCAGCGCAGTATCTGAGTGCGCTCACTCTCTGAGGCTCTGTGTAGTTAAACATGGGCTGTGCCGCTTGGGCAGCATTGGGATGCTCCCAATCCTTGCACCAGTTTGCACTGATTGAACATCTCTCTCTCCCCATCAGTTTCCTGAAGACCTTGGCAAACGCATATCTTTGTCCCAGATAACACAGCAGGTAGCTCCCCTGTAACATGACGCTTCTGGCTTGTTGCTAGCTGTGAATACATGCGTGATGGGTTAGGTTTTGTCTTTT
>VXBH01003858.1:437131-454444 GCA_013400035.1 Rynchops niger | reverse complement strand
TTTTTTTTTTTTTTTCTGGTGGCAATAAGCTTTTGCATTAAAACAGCTGTGTTGGAGAAGGCTCTAGAAGTGCAGTGAAGCTCTGTAACAAGGTGGAGACTCCAGCTGAACATTGCTTGAGGAATGTTCAAGGGGAATACCCAAGGTGGGGGGTAGTTTGAGCTAATAGACATGGCTTGGCAGTCTTAGAGCACACCGGCATGGGAGTCTTATCCCAGCTCGTCTGTGGAGCGGTAGCTCAAAGCACCTGCCCGTAGGTATATAAAAAAAAAATCTTACAATTCTACAATTCTGCTGATTTTNACCAGAACTTGACAGTGATAAATGACAGGGAGCAGAACACCGGCTTGCTGACACCCACTCGACCGTCAAAGCAAGATTAGTACGTGCCTATCTTGGTTTCCCCTTTAATCAAAAATCAATTAGACAATTACCAAATGAATATTCAGCCAGGTTGTCAGGCAGACTGACAGCGCTTAGCACCACTTTCTTTGTGGTTTTCAGTTTAGAGTTACTCAGTATATTGAAACTAAACAAGTGCATGAGAAAGGGGGACAAAAATAATCCCTTTCCCCGAGCTGTCCTAGTGAGTGTCATCTCAAATCCTGACGAAGCTTCTTCTGTGTTCCAGATGTTCAAAGCATCCCCTGGGTAATGCCACGGAGCCTGGTGTTTGGCTGCATGGTTCTTCTCTTTTTCCCTCTCCCATCTGACTCGCAACCCAAAAGATTAGTTGCTTTATTTCTGTTTTAGGGTGTGTGCAAGAGTATTTTTAACTCCATTTTTGAAGTAAACCAGAGTTATGCAACAGCTCTTTGCTCATGAAGTCTCTGCACCCACTTCCTTATTCCCTAATGAAATGGCTAAAAAAACCCACGGGGCAATTTTGACTGAATTTGATGGGAAGGAATGGTTGCGAAGATGCTTCGTTTTCCAATAGGCCTGCACCGTGTGCATCCTCAAAGCTGGGTGAAATGGCTGTGTAAAGGAAGGAGTTTGGGTCTTCTAAGGGAAACCCTGCGGGCCACTGAAAACCCAGGTCTGGACATCTCTGCATTGGAAGAACAAGCCTGAGGACAAATGGGACAGGCACTCAGCTTACTTGGACTGTAGATGTCAGATGATTCGGAGCATTTTGTACCGGATGAACAGACAGGCACCCTCTCCTTCGCAGAGACCCGAAAGCTCCTCATCACCTTCCAGATGCAGAACCTGTATGAGAAATACTGAAGACAGCAAACGTCCAAGTAGACATCTACAGCTGAGCTCTGGGGTAGTGTCTCATCTGCTTTTCCATCATGCCAGAGGAACGGGTGGCTGGAGAAAGAGGCTGGCACATCCACAGAGCCTCCCCCACCTTGGGAGAGAGGGGATAGGTACCTTCTCCAGAAGTACATCAGGATGGGGAAGATCATGACCTTGGCCCTGTGGTAGAGGAGGCGATTCAGTAGCCCCTTGGAAGATAAACTCCATATTAAATCTCTCTCTTCTTCAGAGATGTTTACCTAGCCACAGAAGAGACTTTACCTAACCAAAACAGTTTGTGGCACTCCTGGTGGGCCCTAGAAGCATGTTTCTCTCCCTGACCCCACCTGGCATTTCATCAGTCTCTAAGAAGAGATACTAGTTATGTCCTGGCCACCTGTCCTAAGTGCAAGGACAGGATTTCCCCTGGATTTCTGTGGAAAGCACTGTTCTGCTCTTTCCGAAGGGAAGATAGACAGAGCCACGGCTGCTACAGGGGAAGAGGTGGAGGCAGTGGGGAGGGGATGATGGTGACATTGACCTCGTGAGAGTGAAAGGACTGAATTGGTAGAGTGCAGCACCCATCTTGGTGCTTCAGCCGTGATATTTCTCCATCAGGTAGGAGATTTTACCATGTCCTTGTTCATGCACTTGTTCTCAATCCATCTGGGTCAAGTGCTAGAGTGGGCCTAGTGATGGATCAGTTCCCATTCCCTGGAGCCCAAGTGGAGGTCCCAAGTGCCAGAGCATGCTCTGAAGCTCCTCGGCTGGAGCAGATCCAAATCTCTGCCTGGTTCCCCTTTCCCCGACAACCGCTCACAGCTGCAATGCGATGGTCTTGAGCAATGAGCAGGCCTTCAGCCTTCCTGGGTGGGTCTCAGCATCTTACCCGCAATTTGGGGGGAATGTCGGAGTTCAGGAAGAGTTTGCTGATGATGGCAACTTTCCTTTTGAGAAAGGCAACTTCCTTTTCTGACTGCATGTTGTGGGCTGCCAGAGCTTCAGCTGAATCAGCCAGCCTGGAAAACCTGCAACAGCATGTGGGGTCTTGCTCTGAGACAAGTGGTCTGGCTGCTAGGCTAGGCGGTCACGTTCTGTCTTAACTCCATATTTACTGGGTCAGAAAAAGCAATCCACAGGGTGTGGAATAGTGAAAAAGGTGGGATGAAAAGCCACTTCCCTCTTCTATTGCCCTCGTGGCTATGGCATTCACCCAGGGGATGTGATGTTTGCCCCTCTTCAGGAAAAGAGAGGAATCGAAACCTGGTTTTGCGGACACTTGTGCTGGCTGCGGGGCTGCTGTGCCTCAGCCATGGCTTGCTCTTACAGGTTTGTCAGGGAACTGGATAAAGCCAACGGAGAAATGCCACAATGGCAAGTCAAGAAAGGCGTAGGCAAAATGTTAAGATTGCTTGGGACTATCAAACCAAAACTACTTCTAGAATACCCAAACCCTGAGCCAAGTGACTTCTTTTTCTGGTTGAAAGGCAAGGGATTGAGGGCAGGGTAACCATGAGCTGATTAGGTGTAGACAGCTACGGGGTGAGACTGGTTGTGTCTTTGCAATGTGATGTCCAGCCTTGCATTGAGGTGCTGATAGGAGTTTAGACCTTAGTGAGTGCTAACAAATAAATGGACCAGGCTTTATTCGCTGCTGAGAGATAGGCACTAGTAGCAGGATAAGGAGACTGGTGGTACCTGAGCACCCGGTGGAAAGGGATCTTACTTGTTGATCTCCAGATAAAAGCGGAGGTCGTCGACGAGGAAGTTGATGGTAATGAGATGGTTGTTAAACAGGTGGCGTTTCACGAGTACCACCTCCTTGTCTGGTGGGGTGCTGGCAGGGGCCGTGTTGGGGTGGGAAGTGCTGACGGTGCCACTGGTCTGCATGGATCCGATCGGCAAGTCTGAGAGAAGGGAAGAGCTGTTGTCTCCTGCTTCTCCCAGCACTGGGTTTGAGGCCAACTGGGCATCTGGCGCTGGGCCTGTACCCTGCTCCTTCACCTCACCCGTGCTTGCTTTTCCTGCATGCAAGTAATTTGCCGAGGGTCTTTCTACCTAGGTGGACTACAGGCTTTCCAGGGAATTCGGACCCATCCAGCGTGCAGCCTTCCTTCTAGCTTAGTAACCTCCTCCATCCATCCTCCTCTTTGGACCCCTGGAGTGCTTATGTTCATTGTTTTCACAGGGGATGGCCACAGTACCTTAGACCAAAAGTTTGCCTATCTGCCTCACCGTTATCCTGTCTCTGACAGAGGCCAGAAGCAGATAACTAGTGAGAAGGAAAGGTTACTTCCCCCCATACACAATATTCTCCAGCTCCCCAAAATTCTCATTTCCAGGGACTTCTTTATCTAGATGGGGTTTCTGTGTATTTAGCAATTGCATTTCTAACAGCTTTTCCAGCCTCCTTTCAAACCTGTGTGTAAACTTTCCGGATCTACATCCTTTGGCAAAGCACTCTGTGGTTCCTCTCCCTGTTGCATGGAAAACCATCTCCATTTGTTTATTTTGGCCTGTGTCGCCTTAGCCTCGTTTAGCACCTCCTGGGTTTTGTGGAAGTGATGCAAACTTGCATATACATTATTGCTTGAGAGAGACGCAACAGCATCAGAGGGGCATCTGCATCAGAACGCCACGTATTGCATGAATGTGTATGTGTGTGTGTTGCCTGTGCAAAATTCTGCACCTCATCTCCTGACCCCAGCGCCTGAGTGTGCAGATTTCTGCACCGCAGTATCTAGCATCCTGAGACACCCGCTCTTTATGTGCCTCCATCAGAGAAAAATAAGCATGTGGGGATGGGAGACGAGCCACAAGTTTCCTCTGTTTACTTCTCTGCCTAAACCCAGGACTGTCTTGAGGAGGGAGGAGAGGGGGTGGCAGGAGTCTAGCCATACTTTCCTCCTCATTTTCTAGTTCCTGCCGGAGAAAGTCCTCAAACTCTACACGGTGATTGTCATTGTCCATCTCCCTCTGGAACTTAGAGATGCTCTTGATGATGTCGTGAATGGCATACCAGGCCCATCGCTGCAGAGACACGGCACAGCTCACGTCAGCCAGCGGCACAGCCCCAGGGAGCCAGCCCCTGGCTGCAGCAACAGGGTTTCTCCCAGACAGAGACCTCCCATTTCATAGAATGATTTGGGTTGGAAGGGACCTTAAAGATCACCCAGTTCCAAGCCCCTGCCCTGGGCAGGGACACCTCCCACCAGCCCAGGCTGCTCCAAGCCCCATCCAGCCTGGCCTTGAACCCCTCCAGGGATGGGGCAGCCACAGCTTCTCTGGGAAACCTGTTACAGTGCCTCACCATTCTCACAGGAAAGAATTTCTTCCTAATATCTCATCTAAATCTACCTTCCTCCAGTTTAAAACCGTTACCCCTTGTCCTATCACTCCACTCCCTGATCCAGAGTCCCTCCCCATCCTTCCTGTAGCCCCCTTTAGGGACTGGAAGGGGCTCTAAGGTCTCCTTGGAGCCTTCTCTTCTCCAGCTGAACACCCCGAACTCTCTCAGCCTGTCCTCACAGCAGAGATGCTCCAGCCCTCGGATCATCTTTGTGGCCCTCTGCTGGACCCACTCCAACAGGTCCATGTCCTTCTTGTGCTGAGGGCTCCAGAGCTGGACGCAGTACTCCAGGTGGGGTCTCCCCAGAGCGGAGCAGAGGGACAGAATCACCTCCCTCGCCCTGCTGGCCACGCTTCTTTTGATGCAGCCCAGGACGCGGCTGGCTTTCTGGGCTGTGAGTGCAGGCCCAGAAGCTTGGACCCACCACTGTGAGCTGGAGCACTCGAGCTCAGCCTTGGCAGTGGGATTTGTGACCCAGCCATCACCTTTGCTTTCCAGTATTTCTGGGTTTCAGTGGGGGCCATAGGCGGGAGTGTGAATCACTTGTCCGGCCCTGACCAAATCGGGTGGAGTCTGCACGGAGCAGGACTCCAGAGCTTGCAGGAGTAAGGCTTTACCTATCATCTGCCTTTTTGCAAATCACCGAGTCTGACCCCCTCACCCCATTCATGTGAGCGCTGCTTGACCCACAGCACCTCCTCTCTTTCTTGCCCAGACGACACACTCAACCTGACAGCAGAGATGGTCTTTCCTTACCAGCTTTTCTGTCATGAAGTTCCCCGTCCCGTGCTGCAAACGAAGGTTAGACTTAGGCGTATCGCTCGGGGGGAACAGGTCCTGGTACTCTTTAAACCTGCCAGATGCGATATCAGAGAGAGAGAGCACCGAGGGCAGCCAGATGCATGAGGAGGGCAGTAGTTTGGTGGAAGGATGGCAAAGTCGGGGGCGCAGCTGACAGGGATAGCCCTTGGGTTGGGGTCTCACGGGACTTCTGGAGGAGGTTGGAGAAAGGGATAAGGGTCTGGATCCCCTCCCCGTGTTCTGTTCTTGCGTGTAGCTGGCTTGGGAGCGTCCACCCTGCTTATCTGCAGTGGGTTTCACCCTGCAAGCCCAGCAGTGATTTGGTCCCTACAGGACAAGCCCTGCTGGCCTTGCACAGAAATGCATGGGTGGCTCCAACAGCAGTTTTGCTGGCGTGGGGGTCAGGCTGGGATTTCAATGAATTTGCCAACAGGTCATAGGGAAATACATTTGTAGCAGCTGCTGTCTGTCAGCTTGGGGTTCCCATGGGAAGGAGGTGTTTGTGTAACTACTGGACTTAGGAACCAGCTCAAACCAGGTCCTCACCATCGTTTTTCCATTGCCTTCTGGACAAAGACTTGTGCTGTCATCAACATGAAGGGGCTGACTACTTTGGCCTCATTTATTTCTTTGATGATTGAACTGTGGCAATCCAGCTGCTCCTCTGGAAGAGAAGTGCAGTCACTACCTGCCCCTGAGAGCCCCACTCCGAGCCACCATGACGTCTCTTCCTACCACCACATCTGCAAGTGGCATCCTGCCCCATCTCTGCCTGTCCTGCCTGCTGTTTGCTGAATTTGGTTGTCTCTTCCCTTTTCCTTTCTATACTGTGCTAATTGCATGCTTTGGGAGTGAAGCTGTGACACCAAGAGCATCTAAAGGAGGCAAAATAGGGATGAGCTATTTCTGCCACTGCATGTTGCAGGCCTTGGTCAGTAGATGCTGACAAAGAAGTAGGCCACCTTCCTAGAAATATAAGTGTCAGTGGAAGGCCTCAGCAAATAAATACTCCACTGGATGGGAAAGGAGAATTGGCAGGTCCCTGCAAGACGATATAAAATTTGCAACCAGCGTTCAGTTTGGGGGGAAAAGAGGCTTCCATCACAAATGGAGTAAAAGGAAGGGTGTCTGGGGGGAACCTACCAACTGGGATTTCAGCATGGAAATAATTTCTGACAATGCTGTTAACGAGGGAGCTCTTTGTCTTGGGATTGGTCTCTGAGGCTAGCTTCTCCACGGCCATCCAGAAACGCAGTGGTTCCTCTGCATTGCGCTCCTCGAGGAACTGCTTGAAGAACTGCAGGTGGGCAGGGTTGTGTAGTACTTTCACGAAGTGCCTGTAGAGGAGGAGACACCAGGAGATGTGATCTCTATGCCACCAGTGACCTGGAAAACAGCCAGAACCTCTGTGCTTGCTCTCAAACAAGAGACACCTGAAGAAGAGCTAGAAACACGTGGATAAGTGGTGCGTGTGGATCTGTGAGGCAGATGGGTCAGTTAAAGTACTGGTGGAGCACAACCTCCATCCACTGAGCCATTGGGATTCCAGGTGACGATTCTCCTGACGTGCTATTTCTTTTCTGCTATGGGTGCATCTGCCTAACCTATCAGATACCCAAAGGAACTGTTCTCAGCCTGAAGAGGAGGCTTCTTTCAGGGAGTCAAGGAGGAGGCAGGACTTTGGGTCTGTGCTGGAGACCTGAGAACCTGCAAATGGAGCAAGGAAGCCCCGCAGAGACCAGGGCAGCGAGACAGGTAAGGATGGGGCACCTGGAAGGTCTGGTGGGAGGAGGAGGTTGTGCTCCCCTCTGGCACTTGCTGAGAATGAGCAATAATTTGCCACCGGATGGCAGAGAACTTCATGGGTTTGGCCATGGAGAGGGTGTTCTGGAGTGGAAAACCCTTGCCACTTGCAACTGGTAGATCACGAAGCAATCGATAGACGTAAAGCCAGAGGGCAGCCATACTGTAAAGATTCAGCAGAGCTTTGGAAAACCAGAGCTGGGAATGGACTGGATGTTTAGGTCATTTCTGAGGTTAGCAAACCCTTAGTTGAAAATCAGTAGACTGGGTCAGATGTTGTCTTTGTGTAAGTGTGGCTCCTTGGACTGACTTTCACAATAAACAATAACAGTGGCACCTACTCAGGACTTGTGTCCTGGTTACCATTTATATCCCAATGTGGAGCTGCAAGGACTCTTGCGTGGAGTATTCCCAGGAGGTGAGACATAAGCCATGTGGACATTCACACAGTCAGTGAGGACAGAGATTTATGTGTGGTCGCAGACTCCCCAGGCCACCCATGCCTACATCTGAGAGGACCAGTGATGAAGCAGGGACCAGTGGCACTACAGCATGGAGAAAAATACGCCTCCTGAAAGAGTGGAAGTAGCAAAAAACAGCAAAGCCCTGTGCTGCAAGGTGCCAGACCTGGGTCTTCTAGATGGTTTCTCTACTCCAACAGTGATGGACTTCGTCTTGCTTGATCTGTTTTTTCTTGCAGAAAGAGCCGCCTTCTTTCTGCTCTTGGGTTCAGCGTCTGTGGGGACAGAACATGGTTGGTCCCTTCCTCGGGACAGTCAGAGCCCACTCACAGTTGTCCACGGGGTAGAGGACCCCAAAGAAGCCCAGGCTTCTCCAGAGCTACCATGTTGATGTCTGCATGGTGAGCCCAGCTCAGGAGACATGGGGGAACTCTTTGCCTCTGCGTGGTTTGACCATTCCTGTATTTGCTTGAGAGAAGCCCTCCCACTCCCACCCTCTCTGACTGGATTAACACTCCAAAACACATGCCTTTCAAGGGTGGCTAGGCCTCTCTCTACTTCTGGACATGTTCTGTGGAATGATGGGATGCAAGCAGAGAAGACCCCTGCTCGTCCAATTGCCTAAGGGTATGCTGGAGCACTTCCAAGGGCGTGATGGTTGGCAACCCACCCTCCTTCTAGCCTGCTCAGACTGGACTCACCAAGTGATGGACTTCTGGGACATGGAAGCTCATTTTCCTTGTTTGGGCTATCCACAGCCAGCTCATTTGATATCATCTTCTGGGAGTCTGCATCTGATAGAGAAGAAGGGAGAGATCCAACGTTCTTTCCTCCTGTCTATGACAGTGCTCACTCCAAGTGCTGTATTGTGATCACTACTTGCCTTTCCTTTCCCCTTCTCTGTCCTGTTCCCATGATCTACCCATGACATTGCATTTCTGAGGCCTGAGGGTTGTACCTACCTCAGGGTTGCTACTGGTGACTGCTGTCACTCTCAGTGCATTGGCAGGTGCCCAGAGATTAGATGACATTCTCAAAAGATGATGAAAAGACAAACGTTAGGTGTTACACTGGCGTGACCAGCCCCAGCATCCACAGGAGAACGTCAAGGTGTAGAAGTGGGGTGACACTGGCTGTCACTGGCTTTGGGTTTCAGTTACTTTGCTGCAGCCTCTGGTGACCCAGGCCAGTGCACGGAGGTGGCATTTGGGGCCTCTGGTACTGTCAGGAGGGAATTTGTCCCATAGGTCGCTGCCGAAGCCTGGATTACCACTGATGGCTCCTAGATACTCTGTCCCAACCCACTCCACGATGCTCTTGTGTTGCCAGCAATACGGCAATGCACCAAAGCCTGTGTGTTGGGGGCAGTGATCACCACGGGGGCACAAAATATTCTTCATCACACTGGACCAATGTGAGCCCTGGCAGAAATTCAGAGCCTCCTCTTACCAGTCGTGCACAGGAGAGGTTCCATCTCTGCCTGGATGAAGCCCCCTTTCTGGAGGTCCCGAGTGGCCATTAATCGCCAGCGCTCAGAGGAGAGACCTTCAAAATTCCTTGTGCCATGCAAGGCCTGGCTTAGCTTCAAGGATGTGTTTATCCGCTGGGACAGGAGGAAACGTTCGTCTTTCCCAACAGCCTGGCCTTGCATCTTGGGCATCGGGACATCGCTCTGCGGACACTACGGCGAGAAAAGCAGAAGGTGGTGGCACAGAGCACGTACCCCATCCGAGGAGCTGCTCCCACACTGTGCCCGAGGGGGTAGCTGCGTGTTTTACTGTGCCTTGGAGTACAAGCCCACCCAAGACAGATCTCTGCTTTAGCCTCAAACCCTCTAGGAAGAAATCTATGTGAGCACAAAGCTCAGCATAGACCTTAAACCCATCCGTGCAGCTGTTTAAAGCTGGCTCACATCTGCCTGCAGCTGGGACGTAGTGGGGACATGCAGCAGGACCTCCAGGAGATCCAGACAACGGCTTGCCGGCAAAGGCAGCAGCATTCCTGAACATGTCAACATCCACTCAGGAGGGCTGAAAACAACCCTGAAGGTGTCCCCGGCAGCCAGGTAACCTCCCGTGCCTTTTTGGATGGCTGCTTTCCCTGGGACTGGCTGTGCCTCCCTTGCCCCCGGCTGACACCCACCCTCCCGCAGGCTTTGTCCCTCCCCAGTGGCTGGAGCTTGCATGGCTGGCCAAGCAGCAGGGGCAGAGCAGCTGGTTTCTGACTGAGATACGGGCTGCTGAGAGCAAGCACCAAAAATAACCCTGCTAAGCCCCCGAGCAGTGTCCCTGTGACATCCCTGCAGCAAGGCCAGGGAAGAGCTTGGCTTCGGGGATGGTGCCCACGGAGAGCACGGCCTCGACACCTGCTGAAGTGCTAATTGTGCTCCCAGACCAGGTCTGTGCTCTGAGGGGGTAATTTCCTTGACAAGAGATGCTTAAAAACCTGGGCGGCTAATTAACTTACAACCAAGAGCATTTAATGAATCAGGGTCAGGAGCTGCCAGCTGACTTATCCAAAATGCTCAGCTCCCGCTGACCGAGATGCTGGCATCTCTGTGAGCCAGGTCTCCGGGGGGGCACCAGCCCTGACAGCTTCTCCTCACCGTTTCTAGGATCGGCTTGCGGATATTTACACTGCAGTTTGGGGAAAGGCCTCGCGGTGGGTTTGAAGAACGCTGTCTGCAGCGAGCAAAACTGCCTGCAGAGACCTGAGCAGGTGGGATGCTCGGGGGCTTCGGACTGGGAGGAGGTTTCCTGGTATAAGGGTGGTATAACACATGTGGGGTGTTAATAAGCCTGAGGTATTAGTGGGATTTCTGCTGCCAGGAGGGATAATAGTCTAGGAAGACGAGGGCTCGTATGACACTGCTTTCTTAAATCATCCCTTTACGCAGTGGAAAAAATATGTGGAAAACTTGAGGGCGGTTGAATCATAGGCTAAAAGGCTGCATGCCCTCTTCCCCCCCGCGCGCTGGCCGGCCGCTTGTGCGGGGACAGGGACATCCGCATGCGCGTCTGCGCGTGAGTCACATAAATAGCAGGATTCGCTGTGGGCAAGGAAAAAAGGGGGAAAGCTAATTCCAAGAAGCGTTTTGCCCTTGAGGCAGTTACCCGGTGCGCTGCCTGCTGCTGGTCTCATCCCCACCTACCCTGGAAGACTGCTTTTAAATCTCCTTGCTTTTGGACCGGGTCGTGGCCTGTCTCAGGGGAGGTCACGCAGGATGTGCCCGCAGCGTTGCTGACTTAAGGGATGCTGCGGTGGAAGAGCTGAGGATCATTGCTCCGGGCAGCTGGAGTGGGGAGTGCTCTGCCATATTGCCCTGGGGCAGTGTTGACCAGGGGGATGTGCTGGGATGCTGGATCACTGCAGCAAATGCTGGGCTTCACCCCCCCACAACTTTTCACATCCCTACTGGTGCCTGTGCGTCCCGCAAAGATGCCTGTGTCACCTGTGCATCCCCTTTACCATAAACTGGAGGAACGTCTTGTCATCGTCAGCCAGAAATTCCTCGTAGGAGCAGCAGAGCACCTGAGAAGGAGCAAAGGGGGGTTGTCCTCAGGCTGTGCTCCAGCCCCACCATACCCTGAGGTCACAGCAGTGTTGCCGTGGGCCCGTGACACCTCGCTGAGACGCCCAGGACAGCTCTGCCAGGAGCTGTACACTCAGGTTGTCCATTGGGCTGCTCAGAGCCTGCCCAGAAGCGCTTGGGTTGTAAATGTATTTTACTTGTGTTGTGCTGGAACCACTGACTCGGATGCAAAAGAAGAGCCACTGCCTTGCCATCCATCCCTTGGCATCTAACAACTGAGGTCATCAGCTGCTAAATGACTGCTTGTCCCTGCTCCGCGACCGGGCAAACTGGCGAGGACGCTCCTCTCCACTGGCCTTGGCACATCCTGGTCACTGGTTGCAGGGCAAGGTGGCTTGTGACTGTAAGTTTTTTCCTTTCCTAATCTTTTATCATCTTCATTTTTCAAATATCTCCCTTCTTAAATAGGCCCACAGCCCTCCCACCAGTCTAGGTGTGCCAATGCCAGCTGTACCTCTCAGCCTGACCACTGTCAACGCCTCTCTGTACCTTGCAAATCTCCTTCTGGGCTCTGAATATGTGGGGGGAAAATTCTCCAGACACCAGATGGTCCCGCAAGCTCCTGAGAGTCCTGGTCTCCAGGGGAAGCTGCTGAATGGTGCCCTCCTCCAGGTAGGTCTTGCATATCTTCTCCCCGATCAAATGACGCAGGCAGAAACTGTTTTCTCCATTGGGGTCCAGCACCACGGGCAGAAATTCCTCCAGGTCATGCCAGAGATCCAGGAGACGAGTCTCCACGGACCGGTCCTGGCGCTTCAAGAAGTCCCTGAAGGGCCGTCCCGCGCAGCTTTCAGCACTAAGGGCCCAGGGAAGGAAACTCAAGGTCTTGATCGGCATTTTCAGGGATGGCAGCTGGACAAGGGGTGTGGAGGAATGCAGGTTAGAGAGGACTTTCTCTTCACAGAGTTCTTCTGCATTGGGTCTAGGTCTTTTGGGAGAGGTTCCTCTTCCTTTGCCTCTAAAGGCAGCGTTTGCAGTATGCTCTGATAGCTGAGGAACTGGTCCTAAAGCATCCTTATCCAGACGTGATTCCTTTGTGCTCCCAGATGGCCCTGACTGCATTTCTGGTTGCACCTGAAAAATAGGCATCTTCATTTCTTGGGTGTCTCCTTCCTGTTTGACCAGAGTCCAGATCTCCGCTTTGGCCTTCTTGCTGCAGTAGGGCCCCGAGAAAGCCTGGCTCCTTTTGATATGCATCATGAAGACGTTCTCCGAAAAGCTTGAAGGCTCCCGCCAGCTGGCCCGCAATAAACGCTCCCGATATTCCTGCAGCAGAGGCCAGCACGATTTCTCATCCTCCATGCCCTTCTTGCAGTGGATGAAGAATTTAGGGAGCCAGTAACTCTGAATCATAAAGAGGGCCTGTTCCTGCATCTTGCTTAGGATCTCCCTCCTGGTGCTGACGGGTTGAATGTGCTTGGCTTTCGGCAGTGATCCTGAAGTGGATGCAGGGAATTACGATGGGGAGATAGCTCCGTGCAGACTGTTCCCCGGCCAAACAAAGCTGGTGATTGTATCCCATCTCCCTGGGGGCATCCAGGGATGGCCACCTCTTTGGAAGGGCACTGCCTGTCCTCAGCTCCCGTGTTCTTACCAGCGATGCTCCTGTAGAGAGTGACAACGCTGGAGCCTTCGCGCAGGTGAGTGGCTTCCAGCCTGTGGAGCAAGGACAGGTAGAGGTCCCGCTGCCGCACGTCTGACTCGTCAAGCCCCAGGAGCCTTTCGGTGGTAAGCCAGAAGTTGATCAGTTCTTCCCCTATGGATCAGACAAGGGATGGGAGTTGGAGGGAGCCCCTGAAAGCCCTGCTGATGAACGAAGTGGCCTCTTTTTTTTTAAAAAAGGAAAGCGGGAAAGATCACCTGGATGAACCGAGGGAACAGCGTTGAGAAGAGCCAGGGTTATGCATCTCCCTGGCATGCAGCGCCCTTGCTGGGGCTCTGCTGCTGGCTCGTCTTCCAAAGCCATGCCTGGGATCGCAGTGTCTCCTGTCCCACCGGTGCTTACCTGTGCCCCCAGCTCCATGCCAGTGTCCTGCCAGGCATCTCGCCCGCGGCTGGCTGAGAAGGGACTTGCAGAGCGCCCCGTGCCCACCTGCCATTCCTTGGACGAAGGCCCGAAAGTGCCACATGCCCTGGCTCCCGCTGATGCACTTCTCCAGCAGCCACCGGTCAGCGCTTTGCCAGTTCAACAGTTTTGCTGTCAGAGAGGGAGCGCAGAACAGGGCATTGGAGGGGGGCATGCAGCAGCAGCCCCCAAGAAAGCCCTCCAGAACCCACCAGCATCCCCCAGCATCCCTGACACAGGCTGCCGGAGGGCAGGAGACCAGCAAATCACACTGAAATGGGAGTTTCGGACAGGTTGTGTGATGCACGTGTGGTGTTTGCAGGGACGCAGTACAACCCACTCACGTCGAGGATAGTCTGCCCGGCTGTTGTGCCTCTTCCCCTTGCAAACATCCATCATTTTTGCCTGTGTTTGGGGCTTTGCCCTCAACCTCCTTCAGCTCGAGGTTCAACCCCATTGGAGAAGAGGCAGCCATGCATTCAGAAACGGCACTGGAGCCAAGCCTCAATCAATTGCTTTTTTTTCCAAAATGAAAATCTGCATCCTCGCTGACATAGCTTTCTTTCCAGTGGCCTTCCCTCGCGTTGACACGCAGGCTGACAAAGCAGTTGGCTGGCCTGAGATGGCTCATCTTAGGGGTAAACTGAGCACGATACAGACTTGTGGCTGGTAGGAGACGCCACACCATAGGCCTGTTTTCCCAGCGTAGGATGCATCAGATGAGGAGCACATCGCAATACACTGCGAGAGCCCTGGGCACCCCGCACAACAGCAAACCTGAAACACCAGGACCACCGTTTCCCATGCCCGAGGATGCTCTTCATCCCTGCTCCACCCGTGAACTGCGTGTGAAACCCTGCCAAGCAGCTATTTCAGCTCGCTGCCTCCATGGAGCTGAGCCTGTACTGACAGCGCTGAGGGGTAAAGCCCTGCTCCTCCCATGGAAAACCCTGGATCTGCCGCACCACTTAAAAATAGGAGGTGCAATGCCTTTTTTTTAACCCGGAGCAGAACCCACTGGGCAGGCACCACGGGGTGACAGCCCCGGCGAGAGGAAGCCCTGCTGCGCTGGCGAAGCCCCTCCGATTTCCTCCGTGCCGCGATGACTCACCTGCTTCCCCCGACCGAATGAAACCCAGGAGCTTCTGGCAGAGGACGAGGTGGAGGCACAGGCTGGATTTGCAGAAGTGAGGCAGGCGGTGCTTTTCCAGCCAAGCCAGTAAAGCCGGGGGGCTGGGATCCTGCAGTGCAACCCCCGCACCCGAGGAGAGGATTAGGCTGCGAGCGAGGAGCCGTCTCTTGCCTGGGGATTAGGGTGAGTAACGGGGTCCCTGCTATGGGGGAAGGAGGCGGGGAAGGCGCCGTGTTGCTAGACGGCGGGTGCAAGCCGTCCCCGTGCCGAGAAAGAAGGGGGGATGCTCGAGCTGTAGCCCCTGCCCGCATCCCTGGGAGCTCTGCCCGCAAACCTGGGAGAGCCGGCGCTGCGTGGCTGCCTGCGAGGCTCCTCTCCTCGCAGCCTGCCTGCTTCCCCGGAGCCCAGGCGGGAAGGCATGGCAGCTTTCTGTGGCAGCACCGAGAGGAGCAGGTTCCCTTTTTCTCCGGGATCCGAGCGCCGCAAACGGTGCTCATGGTTGTGGGGACGGGAGGACGTCCGTGGGGAGGGCTGTGCCAGCTTGAGGATCAACGGGACTTCGCTCCTGGTGAATTCAGGAGGAACGCAGGACACAAGGGGCTGACGTCTCCCGTCTGCCTCTGCCACCACACGCGCTCTCCTTAACTCCAGCTGTCGATGTTTACCAAGGGCTGGTTGGATCCCAAAAGCTGCACCAGGACTTTAAATGGCCTGTGCTCCTTCCAGGGCTTGAGAGCAAAATGACGCTTGGGTTTGAAATAATCCCCCAGCTGCAGGGACAGGAGAGTCAGAGAGCGTGGCCTTGGCAATGAGCAACTGGCTCTTTCCCTGCCCTGCCCTGCGCCCTTCCTCCCTCCTCCTCACCCTCCTCGCAAGGGGCATTTTCTTACCAGGTGGCTGGGCAGCTCTGGCCAGAGGTCCCATCGGCCCATGCTGCTGATGTAAATGGGTGTCTGGCCAAAAACCTGTATTGAAAGGAAGGAGGAGAGCTGAAAGAGATGGAGGGTGGCAGGGGAGGCCAGAGCCCAGCTGTTTTTACCTGGTTTTAGCTGTTTTTTTTTTTGTTTTGTTTTTCTAGTTAGTCCTCTCTACAGAGAAGGGAATCATCTTGCCTTTCAAACCTCTATTCTAAACAGAGCTCCTCAAGTTTCCCTCGTTTTCCAGCCCCAGTGTGGTGTATTCCCAATTTTCCTGGGGCCTTTAACACCACAGAAGCTGAAAAAGTTCACCTGAGCAGAGCTCGGAAAGGTTCCATGTTTTATGGTACAGAGTAGACTTACGGGAAGGTTCAGAAATGTGTTGAAGAAGTCGACAAAAAGATCATCCCCCAGCAAAAGCCCCATGTCCGTGGAGGCGATGGTTGCTACAAGGGGGAGAAAAGAAAGTTACCTGGGCTTTGTGTTGCCAAGTGTGACACAAATGCGAACCAAAGGATAAGGTTTGAGAGGGTTGGAACAGAACAGCTCTAGGGGATGTGCCGTATGGGCTTGTCCTGTACACGAGCGGGAGGATTTGGACTTGGGACAGTCCATGAGATTCAGGTGGCAGCGCACCCATGCGCTCTTGGGTGGGTGGCACCAGGTTCAGCTGTCACAGGAGCCTGAAAGTTCAAATGGCAGCTTCCTAAACACCAAAGGGACACGGTTTGTGGAGGCTGGGCACAAATGTGATGGCATCCACGGGGCAGGAGAAAGGAGGTGCTGTGCTTTTAGGAGAGGAGCTGTGCCCCTTCACCTTCCCTCGACACCAGGTATAACCCTGCTATCATGGAGAAGAACTGTGTGCTGTGCCCTGGTGCTGCTGCTCCAGCCCCACTGCCCTCTGAGTTCTCTTGCTCAGGTTCTGGTAGCAAATCCCCCCGAAATTAGTAGGCACCATTAGGATGGGGGCAGATTGTGGCTCTGGGTAGAGTGACAGTCACTGAAGACACCCATCCCATCCTCCCAGGAGCTTGCTGTGAAGTTTTATTCATGCCTGGATGCAAGGGGGTGGGATGGCATCAGCCTACGGATGGGTGGATACCCTTGGGAATGTCCACTTGCGTGAAGGCACAGCTGTGTCACCTACGTTTCAGAAAGCTAATGTTGCTTTTTCCCTGCTCTCCCCTTTGGGATGTGCTTAGAGGGGCTGAAGCCACCAGCAAAGGTAACTCACCGGTGGCCATCATGCTGCCGTGTTCCAGTGATGTGTTCCGGAGTGCTACGCTGCTTGTGACACGCTTGTCCTGGTCCTTGGGGGTCCCAGGGCTCTCAGGGCTCACAGGGCTCTCGGCACCTCCCTCTCTGCTGTCCTTCGGGGAAATGCTCTTTTCCAATCACCAGCCCTGCAAATGCGCTTGGGCACTACTGAAATGAAACCCTTCCCCTCTCCTCACTTGGGCAAACTTCTTGCCTCCAAACCAGGTTCTTGGTAGCACCTCAGTACCTTGCGCAGTTGCTGTCAGGGTGTCTGTTCAGGTGGTGACGGAAATTTCACAGGAGACCCCCCACCACAGCTGCGCCAGAGAGAGCAACCCAGGGTCCTTATCAGCTGTCCTGCTTCCTCAGATTTGGAACTGAGACCCAACCTTGGAGACCCTCCAGCAGGAAGAGAAGAAAGGAAGAAAGAAAGAAGCACCTCTCTCTTGCAGTAGCGGTGACCTGTTTCCCTCGCAGGAGGAGGACTCTGCTCCCCAGGTGGGTATTTGACCCCCCCTGTGGTGTCAGACCTGACAGGACTGCTAGTGCCCTCCAGGTTTTGGGCACCGTCGTGCCTGGGGTCTCTGATGTGCCTCGTGGCAGGGAGGTGGGTCTGCCTGTCCGTGGCTCTGCGGTCTTGGCAGGCATGGGGAAGGGTTTTATGGCCTCTCTTGCACTGGGCATCTTT
>VXBH01003858.1:407399-423327 GCA_013400035.1 Rynchops niger | reverse complement strand
ACAAAAAGATGACGTTCCAATATCTCGCCCAGCTAGAGCGGGCAGAGCTCCCGAGGATGCTGTCGGTGGGCCTCCAGGTGGGACTGAGGGTGAGCTTGGAGGGCTCGGTGGAGGAGACTTGGATGAGATGTTGAGATTTTGTTTTGGCGTGGAGTGGGGTTTGCAGGAGGCGGTTCCCAGACCTGGGAAGGCTGCAGAAGCATTTATCACTGTAACTCAAGCAGCTGCGACATGCTCAGGAGTGCGTTAGATCAACAAGAGGAAGGTGTTCTGAACTAGGAGTTGACCGGTCAACTTAACCCTGTTCTGGACAGAGCTGTGGGTGTTACCTCTCCGGCAGGGCTAGCACGTCACTAAAGCAGGGCTTTTGATAAAGGAGGTAAAAAAAAAAAAAAAGTTTTAGATTTTTTTTTTCCTTTTCATAACGTTCTTAGTTGGGTTTTGCAGAGACCATTGATGTCACTGTTGGGTCCCGGCTCTCGGGCTGCCTGCCATCCAGCTGTGATGAGGGCTAGGAGAAGGGAGAGGCCACCCACGCCTCCCGGCGAGCCCTGGCACCTCCCAGCTCACGCTGTGGGGGGGTTCAAACGTTCCAGGATTTTACACTTGGGTGTCTTAGATGGTGCCAGTAATATTCTGTTGCATTTGAACTTCTTACGAATAGTTGGTGGGTTGTTTTTTTTTTTATACAATAAAAAAAGAAAAAGAACAAAACCTTAATTACAACTTCTGCCTCCTTCGTGTGATTCATCCTGGCAACTTCTCTTGTATGCGTGGTGCCTTCACCATTTGAAGGGAATGGTACCCTGGTAGTGGGTAGGCTTTGGCTTTTCATTTGTGGGCTGGGGTTTTGGTTTTTTTTTTTTTGGCGCAGGGGTCTTGGAATCCCTGTGTGCTCTCCAGAAAATGGGATTTTTGTAGGTGGCCGTTATCTCCGGTGGGTCTAGCTGTGGCTGGAGTGGGGTTCTCTTGGTATGGGACAGGGACCAGGCTTGTGGGTGTCCATAAGGAGGGTTATGTGTTTGTGCATCTCTTCAGCATCCTCCACACAAGTTCTACAGGATGCAGAATCCCATAGAAAGTAAAATTCCAGCACACTGCATGGTGGTGGGGGGGAACGAGCTTTGTGGAAGAGGCCCATTTCCCCCTCTCCCTATGGAGAAAATGCTGCTTATCCATCTTTAGTATAAAACCAGGCTTTTAGAAAACTAAGCAAGGTGCTGGCTTGCTTCCCCAAATCCTTTATTTAGCTTGTGGTGCTATTTCCCAGTTCCTGGGGAGGTACTTTCTCCATTCCCATCTCTAAATATGGATTAACCACATACGAGCATCCTCCTGGGCTAATGGGGCTGTCCCTGCCGTCATATTTTTATCGACCAAGTGGTCTTTTGCGTTTTCCTGCTGGGGAACGTTCAAGGCAGCAGCTTCGTCGCCAAAGCCCCAAAATTGCACTGTCTCTCTGTGCCTGTGCTGGGGAGTCCCACAACAGGGTGGAGTGTCACCAGAGCAGAAGCCAAACAGACACTCTGTCCTCTCCTCTGACCATGGCATGACCGTGAGGACTTTGGCTAGAGCAGCAACCAGAAGAAACCCATGCTGTTCCCGGAGCCCAGAAATCTTGGGGGTTTCTGCTGAGTTGGGTGGGGGGTGGAGGGGCTACTATTCTTTCTGGCTTCCAAGAAAACGTTACAGAGGGAAAAAATGGATTACACCTAAATCAAATCAAATCTGTCCCTGCAGAGGGTGCTGAGAGGATGCCATCTCCAGGCTGGCCATCAGGGTGGTAACGGGAGCAGGCTTCAGTCCTTTGCTTCTCCAGCTGCCTCGGACATAAATTTAGGACGGGAGCTTGATGCTTAATGTTCCTCTTGTTCCCAGCTGAGAAAGCATTTATCCACTCACTTCACGATTACCCAAACTGCCAACAAGGTCGGAACAACAAACGTTGCGCTGCAAAGTGGCTTTTCAGATGATTGTGAAAAATTTGTATGTTAAAAGAAGACTACAATGAGTGAGAAGGGAAAATCCTGCCTTTATTTGAGACACTTTTCTGACTCCTCCTTGCTGAGTTTGCTTTGCAGTTATCTAAAGGCTGTGTTAGGGTAGAAAGGCTTCTTCTTAAGGCTGTGGAGCAAATTGAGCCTGAAGCCTTCAGAAGCTGAATTTGCTGCTTATGTATTTACATAAAACATTTCTGACTTTTTAATCTTAGCCTTTCAGGAGGAAGCGAATCCCCTTGCTCTGTTTATTCACACATCCTTAAAACACGAACAATGACATAGAAACATCCACCAAATACAAGAAGACTCAAGAATCGGTCCCAAAGGGTTTGCTGGGCACATCGGGAACCGCTCGGAATGAGGCAGTCAAAATAGAACCAGCTTTTTGACGTGCCTGTTAGTTGCACTCCCTTTTAATCAAACACCAGCTTCAAAGACAAGGCTGCTCCAAAACGATTAATATATCTCCTCACATGAGAGGCTTTTCCCCATAACTGAATTTGAAGGCCATCAAAATAAGATTAGCCACAGCTCCCTTAAAATACAGCCTGCGGCAATTGAGCTAATCAAGATCACATTTGCAGCATCTTTTAACACTGGGCTGTGCCAGCCCAATTACCGTGAGGACATGAGGGCTTTTCTCTTCCTGAAAAGCTTGATGAATTAGGTGTGTCTGGTTGGGTTTCTTCTACCCTTTCACGGTTTGATGGTGCCCTGATGCTGTTCCAGTATCCATGTACCACTTTTTCTTTTTTTCTTTTTTTTTTTTCTTTTCTGTTTTTTAGTGCTGCTTGATCTTCCTAGATTTCCCTTTTTGGTAGGTCAGCCTTGGCATCCTCATGCAGCCTCCAGCCCTGGCTGTGACCACCTCTCCCTTCTGGAACACAGCTCCTGGAGGAGAGATCAGCCACACTTAGGTGGGTAAGGATTTGCTGAGCTGTCTTTTGGATGCCATTACCTGGGGGTGGGGTGGGGAGGGGAGAGAAGCATTTCTTCTTGTTGCTAGGCAAAATTGTTTTTATTTCTCTGAGTCTGTGTTTTTCTGTTTTCCTGGGATGTTGACGCTGGCCCGTATGACTGTCCGGCATCCCTTTCTGCCTGTGGAGGATGGGGAGGGATGGTCCCAGGAAGGCAGACACAGACTGCCAAGGGGGTGATTTGCAGAGCTCTGCAAGAGCCGCTGTTTGTGCTTGAACCTCGTGTTATCAGAGCAACCCTGCTTTGCTCTCTTGAAATGCCTCCTGGAGGTCCAGCATCTCCTCTGGTGTGGTGTTCGGAGAAGTCCCAGCTAAGATTTATGCTTGCTGTCCATCGGCTGCGTTGCGGGCTGGTGCAGAGCTGTAGAAGAGGGGCTGCAGGTCCATTGCCCTCTTGCAGGAGGCCCGGGCATGCTCTGGAAAGGTGTGTGGGACTCGATGAAGCTGGAGCCCAGCCTGCATGGAACAGGTCAAGTGTGACAAGTTGGTAGTTTCTTGTGTGACCAAGATGAGAAAGGCGGTGGGGCTGGGAGGGGAATCCTGCTATCACAGATGTCAGTAGTTTGGCTTCAGCTAAGCCGGGATTTCATCCCACTTGTTCAGTTACTGATTAAACTGAGGACAGATGCTTAGGAAACAAGTGGGAGCTCTTGAGAGGAGAGTGGAAGATCTCCTTAAGTCTGCCTGACTTCCCAAGCCAGCTGGATGCAGGGTCAGGACTGGGGTGGCTTGTGAGTAGGTCTTCCACTTATGAGTGGTTCTCCTGGCTCTTCAGCTGGGAGTAACCACTTATGTGCAATGGCCGGTTTCACCATGCTGGCTCTTGTGGCTTTTAAATTGAGTCCTGACTCTGCTCGCTGATAAAGGGACAAGTCCATCTGTAGGATTTGAGGTATGAAGAGATGAATAGCTTTTCCTAAGGTTACGTAGATTATGGGGGATATCAGTCACTGAGTAATGACCCATCTGAATGCCCCAAGGTGTCGCTTGTTAGTTGCCTGGTTCACGAAGAAACAGTGATCTCTGTTTGCTCCGTGTGACTCTGCTCTGTGCCAGCGCCGGGTGTTTTGGGACTGCCCCCTTCTCTTGTGCGATGACCTTTGATGAGAACACACAGAAAAAGACTCTGGACAACCCCGGTCCTGTCGCTCTCCGCACTGAAGTGTCTCCAGGATCCCCATTCCCAGTGGGAGATGATGTGGACCAGACCCTCTCCCAGCTGCTCTTCATAGAATCATTGAATGTGTTGGGTTGGAAGGGACCTCTCAAGGCCACCTAGTCCAACCCCCCTGCAGTGAGCAGGGACATCTTCAACTAGATCAGGTTGCTCAGAGCCTCATCAAGCCTGGCCTTGAATGTCTCTAGCAATGAGGCCTCCACCACCTCTCTGGGCAACCTGTTCTTGAGAGTGTCTGGCCTGTGTTAGGAAGGAACAGGCTGGGTGCAGCTCGCGGGTTAGCCCCCAGAACCTGCAGTGGCCTTGCACATGGAGCATGCATGGGTTGACCTCAACGGGAGCCTGCCTGGCTGGGGAGAAACCCAGGGTCAGAGCGGGAAATGAGGGGGAAAATCCATATTCTGTGACTCCAGAATGAGCGCCAGGGCTACAGCTCTTCACAGTTTTGTAGGAGGACCGAGCCTTTGCCTCTCCTAAGCCTCCTTCCTCACTGCTCTCTTCCTCCCTTCCCTGGTGAGATGGTGCAAGACTGCTGCGTATGCTGGGGTCGTGGTCCAGGGCGGGGGCAGCTAGGCTTTACCTCAGCCAAAAAAACCTTTTTTTTTTTTTATTTTTTATTTTCTTCTCTATCCTGGCCTGCCCAGAGGCTGGCACGGCCAGGCTATTTTGCTTGCATAAGCTGCATTATGTAAGCCACGTCTTGAGTGGGGATGCGGTGCCAACTTGGACTCTGCAGCGGGAAGGAGCCACATTCCTCTGCTGCTGGGTTTAATTCCTGCCTCCAGCCACAGTTAGTTTGCTGGGAGGAATCAGAGAGCTGTGGCGAGCTTTCTAATCCCCTGCCCGAGGTGGAGGCAGTTTATTTGTGCTCGAACCCTGCTTTCCTTTGTCAACAGGTTGTGCCCACGACTCCTCTTAGCACGCCCTTTCTTTGGCTGCTAGGAGGGTTGGCCTGGGCATGCACACCACACCTTGGGACCTTCCTCGCCTCCCCTTGTTTGTTGAACTCTCCATGCTCTGTGGCTTTGGTTGCACTTGCTCAGGAGGGTGGGGTATGGAAGTGGAGACTTCTATAATTCTAGCCCCAAAAAGCAGTGGGTTTCCAGGCTGGCATGGCCAGCAGGGAGGCTGCAGAGCCCAGGGAAGACCACGATGGTGCCAACAGCTTCTCCATCTGTCTCACCGCTGACTGCCCTCCCAGGAGCTCCCTCCCAGGGGCAACGGACCCTGCCGCGTCTGTTGGATGTGACACTTGTCCCACCAAGGATCCAGGGGAGCTCCACCCCAGGGCTCCTGTGGCACCATCCCGGCTGGGTATAGGGTGCAGGACAGCAATGGGTGCTTGGCAGGGTGTTTGTTGGCTCCCCATCAGCCTGAACCAGCTACCTTCAGCCCCCGCGCTCAGGATCAACGATCTCCAGGACCCCATTTGCCTGGGTCCAGAAGGAGAAGGTCCTCGTCCTCCACTCAGGTTTTAGATGAAGGTGACAGCCACAATGCCTTGCTGTGGATTTTCCCATCCTGTGGGAGGATGAGGCACTAGACTCCACAGTTTTTGCTGGCAGCTTTCCTCTAGTGCCAAACATGCTGTTAAAATGAAAATTATTAATCAGATACAGGTTTGGGCTGCTCTTTCTCATCACAAAGTGGGGTGGCCCAAGCCCATCCGTATGGCTCATGGAGATGCTGAGCAGCTGCCTGAATTGCCCAGCTGCTTCTGCCCTGAGCCAGAGCTTGTACAAAATTCCTAAAATACTGGGAAAGCAGAGTGAATAGGATCCTCCTCCCCTACTGAGCTGAACCTGTAGGATTCTGGAAAGCATCCTGCCCAGTGGGTATTTGGTAAAATCATAGAATCATAGGGTTGGAAGGGACCTCTGGAGATCACCCAGTCCAACCCCCTGCCAGAGCAGGGTCACCCAGAGCAGGTGGCACAGGAACGCATCCAGGCAGGTTTGGAATGTCTCCAGAGACGGAGACTCCACCACCTCTCTGGGCAGCCTGTGCCGGGGCTCTGCCACCCTCCCAGCAAAGAAGTTCCTCCTCACGTTGAGATGGAACTGCCTATGGTCCAGTTTGTGCCCGTTACCCCTTGTCCTGTCACCAGGCACCACTGAAAAGAGCCTGGCCCCATCCTCCTGACACCCACCCTTTCAGTATTGATAAGCATGGATAAGATCCCCACCTCAGTCGTCTCTCTTTCCCCAGACTGAAGAGACCCGAATCCCTCAGCCTTTCTTCATGAGAGAGGTGTTCCAGTCCCCTCAGCATCTTGGTAGGCCTTTGCTCTCCCCTCTCCAGCAGTTCCCTGTCCTTCTGTGAGGGACAGATCTGCTAGGATCAACAGTTGCTCCAACCACACAAAGCAGTCTGCTCAACACCTCTCCGTGTTTAGGGGATCCTGAGCAAGCCACCAAGTTGGAGCTTGGAATAGCCATGCCCAGGGCTGTGTTATCCGGATGCCGTTTCCATTTAGGAGGCTGCCCGGGAACAGCTGGCCTTAGAGACGGGCTTAGCCTGTCTCTGAAACTTGGAGGCCAGGGCTTCAGCTGGCTGAATCACCGCAAACTATGTGCTTGCTTTGAAATACAAGATATTTTCAGACTGTTTTCCACCCAGACAGATAACACATGCAGGGTGATTAACTGGCTCCAATTTTTCCACCTCTCCTTGTGGCTGGCTCTCCTGGCAAGATCTCCATCCGCTCTTTAAAATGCTTTCACTGGAGCGTGGATGCCTTCCCTTCTGGCAAATAACTGTGCCAGTGATCAGCGGGTGACACTGTCGCCGTGGGCTGTAAGACCTATGAGGAAGTGTTTAATTAAGAGAAGAGATTGCTTTGGCCTGGCAGTTTTTTGTCTGTAATCTCTCTAGGATGAAGCAAGCTGTTGGTGAAGCTGGCTGGGGAAGGCGGCGGTCTCCAGCAGGGCTGTCCTCCCCGCCATTCTGGGGCTGCGCAGAGAGCTGGGGGCATGCCCTGCCTTTCAGGAACCAGGGACGCTGCACGGATGATGGTTAGGGACCAAAGAGCATCCTAAAGATTTGCGGCGTGCTGGCAGTCTGTGCCGTGGAAACGTCCTGGCCAGAGTGAGGTGTTTCATCTTGGTCATTTGGTCTCTATTTTCATGGAGACTAGAGCTGGCAACGGTGCTGCCCTACTCTCAAAGTGCCAGCAAACCCGACTCACACCAGCTTCTCTGCGCAGGGTAGAGCATAGCTCAGAAACATCAAGGGATAAAAGGCAATATCCAGGATGGTACAGAAGGTGTCCACCTGGTTTGCAGAGGCAATGGAGACCAGAAGGGGTTGAACACAGCTTGAACCATGGTACTGCAATGCCCCTGTGTACAGGGAGCCAGGCTTTGGCACGGCAGGAGCCGAAGTGAATCACCCCCGTGAGGCACCACGGTGGCTCCAAAGCACCCGGGAAGGAGTTAGCTACCCGATTTGAGCCTGGGCATGGTTAGGCACGAGTCTCTGTGGTTCCTGTGGAAACAAAAGCCAGCCCTTCTCCATGTTGTGTCTTGCAGAGAGGCAGCCTGGGCTTGCTGGGCGAGCTCAGGCTGGAGAAAGTCACGAAGCTCGTAAGATGGGAGCTTCCGCTGGGAGATCTGGTCTGGGTAAAACAAACCTCTGTGCAAAGGTTGGGGCTGGGGAAAGGGGGTGATGCCACCTCAGTTCCACAGAGCACCTGCAAGACCAGGGTGAATGGGTTTCTAATGGACTGTAGCTGAGCTGGATCACTCCCAGGGCGCCTGTACGAACAGCGTGGTGTGACCATGGGACATCTTGGCTGGCAGATAGTGACGGCTTCACCCAAAGGGCTCCCTGACACCCAGCAGCCTCCCCTTCTCTTCTCCCCCTCCTCATGTCCTTCTCCTATCCAGGCAGTGGAAGCCGCTTGCACGAAATCTAAAGCAAACGCTGCAATTCTTGTCTTTTCATATAACGTCAGGCCTGGTTTTTTTTCTGCACGCTGTTGAAGCAGCAGCTGTATTTCCACCAGCTGGCAGCGCTCTGGGAGGAGATCAAGTGTTCTTAGCAAAGTCGGGCCAGATCTATGGCTGGTGGGAATCAGCATAATTCTGTTTGACCTCAGCGCTGAGCTGCTTTATACCAACTTTGAACTGGGCTCCCAGGCCAAGTCTTTGGGGGATTTTGGGCGGGGGGGGTGGGGTGTGTGTGTGTGTGTGGTGTGTGTGGGTGAGGAGGAGAAGTGCTCTTTGTAGAGGTGAAATAGTCACGCGTGCCATTAGTGGTGTCTGCTGGAACAGGAGGATAAGGAGCTCGGCAGTGGGGAGATCTCCGAGCACTTGATGTTGGATCATCCTCTTCTGAAGCNCCTGTGCCAGGGCTCTGCCACCCTCCCAGCAAAGAAGTTCCTCCTCACGTTGAGATGGAACTGCCTATGGTCCAGTTTGTGCCCGTTACCCCTTGTCCTGTCACCAGGCACCACTGAAAAGAGCCTGGCCCCATCCTCCTGACACCCACCCTTTCAGTATTGATAAGCATGGATAAGATCCCCACCTCAGTCGTCTCTCTTTCCCCAGACTGAAGAGACCCGAATCCCTCAGCCTTTCTTCATGAGAGAGGTGTTCCAGTCCCCTCAGCATCTTGGTAGGCCTTTGCTCTCCCCTCTCCAGCAGTTCCCTGTCCTTCTGTGAGGGACAGATCTGCTAGGATCAACAGTTGCTCCAACCACACAAAGCAGTCTGCTCAACACCTCTCCGTGTTTAGGGGATCCTGAGCAAGCCACCAAGTTGGAGCTTGGAATAGCCATGCCCAGGGCTGTGTTATCCGGATGCCGTTTCCATTTAGGAGGCTGCCCGGGAACAGCTGGCCTTAGAGACGGGCTTAGCCTGTCTCTGAAACTTGGAGGCCAGGGCTTCAGCTGGCTGAATCACCGCAAACTATGTGCTTGCTTTGAAATACAAGATATTTTCAGACTGTTTTCCACCCAGACAGATAACACATGCAGGGTGATTAACTGGCTCCAATTTTTCCACCTCTCCTTGTGGCTGGCTCTCCTGGCAAGATCTCCATCCGCTCTTTAAAATGCTTTCACTGGAGCGTGGATGCCTTCCCTTCTGGCAAATAACTGTGCCAGTGATCAGCGGGTGACACTGTCGCCGTGGGCTGTAAGACCTATGAGGAAGTGTTTAATTAAGAGAAGAGATTGCTTTGGCCTGGCAGTTTTTTGTCTGTAATCTCTCTAGGATGAAGCAAGCTGTTGGTGAAGCTGGCTGGGGAAGGCGGCGGTCTCCAGCAGGGCTGTCCTCCCCGCCATTCTGGGGCTGTGCAGAGAGCTGGGGGCATGCCCTGCCTTTCAGGAACCAGGGACGCTGCACGGATGATGGTTAGGGACCAAAGAGCATCCTAAAGATTTGCGGCGTGCTGGCAGTCTGTGCCGTGGAAACGTCCTGGCCAGAGTGAGGTGTTTCATCTTGGTCATTTGGTCTCTATTTTCATGGAGACTAGAGCTGGCAACGGTGCTGCCCTACTCTCAAAGTGCCAGCAAACCCGACTCACACCAGCTTCTCTGCGCAGGGTAGAGCATAGCTCAGAAACATCAAGGGATAAAAGGCAATATCCAGGATGGTACAGAAGGTGTCCACCTGGTTTGCAGAGGCAATGGAGACCAGAAGGGGTTGAACACAGCTTGAACCATGGTACTGCAATGCCCCTGTGTACAGGGAGCCAGGCTTTGGCACGGCAGGAGCCGAAGTGAATCACCCCCGTGAGGCACCACGGTGGCTCCAAAGCACCCGGGAAGGAGTTAGCTACCCAATTTGAGCCTGGGCATGGTTAGGCACGAGTCTCTGTGGTTCCTGTGGAAACAAAAGCCAGCCCTTCTCCATGTTGTGTCTTGCAGAGAGGCAGCCTGGGCTTGCTGGGCGAGCTCAGTCTGGAGAAAGTCACGAAGCTCGTAAGATGGGAGCTTCCGCTGGGAGATCTGGTCTGGGTAAAACAAACCTCTGTGCAAAGGTTGGGGCTGGGGAAAGGGGGTGATGCCACCTCAGTTCCACAGAGCACCTGCAAGACCAGGGTGAATGGGTTTCTAATGGACTGTAGCTGAGCTGGATCACTCCCAGGGCGCCTGTACGAACAGCGTGGTGTGACCATGGGACATCTTGGCTGGCAGATAGTGACGGCTTCACCCAAAGGGCTCCCTGACACCCAGCAGCCTCCCCTTCTCTTCTCCCCCTCCTCATGTCCTTCTCCTATCCAGGCAGTGGAAGCCGCTTGCACGAAATCTAAAGCAAACGCTGCAATTCTTGTCTTTTCATATAACGTCAGGCCTGGTTTTTTTTCTGCACGCTGTTGAAGCAGCAGCTGTATTTCCACCAGCTGGCAGCGCTCTGGGAGGAGATCAAGTGTTCTTAGCAAAGTCGGGCCAGATCTATGGCTGGTGGGAATCAGCATAATTCTGTTTGACCTCAGCGCTGAGCTGCTTTATACCAACTTTGAACTGGGCTCCCAGGCCAAGTCTTTGGGGGATTTTGGGCGGGGGGGGTGGGGTGTGTGTGTGTGTGTGGTGTGTGTGGGTGAGGAGGAAAAGTGCTCTTTGTAGAGGTGAAATAGTCACGCGTGCCATTAGTGGTGTCTGCTGGANTCTGCCAGGTACCGTGGGGCAGGCGCCAGCCCTTCCTCCGGGCTTGGGAACAGCTTGTTTTGAACGTCAGTGGCACGGAAAGCAGAGAAAGCGGGAGCAGATGTGCCTGTGGGCACTGCTGGCCCGTTTCCCTGGCACGGGCAGGAGTCGCTCCTCTGGCACTGCTGCCCGCAGGCACCTGCCCCTCTGCTGTGACCCCCAGGACATGCTGGACCCCCCCCCCCCATCCCAACCCAGNNNCAACACTGCCCCATGCTCTCAGCCAGACCCAAGACAGCAGAGCTGCTCCGTGTGCTGGATTCATTAAAATAGCGTCTCCTCTCGATGCTCAGCACAACCCTCCCGTCCCTCTGCTCTGTCTGTCCGCTAACGGGTAGCTCACCGTGGACGGGGGACATGGGGGACTGGAGAAGGCTGGGAGGAGCTGGTGGGGAAGGAACATGCTCAGATGAGAGGTGGGTTCTGTTGTGTTGCGTGCTTGTTTGTTTTGTGTATTTTTTCTTTTTTTTTTTTTTTTTCCCTTTGGGCCACTTTTTGTTTTCTAGTAATGGGGAAACATGCAACCTTTCTCGATAAGAAAGCTCAAACTCTGATTTTTTTTTTTAATTTTTTTTTTTTTTTTGACTGCACCCGCGTCCTTGTGAGGGCCCTTTTCTGCTATATATTCAGAGAGTTGGCCCTTAGTCCTGAGGGACAGTGGGGACCTTTGCTGCCAGAGGCACTGTGTCCATCATCCTGCTCCGATCAGAGCTTTTTCCCCACTTTGCGCCTCCCTCTGCTCCTCATTAAAAAACCAAATGTCTCCGTCCCAGCCGTGCCAGTCCCAGTACCTGTGGTGGCTAGTTCTAACTTGCCGTGTCAGCGGAGACTGAGGTTGCTCCTCCGGAGCAGCATGGATGTGTCCTCAAGGCAGCAGTGATGGGAGAAGCCAGGGTGAGAGGAAGGCACTGAATAAATCATGCCAATGGACAGCATTTTCTCTGGTTTGTTTTCTCTTTACGTGGAGCTGAAGAGGGCTTATTGCATCGCACGTTGCTGCTCTGTCTCTAGGTTCGGTTGGGTGTGCTGGGCTCATGACTCATTTGCCTGGGCGCGCTTTTCCAGTGCTGTTGACATCTGCTGATCTCGGATTGCTTTCCAACCCTTAAACCCTATGTGGCAAGAGAGAACTGAAGGAGGGGAAGATACCTCATTAATTTTTACTCCACCCTGCATCCTTCCCATCTCTTTCCTCTTGCGGAGACACGGAGGAATATTGTTTTGCCTGCCCTTGGCGGGCAATAGGATGCTATTTAATTGCCTACCACCACATAGCATGTCTGGTGGAGTCGGTGGGTAAAGGATGCTGTGCTCGGCTGTCACTGCATGGCCCTTCAGGCAGGATGGTGTGCCCTGAATTGTAGCTGAGCCTGTGTCAAGGCTGTTGCTCCGATTGGAGTGGGATTCAGGCAAGGTGTGTTCGTCCTTTCTGCCTGGATTATCACTCTGAGCAGCTGAGTCACGTTGAGCCGTGGCTCCTGTTTCTGCCTTTGCTAAGGTAGGACCACCAGGCTGACCTAACCAGCCTTCTGGGCAGGCTCCCAGTTATAGAATCATAGAACGGTTTGGGTCGGAAGGGACCTTAAAGATCACCCAGTTCCACCCCCCTGCCCTGGGCAGGGACACCTCCCACCAGCCCAGGTTGCTCCAAGCCCCATCCAGCCTGGCCTTGAACCCCTCCAGGGATGGGGCAGCCACAGCTTCTCTGGGAAACCTGTTCCAGTGCCTCCTACCCTCACAGGAAAGAATTTCTTCCTAATATCTAATCTAAATCTCCCCTCCTTCAGTTTGAAACTGTTACCATCATCCTACCACTAACCTTCCTGATCCAGAGTCCCTCCCCATCCTTCCTGTAGCCCCCTTTAGGGACTGGAAGGGGCTCTAAGGTCTCCCCGGAGCCTTCTTTTCTCCAGACTAAACACCCCCAGCTCTCTCAGCCTGTCCTCACAGCAGAGGGGCTCCAGCCCTCGGATCATCTTTGTGGCCTCCTCTGGCCCCGCTCCAATAGGTTCATATCCATCTTGTGCTGCGGACTCCAGAGCTGGACGCAGTACTCCAGGTGGGGTCTCACCAGAGGGGAGCAGAGGGGCAGAATCACCTCCCTTGACCTGCTGGCCATGCTTCTTTTGATGCAGCCCAGGACGCGGCTGGCTTTCCGGGCTGTGAGTGCGCATTGCTGGCTAGTGTTGAGCTTCTAACCTCCTGCCGGCCTTGGTCCCATGGCTTGCGGGATGCTCGCACAGGGGCCAGCCTGTTCCCTCCCCTGGGTGGCTGTGGGTCCCCATGGGGAGGTGGCTGGGCACAGGGAAGTTCCCAGAGGAGGAAGACCGGGAACCGCTGAGTAACGAGGCCAGGCAAAGGGCGAGCTTGCTTCTGCAGCCTGTCATCAGCGGGAGCGATGAAATGAGTAAGTTGGTGGGGAGGTCGGGGGAAAAAGAGGCCGCCTGGAAGAAGCCTCTCGCCCACTGCTGGAGCGAGCGCTTGTGAGCAGCTGGCTGTACGCTGTGGTTTTAACCCACGACGGCACACAGCGTTCAACCCTTGCTTTTATTCCTCCTAACCATGCATCTCCAAGTCATCAGCAACCCTCACTTCTTCAGGCCCAGCTGTGTGCGAGGTGGGCTGAACCCCTGGCATCCCCCTGCCTGGGGGATTTAAACCTTTGGGTAGAAATCAGTCTCCACAGGGTTAATTGTGCCCTAGCGAGGCTATGCCCTTTGGAGTTTGGGGTTTTTTTGGGAGTCCGGTGTTATCTTACAGGTAGCATAGCAGAAGCAAAAGCGAGAAATAGGACACATGTTTTCCCAAATACATTGAGATCAAAGGCAGTTTCTAGGGAGAATAATGGTTATTGCTACCTCCCAAGCTGCCAGCGCAGCTGGGATCTGAACAGCCACATGGTACATGAACCCGCTGGGTCCAGGCTTGGCTCTTGCCCACTCTCCTGGGCATGGGATGGGGACAGGGACAGCTGTGAGCCGGGCTGCCTCAGGAGCTCATTCTGGTGGGAGAGGCACGAGCATCCATCCTAGCCCAGCTCACAGTTTCCAAACCTCCTGATGGTGCTGAGAGCAGGCAAGCGAGACTCGGGCAGCAAAGTCTTCCACTGATGGGCATCTACTTTCCTTTTCAACTGATGTTTCATAGGTGCTGGAGATTTTTAATATCCACAGACATTTTGTTTTGGTTTTTCCACGTGGGCTTTCTCTAAGCAGGGCGTTGAGAGAGTGGACAAAGAGCACGATGATATTCTAAAATAAGAATTATTTTGCTGTAGCTAAATCTAGCCGTTCTGCCCAACGGAGATCTATTTCTCAATGAGATCATCCGCAGGAAAGCAGACCGTGCTTTCCGAGCAGTAGTAGCGTTGTTGTGGCTGCCGGGCTGGTTTCAGGTGGTGGGCCAGGCAGCGCTTCTCAGGAGAAGTAATACTTCTGTCAGAGGCACTGGCCTGGTGGAAGAAAAACAGGCAATCGGCTGACACAAGGGAAAGAAAACAAAAAATGTGTAAGCACAGATGTGGCTGGCTTCATGCTAGGTATGTTCCTTGGTTTGAAGACTTCTTGCTCCATCTCAGAGCTAAGATGGCTTTGGGCCAGCATTGCTTTGGGGTTTTCCGAGCTGTCTCGCTAGAATATTTTTTCCCTCTCCCTACAAACTTTGAGGACTTGACACCTGTAGTTTATCCATCTTCCCTATGTAAACAAGGCTGAAAGAGAGGAGATAAACTGCGTACAGTGCTTTTCACAGCTTCCTACCCCACGGCGTTGGGGAAGGAAGGGGCGTACCAGGGTGGGAAGTGAGCCTGGCTCTCGGGAAGACAGGTGGAGAAGGGGACGAGCCTAGAAGGATTAATCCAGGAAGGATTAATGCAAACATCTGGTTGAGCAGATAGCGGCCAAATCCTGCCTTGATCGCCCCTGGCTCCCCTGCTCTGCTCCTGGCTCGGTGTCTGGGGGAAGGGGTTGGGGTATGGGGGGGGACATGACGGACACACACAAGCGAATCCTGCTGCGTTGACGCAGCATCCGGGAAACGCTGCTGGAGGATTTCTGTGGAAAGGTGACTCCACCTGGTAGGTGTCACGCCACGGCTGGGGTGAAGCAGCACAAGCAGGCAGGAGAAACAAAGGTGCCTTTGTGGTGGGTCCCCCTGCCCTGCAGAGCTGCCTGGCCCCCCGCCAGCGAGATGCCTGGCTCCCTACCAAGACGTGAAGTTTGGGGGAGGCTGGTTGAGCAGTCGAGACCTTCCCAGAGCTGAAATTTGGTGGGAGTTGCTCTCTGACCTGGAGATGCAGCCTCCCACCCGACACCAGCCTAACAGGGCTCGGACAGGGTAAGCCCAAAAACTGCCACCGGGGCTGGCGCCTTCCCTCCCAGCCCGCCTCGATGCGTCAGGGATGCTCATAGCCGGGTGGGCGGCTTTCTCCAGGTACGTCGGTGGTCCAGGCGTGCCCCTGGAGCGGGCAGGCTGCCCCCGGGAACAGGGCGAGCGTCAGTGCGTGGGCCTGTGGCGAGCAGGCAGGTTGCCAGCGCGGTGGTGCTGCCTCTAATCGCCCTCGCTGTACCCTTGGCTAGGGACACCCTTGCTCCCCGCCTCTGCCAAACCACCCTCCGCTCGGGGACCCACGTGCGCGGGTGTCAGGACAGCATCCTTTGCTCTGGAAGGGGTGGTGGGGAGACGAGTCCCTCCAGGTCTAGGATGCACCCTTAGAAACGCCACGTTCTACCCAGGGGACAAAAAGCACCCGTCCCCTGGGATCTCCAAGCAGCTTGAAACCCACTTAAAATCCATCTGCTTTTTGGGGGTAGGAGAGGATGCGTCCATCCTCACGCACATGTTTTTTTTTTTGCCAGCTCATCGCCGCAGGGTGAAACAAGGTGGGAAACAAGGTCTGCTCATACATAACACCCTTCCCCGCCGTGCTGTTTGTGTCGTGCATTGCTGCTACTGTTTTGGAAAGCCCTTGGGACCGTGAGAGTTAATTCTTCATCCCAGCTGCTTTCCTCCTAGAGCTCAGCAGGAAGAGGGATTGTGCTAGGCAAGCGGCACCACCACGAAAGGGGGAGGAGAGAAGAAAAAAAAAAGGGGGGGGGGGGGGGGGGTCTCACTCTGTCCCTCG
>VXBH01003858.1:346712-370945 GCA_013400035.1 Rynchops niger | reverse complement strand
TCCCCGGCACCCTGCCAGGACGGAGCTGGGGGGGACACCCCGGGAGCGGGGCAGGGCTTGTGCCCCCAGGGGGATATTTGGAGGGAGGGAGGGGGAAAAAAAGAGGGGGAGGGAAAAAAAAACCCACCAGGGTTTGGAAGTAGAAAACGTCTCTGTGCAGAAAGGGGATTGAAAGGAAAGGAGAAAACACAGCCAACCCCTTTGTCTGCTACACTCGGGCATTAAAAATGGCATTTTTCTCAGGGAGCGGTTAAAAATAAAATCCCCCCGCCACTGCCCCCAAATGCTAATTTCATCCCAAAAGCTGGGTTTGCGCAGGTGGCTGACCTGAAATGGGGCTAAACCGATCCCAGCAGGATGTTTCACCCAGCCCCGAAGCCCGTTGCTGACTAGTCACTGGAGCCACTGCCAGAGATCTCCCCGTTTCCCAGACCCAGCCACCCAAACTGCCCCCTCTCCCTCCCAGCTGGCAGGATGGGTGCCAGGCTGGGCACCCTGGGCACCTACAGCCGTGCCGGCCACATGCAGGTGTAGCTGAGCCAAAGAGCCTGAGTCCACCTGGACGACGTCTCCTCCATCACCAGTACGGGCAGAGAAACTCCAAAGCTGCCCAGCACTCCCACGCAGCACGACAGCCCGAAATTAAACCTGAAAGCAGGAGACAAAACCTTAAATGGCAGCAGGAAAGGATTTTCTTTTTTCCTTTTTCCTTAAAACGTGTGAAAGCCAATTGATTTCTCCAGGCCAGAACCCAAGAGAAAAAGTAAAATCCTTTCCCAGCTCCCTGTGCCAGATGCCTGCTCCATCCTCCCGCGCGAGGGGCTAGGGTACCTCCGGACAAAGTCCGCGCTGTGCTGAAGGAAGGGTGCAGGAGTCCAGGCTGGGTGCATGAAACCAAGGAGGACTTTTTCCCCCAAAAGTTACTTTAACAATCTTAGAAAAAATAAAAGAGATTTTGGAGTAATGTTTTGAGGAGCATCTACACAGCTTCAGGTCCCCGGTGCCGTGTCAAGGGGTAACACGGGCTGGCAGGACCCTTGTGCTGGGCTTCAAGTGACAAGTTGTGGGGCTGGCACCCATTCAGCTTTTTACATTTCTTAGTTTTGCTTGCTCAGTAGTGTGCAAACCAGAAAATCCATCACCCCATCCTGAGCAAAGGGAATATAAGCAGGCTGGCACCATGGAAGCAAGCAGGACTCGCACCACACAAACGACACGGGAACCCATCCTGGTTCCAGTTTCCTGGTGCTTATTATGTGACCTTTGCATTAATTAACGGGCTTTGACATTGGCGGGAGCAGACACTCATTCATTAGAGTAGCACCTGCAGTTACAGCACTGGTGGGGAACACCACACGTGAAACAACATGCCCGCTTGCCCACAGCCCAGCACATCATAGGCAAGCACATGGAGGGCAACCTCCGCCTGGGGGAGACCAACCGGAGCCCACCACATCCCCTCTCGGGGGTCTCTCACCCTCCAAGGACTTCACTTACGCATGCCACCGTTCTAAACACGCAGGGCTGCTGCAGGTCCACCTTGGCTGCCTGGCGGAGTGAGGCAACTTCCTGGTGGCCATCGGAGAGAAGATGGGGTAGGTGACAGCAGCTTAGAGGCCAGCCTGGAAGATGCAGGCCTGGGCACCTCTGAAAGACAAAGTCCAAGACAAAAGCATTTGGAGAGCTGCGCTTGTTAGAGAAGAAGATGAGGTGTTTTTCACTTGTGTGATGTGAGCTTCTATTCATGGTTTCTCATTAGGACTGGAACGACCTGTGGACCTATCCCAACTTTTGGTTGGCAGTATTTGCACTCCTATCAGCTTGCAATTGTCCATTGGGCAGGTCACTCGAGGGGGGAAAAAAAAAAAAACCCATGCAATTATAAAGCAGGTCCTTCCTTGTGTTCAGCCTCAGCTCAATGGACACTCTCCTAGGGTGATCCAAGACACTGACCTGGGCCTTCTGCCCTCTTCCCATTCACTCCACAATCTGGCCAAGGTGGCCAAGGGATTTTAATTAAAACCTCCTTCCAACCACAGTGATGGGCATTTTGTCTGTTAATTGCAGAACAGACAGCCTCTGAGCGAAACGAATGACTGTCCTGTTGGCCAGTGTACCCTTTCCAAGCCAAGAGTTGGGAACATTAGCACCAAGCACAAGAACAGTCTTTCATAGTGAAGACGCATACGAAACAGGAGGTGAACGCTCGTTGTCATCATCATCATTAGGAGGCAAAAAGGAGAAGAACCTTTTCTTCTGCTAGCTAGGGGTGGAAACCGGGCTCAGAGCCTGTCTTTGCTACGTTGAAAAACCAAGAAGGACAACCATGTCTGGCCCTCACACCTATTTCACCCTTGGAGCAACCAAAATGGTGGATTTACTTTGCACTTGCTCCGCTCTAACTTTTTTCTGGGAAAGGATGATCAGAATTGTACCCACAGTTCCAGCAGAGGGCTTGGTGCCTCTTGCCCTGAGGGTTTTAAAGTCAACGGAGAGGCCTTGTCGTGAGAGTCCTCTAGGCCTGCAGCTGCTTTTTGCATGGCAGCCTTCAGGCAGTGGCTCAGAGGTACTGCGAGAGAACAGTGGACAGTCTAAAGCCCTACTCTGCCACCTCCGGAAAATGTGAAGTCCTATCTTATATGTTGTTGCTCCTCAAGCTTAAAGACCTTGTGTTTTATACTGCTGAGCTTCATATCTCAATTGTCATTGCTCCCGTCTTCTAGGTCATCCAGATCTCTTTTAAAAACACCTATAACCTCCTCTGTACCATTGACATCCTCCAGCTCTGCCTCATCCACACATACCAGCATTGCCCTTCTACTCTTTTGTGGTCATTCATAGAAATATGAAACAAGAAAGGCCTAAGGAGCTCCAGGGGGAACCTTCCCTTCTGCCTGACGCTTCCCCTTGCAACATCAGCCATGGCCACCTCATGTGTGACCCACCTTCATCCCACCTCTCCAACCACATACAGATCATTTTGTTCTTTAAAATCCATTGTCAACCTTGCAGCCTTCCCTAAAGAGTAACAATTTGGTTTCTCCACCTGCAGCAAGGGCAGGCATCCTCCACACCAGAGGGCAGGCTTTGGTGGGCACGTCAGAGATGAAAGGAGACCTTCCAGCTATGGGATTTCTCTCTCTGAAAACAACCCGAGGCACGCACATGGTGGACTTGGGCTGTGTTTGTTGACGGAGCACCCAGCTCCTACAGCGTGGAGCAGCATGCAGAAAACCAGCGCCACCTTCGCCAGGGCAGAGCATTGATGCTGCTCACAACCCACCTGGGCTGGACACCACCCAGGTGCCAAACCCACTTCCCTCGAGCCATGCCCCCATTTGGCTGATTATAATTACCTGCCAAGCTAATTGCACCCTTTCCTTAGGGAGAAGTAAGCTCCGAGATGCTGGTCCTACAGAGCAGCAGAGATTTGGCAGCATGCTGGGAAGCTCCTGGTAATTAGAGAGATATTTTTATAACCTACACTGAGTTCCTTAAGTCAAGAGAGTGGATCTAAGCACCCCAAAAGCTGTGGTGTGTATCTAAAGCATGCTGCTCATGCTCCTCACCATTAAACACCATCATTAGCACAACTCCCTGGGCAGAGAGGAGAACCCCCAGCTTCTGCCTTCCTGCTCTGTGAGGGCTACAGCTTCAAATGTGACGTGATTTCAAGGGGAGCATGGTTGGTTTGCTTGCCAGAGTTTAAGCCTGGATTTGCCTCCAGGGAGTAGCACAGACAAATGACATGTTCTCTAGTGACGGCACCAAAAAAAAAAAAAAATTCACCTTGAAGTTAAAAAGAATCCCCCCTGCTCTCCATTTCTAAGCATGGCATATGCTACGGGAAGCCATACCTTGGTCTTTCTGCCCTAAAATCACGGTCAGCTTTCCCCTGGAAAACAATACGAATGTATTTGTAGTTGAAGGATGTTGACCAGAGGATGAAAACAAGCTGGTAAGGAAAAGTTTTCACTTTCAACCGCCACAGCTTTGCTGTTTGGAAACCTTCTCTATTTCACGTTCTCCTTTCCAGCCAATTCACATTTTTGTTTCAATCTTTACAGCCCCAGCCAGGCGCTTCTGCGCAGAGCTGTTGTTAGTGTGTCATGGATAGCAACACATACCTAAGGGAAGGAGTCAACGTTTGCTGGAAACGGGCCTGGCTGAAACTCCCTTTCCCCCTCCCTCATCCAAATGGCCCCCAGCTTTGGAAAAGTTTGCCTCCAACTCTGAACTCGCTTGGCCCCAACTGCTATAAATAGTCGGAACAAAACCTCCCGGGCCAAATGCCCTGAGTGTTTAGAAAGCTTTGATCCCGTGCTGCTTTTTGAGTGCGTGAGCCTTTTCAGCTCGTGCAGCTTGAGCCCGTATCGCTGCTCAAAGCGGGGCCAGGCAGACCCGACCGCCGGGCTGTGAAGCAGGAGGGTGTCGAGCCCTGCGTGCACCCCACGTGCAGCCTCTCCTCGCCTCTCCCGTGGACAACCAGCATCAGTATAAGAGCAAGAGGACGGGGCACCGAATCGGAGCCACAGTACCCGCCTTCGAGCCCATGGATTTCCCCAAGGAGAGCCGTCCCTTGGCTGGAGCCATCAAGCAAACCCTCCTCTTTGCTCCCTGCCGTCACGTTTGCTTTCTGTCCCCGTTTTCCTGCAGGTTGAGGGCACTTTGGTTCCCCCTCCCTCTGGGTGTGCCTGGCTCCTGCGCCTTGGCCAGAGACGGAAGTGGAAAGACACAAACATCAGGAGGGAAAAAAAAAAAACAAACCAAAAACCAAAACAACAAACCAAAAACCAGAAAAAGGGCTGCTCTTGCAGTATTTCCAACCCATCAAGTCCAGAGTGGGAAGCCTATGGGAAAGCCAGCTCTCACAAAACCCCAGGCCAAGAGGTTTGGATTAAGCGGACCCAGGGTTTGCATCCCGCCCCCCTTGCCAAGATCCCAATGGTTTCGGAGGAGCGCAGCTCAGCTCTGCCAGATGCTGGCACCCTCAGGGGTGCTCAGCACCCACAAACCATCAGCTGGAGCAGGTACCTGGGCGTGCTGCTCCCCGAGCCTCCCCTGCCCAAGGCCAGTGCGGCTGCACGGGGAGGCAGCCCCACATACCTCCCCAGCCTTCCCTAATCCCAGCCCTCCTTACAGCTCCAGCCACCGGCTTGTTCTTCCCATCTGGGCACAAGAACGAGCCCCTGAAGGCCACCCCAGCCCGGCTTTCCAGGCTCAGCGCTGCGGCAGGCAGCACCTGCCATTCCCACCTCTGCATTTTGAATGGGTTTTTATGTGTGCAGCTGAGACCACCCCTCCCTCAACATCCTGGCCAGGAAAAAAACCTTTCTGCCCAGGTGGCTTTTTCCCTGCCAGAGCTGCTCCTTTTGGGCAGAAGTCGGCAGTGCCACGGCACACAGCAGCCCAAGGAGTGTGGCAGGGCTGGGGCAGGGCAACTCAGGGGAGACAGGACCTTGCCGCCCACCAGAGCCAGCAAGACAGACCACCAGGACAGAGGTGCAGCACCAAACCATCCTCCTTTCGTGTTGCTTTAGCGTTTCCTAGGAGCTTTGCTGCAGCCTCGTGCTCAGCCAACGCTTTTCCCCAACCAAGTGACCTCAAGGTGGTTATAGGACGCTTCGCTCCAGAGCAAACCCCACTTGAAGCTCTTGGGAATGTTTCAAACCCCAGCAGTGAGCGATTGCTCCCTGCCTTCTCACCTTGCCGTGCAGCGGGCTGGCAGTGGGGAAATCGCGGCTCTGGGGAAATTCTGGGGAGCTGGCACAGGCTTGGGCCGGGGTGCCTCTGGGGGGGCAGCTTAGCTAATACTGCGTTGGGAAAGGGCTGAGGTCAGCCCCATCACCCTCTGCCATTGACAGGCATCCAGCATCGGGGAAAGACAGCCTGGAAATTACTCCTTAGGGGAAGTTATAAATAAAGCAGCCCAGCTTTTAGGGAGCAGTGAAACCCCACGCACAGAGAGGACCGGCGTTCAACCCCTTCCTTGCCCTGCTGCATCCCATGGGGCATCAGACGGGGCTCGGCCCCACTCCCTTGGTGGGTAGCCGGCTCGCAGCAAAACCCTTGCAGGGGACACCCAGCAACAAACCAGTGTCCGCAGCCTGGAGTCACTTCTGGAGCACACACCCTCATCTCCCCAAGGCCATAGGACTTGCCATTGAGTCCTGCCCAGGGATCTTTGCCCCCTTTTTCCTGCTTGCTCCTCACCAATGTCATGGGGCGACCCTCACCCGAGGCGGGGGTGGGGTGGGCTCCCATCACCTCCCCGCATCCCAGGCTGAGGCACCCCGGATGGAGCTCCCCAGGGAGCACATGGGGTTTGGCAGCACACTGCCTCGGAGGCGAGGGCTGGCTCAGGGCTTTGTTTTATGTCCTGTTTATCCTGCCGAGAGAAACAGAGGAGTTCAGTGTGCAGGAATCTCGCGCCCTCGCCCTGCTCCCCCGCCGCATGAAAGCTGCTGAGCAAACAGGAGAAAAATCAAAGGCGATTGCAACCCGCTGGGTTTCCGCACCGCCAGCCCCGCTGCCAGCTCTTACATAAGCTGCTGGCTCGGCCTGGCACTGTGTTTGGGGCTTTTTTTCTTGTAAACCAAGCAGCTGCCCCAGCGAAGCCTCTCTGGGACCCTGCAGCTGCGCTGCCAGCTCCGCTCGTCATGGAAGACCCCTCTCCTGCTTCCTCGCCAGCCTGTTGGGGTTTTTCTCCCCCCTGCCCCCTCCGTCAAATAAGATATGAGATCTGGGAAGCCCCTCGATACACAACCATGGTTGTTGGTATGGCAGGGCACGGGGCTGGGTGACAGACAAGCCGGACTGTCCCCATGGTGTCCCACAGTCCCCAGACACAACACAGCACCATAAGCCACCACCATCCCATCCTCCTCAAGACCCACCAGTGGGGCATGTTACCTTCTCCTGCTGGAAAAAGGAGATGCTTCAGCCCCAATCAGAGCTCCGTAACATCAGACCTCACTTCTCTTTGCTTTGCACCCAGAGCATCAGAGGGGCAGTCAAGAGGTTGGGCACCGGTGGCATGGGTGTGTGTCCTCTTCAAACACAGCCTGAAGCACCAGGGCAAACTGTCCCTGCTTTCTGTAAGGGTATCTTGATCCTGTCACCTTTGGCTGTCAAGCAGTCCCCAGGGGTAAGGGTGTCCTCAAACACATGCCCTGCACGGGTTATGAGGACTCATTTCCTCATCTCTCCTGGGCATGACCTCTCAGCAGAACAGGAACGAAAACCCTGCGGACATAAAAGCACCCAGGAAAGAATATTAAATCCTCTATGTATATGCCCCTCATCATCAGGCATGGCCTCACCTTCCCCTCCAACACAGGGTGATTCTCTGATTTGGCTGAGTGACAGCTGCCAAAAGACAAGGAAGAACAATGTCAGCCTACCTTCTCTTTTCATCCCTACCCCTTCCTTTATTTTTTTTTCCCTCTTTGCATGCCTTTCACTGTGGGAAAAGGAAGAAAGCAAAGTTTCATGCTTTGAGGGTCAGTGTGTGAGCGGAGGCGTCTCTCAAGGGCCCCGTGTCCCCACCACCCATCCAGCCACACCAGTTCCCCTGCCCTGTGGGGTAACCCAGGAAAAGCTCCCCAAACCCCTTCAGCAGCTCCATCCAACACCACCTAGACCTGCCACCCATCAATCCTCAGCAACATACTATCATCCTCTACCACGTAAAAGTACTCTTTACTTCCTGCACATTTTTTTTAACTCTGTTTAATAATTNAAAAAAAAAAAAAAAGAGTATCAAAATGCCATTTTCCTGTGTTTCACCATCATTCAAACCATTTACCTGCACACACCCGAGCCCTCAGTAGGAAAACTCCTCACTTTCCAGCATGCACAGCAGAGGGATTAGATCAAATTAACTCACACTTGGAGCTGTGGCAGGATCAGGCAAATCCTGGCTTGGCTATCTCTCTTTCGACTACATCTTGCAAACAGAAGGGCTGGAAACAATTTTGCCTTAATTGCTTTTTAAAATGCAGCCAGCAGATGGTTTGGTAACCCAAATTCATGACTCTTTCCACAGCTCCAGGCTGCCGGCTTGGAAACCAAACCCAAGAACAACCCAGGTAGCGAGGGATCTGTCCTGCTTGCTTCACTGAATTGCTGGCCATGATGCCCAAGACCGGACTACCTGGCCTGGCCGACAGGGACACCTCAAGGCTGCCAAGCCATCAGCTGCCTTTGTTGCACATCCTATCTGCAATCCTCAGCCACCAGCACCAGCGGAAAGTTGTCTCTATTTCTGGATGTCGGTCTCAGCTCAGAAACTAGCCAAACTTGGTCAGCCCAGGGCTGGCAGGGACATTAGCAGGCTGGTTTCTGGTCCCAAGTGTTATTTTCGGTTGGAGGGGCTCTAGACAACAGGTTGACTCAGCACAGGACAACCAGAAACAAGGGACAATTTGCAAGTGCACCACAGTCTGTGGTGTTAGGGCCATCATGCTCAGAAACACCCTGGTAAGCCCATGAGTATAGAACATGGTCCGCAGCTTCCCTGGAGAGCACGGCATGGTCTCTCTAGTGCATGGGAGGCCACGTCCTGCCTGCATGTCCCTTTGTCACTTGGAGGCTGTTCCCATGGACCCATGCCCAAGAGCATCCTAGCTCTCCTGCAAGGCTCGTGGGTTAGGCAAGCAGAGTCCTTTTCTTGCTGGCTCTCACCCTGACCTCCTATGTGACTTCCCGGCAGTCTCTTCACCTCTCCTTCTCCATGAAAGTCAGAGGATTGCTGGGCCAGTGTCCCCGATGTCTCCGTGCCCATTAAATGGGGGCTGACAGGGCTACACACTGTTTGCAGATCTGCGCAGTACAGCAGGGTTTTAAGACACCCACGCTGACTCTCCTGACCTGAGCAGTTTATTCTTCATGTGTAGTCCCCACCTACCTACGCACACCTACGTGCTCAGCATCCCACGGTACCCAGCTGTGCAGGCTCTGCCCCAGAACTAGCCACATCAACAGTGCCAAGGAATTAAGGCTGTCCCCAGAACCTTGCAAAGGGCTGGTGAAGCAGGCTTGTTTTTCTGTTACAAAGTAATTTGAAATTCTTGGAAGGCAATCAGGAAAGTACAAAGTATTCCAGCTCAGGACAGCCTGGGACTCATTCCTTGGAGGCACAATGGTTGTTTACTCAATCCCTCATACATTAATATCTAAAAATTCATGAGTTTAATTGTAAACAAGAAGTACTGCCTTTACAGTGTTGTCTATTTAACAATAGTGGTTCCAGCCCGAATGCTGATTTTGTTGTTATCTTTCTTCTAATCTTGCTATCAGAGGGTCAAGATCTTGCAAAATTATGGGAAATATTTCAAGCCCGTTTATTTCTGGTTTTGAAATGCATCCCTCTGAAACCCAAGGCCAAAGAAAGACTTATTTCAAATCAACACTGAAGAGTACAGGCAGGGAGAAGAGCTGTTTGTGCCAGCACTGTCCTCTGGCTCAACAACAAATGAGGAAAAAGCCGGCCACAGATGCATTTGTGCTGGAAATCTGTAGAAGATTCCTAACAATTGAGAGGGAAGGTCCCCAGGGCAATCTCCTAAGGGGACCAGTGGAAATAAAATAACCCAAACCCAACCTGTTTCCAAGACAAAGCACAATTGGTTTCTGGAAGCACTTGTACCAGCGGGTTGCCTGTGATGAGCAGAGATCTCATCTGCATTCATCAGCCCAAGGACTCTGAGCCCAGCGGTCCAGAACTCTTCCCAACACTTGATTTGAGGAAAGCCTCTGAAACTGCATCCCAAGGGCAAGCTGGCGTGCCCAGCTCCCTCTGCCAGAGGGAGCTGTGGAAGATGAGGGTGGAAAGCCTGCAGGATGGACGTGGTCCAGAGCTCATTGGAGCTCACCTCTCCTTCCATCTTCGCTGACTGGCACTGCCACAGGCCCTTCTCATGTCAGGTGTGTGCAGCCTTGAGCTCCCCAACTGGCCCGACTTACAGACCTCTCTCCCTTTTGGGTCTGATGCTTGCCAGAGAGAGTGAGCTGAGACCATGGCTGTGAGCTCCAGAAGGTTCACCAGGACATTCGCGGCTAGGCTGGCGGCATTTCCTGGCTCCTTTACAGTCCTACATAAACACACTGCTGTTTCAGGCATTAACACGCCAGGGAACGCGGTTTTAGCTCAGCTTTCTTTTCTCTCCTAAGCAACAGCTACTTGTTTAGGTAGCCTGAACAAGATGAGATCCATCCCTCTTGCTTGCAGAGTCAGAGCTGATTGACCAGCTCTGCCCCAAGGCTTTCTCGCACTTTTGCAGAGCTCAGACACCTTCACACAAGCCCTTGTTCCAAGTGGCTGAGGAGAAACAATTCAGAGTACTTTCACGGGGAGTTAAGGCTGCGTGTGAAACCCCAGTTGCTTCTTCTGGGGACAGAGCCGTGAAGCAGAAGACTGCACGTTAATCTCAAGGACACAGTGCAAGAGGAGGAGGGAGCTTCCTTGAGCAGGAGGTTCATGTATCTTTATCTTTGCTGCTGTCAAAGGGCAATAGCTGAGACTGCAGGCTCTTGGAAAGCTTCCATATGCAAGCTATCTCCCGAGGACATCAACAAGTCCAGAAAATCACCTTCACTCTCTTGATAAAGGTTTTCAGTGAACAAATGAACTCGCAAGGCAGGTTCCCGGGAAGCAATCACCTCTACTGGCTAGAAATACATCAGCTCACATTTGAATGAAGCCTTTGGCTTGCTCAAACCACGTGTACCACCTGGAGATGTGCAAGCCTGCTCTCCTGTTGGGGTTAGCCACTGTTTCAGCTGTAACTTCTGCCCTGCAGAAACCATCCAGACAAGTGAGGTTTATGGGGTGGTCACCCAGGTGCTGCCAAATCACTATCCAAGGGCAAGAGCTCTCAGACAAGCCCGGATCTCTACCAGTGAAGAAGCTGGAGTGGAAACGCTCCGCAATTCAATCACTCTCCCTTCCTGCCCCACGAAAGCCAGTAGGCCACGCCATCCGAGAAAGTCCATGAGCCTTTGATCTTTACTGCTGCCTCTTCAGCCAAAGAGACCCCCACTGAGGAGAAGTCACTATTACATCAAAACCTGCAGCACTACAGCAATGCAAAAGGTAGCATCTGTCTCCCTGTTCACTCCAGTGAGCAGCTACTTCCGTGGGCATCATGGGATCATCCTCTTTTGGACATCTAGCTCTGTGCTTGCACACAAATATTCTCATTGGAAGAGCCCAAAGCTTGTCTCCAAATACCAGCCCCCAACCCAGCTCACCAAGGAGGACATGATCTGCACCAAATCTGACTGGGACCATATTGATGCCACTCAGGCTGATAAATATCCTGTCCTGATGAAAAAAAAGCCCAGCAGACTGCCTCAGGCTATGGTGAGAAAAGCTCCTTCTGCTCCCTGCATGGGGTGGAGGTACCATCCTGCACACCGTGGGCAGGGTGAGAGCTCCTCCCTGGCCGCCTGTGGTGACCACAGTGGATCACAAAGCCAAACTGCTTTTACAGCTTCGCCTGCCCAGATCTCCGGCTCTCGCCCATCCTGCCAGTCAGCCAGTCCGCCCCAGAAGGCAGCTCCGTGTTTGTCTTGGATGACCTCCTGCCAGAGCAGAGCTTTGCACAGAATGGTTCTTCTGCGCTGCTGGAGAGCGGATTTCCTGCTGTTTGATCTAAATTTGCCCGTTGTTTCACTGAGTGCCTCCTGGTTTCCTTCATCAGCCCTGATCTTTCCATCAGGGAGGCAACCCCACAGCCCAGGGCTTTTTTTTGGCAGGGAGCTGGGGGAGAGGCCTGGTGGTCAGATAGCAACTGCTGCTGGTCCATGCCTCCTCTGGCCCTGGGAGGGGTGGAGAGGACCTTCCCTCCCTTCCCAGGCAGATGAAGCGTGGACATGCAGTGCCCTCTGCCGATCCAGCCACCGAGGGAGATGCAGGAAGGAGCAGCACGCAGGGCTCAGCAGATTTGCAAACCTGTGAACGGGCATCCAAGCCTCCAACCTCCCTACCAGCTCTTCAGAGGCAAGGCAGAGAAAGGACCTTTCTCTCGGCTGATAAATCGCCATTAATCACAGCTCTTGGAGCAGCTGTTTGAGAAGCCGAGCTGGTAGAAGAGGCCCAGGTGGTCCCACCTTCACACCTGCAGGTTATAGCTACCTAAAGAAACCAGGACATCTTCACTATCCTCTGCAGTCCCACCCACCAGGCTTCTCCAATGCTCTTTCCCCATGCAATGGGGAGGGGGAACCGCCTGGCAAGACAGGCAGAGCATTAAGGGACAAGGAGCCAGCGTGGGGGCCAAGTTAATGTTCCCTTTCCCCTTGAGCAGAGGCTCCCTTTCCCAAGAGACATGTGCTGCTTTATCTTGAAATAGCAGAGGGAAGCAGCCGCCCGGGGAGGACAGGCTGGTGGCCCAAACTCTTCTGGGGAGCAGAATAGCCTTACCAGGAACCGCCCAGATCAAGTGTGAAGTGGAGACATTGCCCATACCAGGGCCTCAGTGAATTACTGCTCTTGCTACTGAAGTCTTCCTGGAAACACAAAGATAGACATTCATTAATCAAAGCCCCAGAAAGGTCCCTTATGACGTTCCTGCTCACAGGATGTAGGCGAGTTTAGCTGTAGCCCAGCATTGTTAGCTGCAAGTCTGATACTAGTGGACTTAGTTGCTGTGACGAGTGTTAGGTGTGCGGTGTCTTTGCTGAGCTCTTCTGATCCAGCCAGGGGAACTGCAGAGTGAGTGCAGCTTCCTGCTCCAAACTTGGGCAACAAAGACCATCCAAACTGGTTTGGCTGGAGCTGCTAGACCCCTACTGAGGCCCTGCAGGTGAGATGGATCTGGGTTGCTCCAACACAGAGGACGCTGAGAGCTTGTCACGGTCCCCTGACCACACTGGATCCCCACCATTGCACCAAAGCAAACCTGGAGCTGCTCCTGAAGCACCATCCAGCCACAGGGCTGGCAGGACACCAGGGCAGCTCACAACGGAAGAAAACACTTTGTTTTTCTTGCCCTCCACCCTGTCAAACCCTCTCCAATTCATGTGAGGGTGAAGAACCTCAAATGAGGTTTAAAGCCCACAGTACAGGCAGCAAAGTCCACTCCTAGTTAATAACATTCACTTTAAGAGATAAGGCCTATTGGCGTCCGGAGAATGATAGAGGTTTATAACACTGGCAGCAATCTGACCCCCAGCAGGTTTATGTGGCACAGGCAATGTCCAGCTAGATAGTCATATCCTGACCCTGGCCTGAAATCTTCTCCTTCCCCTGACTGCAAAGACTGCATATTCCTTATCTCTGTTGCAGGGGAAGGTCACCACTAACATGCAATGCATTCAAGTTTTGATTGCTTTTCCTTCTCCATTAGTTTTTCCAGGACTTGTAGGCCATCGGGACACAAAGCAAGTGGAGAAGGATCCAATTTAATTTTGATCTTGATTCCAAGGCAGGGTTTCCTTCCTCCCCATTTCTAGCCCCGGCTTTTCTAGCACTGCCAGTCCCTTTCTCTGGGTACTTGCATCCCCTCACTGTCATCAGCCCTGGCTTATTACATGCCGCACTTACCATCCTCTTGGATGGAGAAGACCCTCTGCGCCTTCGCACTGTGCCTCGGTCTCCTTGGTGCTCCTCCAGCTGAGACAAGCATCTCAGCCAAGGGCTAATACGAGTCAAGTCAAGCATCTCCTGTAAACCAAAGCATAGTTTCAGAGGGAGGAACACAGGAAACCACACACAGCATCAACACAGAACCCAGCTTGAAAATTCAATGCCTGTCCCAGCACTTCTCATGCGGTCCGATTTCTCTCTCACAAGCACCATTTGTGATGTTTCACGGATGTATCCGGCCAGGACACTCCTCCTTCCCCTAAAATGCAGCTATTGCTGCAGCAGAGCCTGGCTGCTAGCAGGTGACAACAACGCCACCCTTCAGGTAAATGCAAAAAGAAAACAAAGTCACACAAAGTCTCCTAAAAGTAAGATATTAGGTCCAGACCACCCAGACCTGCTGCCTTCTAGCATAAAGCCTTAGTGTTTTTAAGGAGCATCCCAAAACCAGCACTTTCAAGGGGCCCAAATCCTTTAGTATGGAGTTGGGGATACAGCTGAGGGCTGGTGACAAGGGGCACCAGGAGGACCCATGCCTGTTTCCATGACATGAACGCCCTTTTGCCAAACCCCACCTCTGGCCTCGGCGTGCTGAGAGTGCACAGCCGGTATCTCCGTATTGCACCTAATCAGGAGATACCCAGCCGTGACCACTGCCACCCCTCTGCGCACAGTATTTTCTCGTTATCTCACACCCTTGTAAAGTGCTGGCAGGAGAAATGCTGAATCAGGAGCTCTCAGCTGGAAGAAATGAATTTGTTTTTTTTAGCAGCAGCATGGCCCTGTGCCAATTCAAAGCATTCCTGCTCAGGGAGCGGACGGCGGACCCCAGTGATTGTGGTTCAGTGCCCCGCTCCCCAGAGAATAGCTTGGTCCCAAACCAAGATGGCATGGAGTTGGCAACGGGAAGGCCAAGGATACCCACAGTATACCTTCTGTCAACTCAAAATTAACTCTCAGCACCTTCTGGCAACTCAAAATCAACTCTCAGCACCTTCTGGCTTCTTCTTCACAGGCCCACGATGAGGCGCCTTGGCTGCTGGCATTACTTGCAGCGGCAGCTCCTGCCTGCACCCAGGGCTGATGCCCCATTTTCTGTACCACTGATGCAGTCACCAACACATTTTTAGTCTGGGAAAGTCAGCAAAACCCACGGCCACTCCTCAGGAGTCTGCCCCGAGCAGACAAACAGCTCCCATTTTCCTGAGCTCAGCAGCCCTGCCTGATAAAAGGATGGAGTAGAGCCTCTCAGAGAAAAGGAGAAGAAAACGTTTTCAGCACTGGCTCTCCTCCCATCAGATACAGAGTGTACGGCCGCACGAAGTCCCCGAGGTACGGCTCTGGGACAGCCCTATGGCCCTGTGACACAGCCAAGCCAGGCAGCGATGGCTGCAAGGAACAGCAGCTTTCCGTCTGGGGGGATCTGCGGGGCAAAGGAGCAGTCCTTGAGCATGGGGAGGAGATGTGGCCATCCAAGCCCACCAGCCTGCTGCACCCTGGAAATAACTGCTGGCACCAGGGTGGGTCAGGGAAAGGAGGCATGACACCCTGCTGAAGCTCGTGTCCCGGCCACGCCAAGCCTTTACCAAGGCTCAGATGTGGGAGCAGCTTCACCCCACTGCTAAAAACGACAGCTGACCATCTCCACGGCATCTTACAGTACCCGCTCACAGGCGCATTCCCTGCCTCAGTTTCCCCAGTTCTCAAAATTGTGCTCCCCCCAAGGCCTGGCAAGAGCCAGTCTGGGCTATTTTATGTCTTTGGGCTACTCCAACTGTGACCAGCCCCGTGTGTGCAGACCCACAGCAGCCTCTGCCAGGCAGGACGGGAGGGCAGCAGGCAGAAAGGGGTGCCCCTGCCTGCCCCTCATTCTTCTCTCCTGCCTGGGTGGCCACAGGGAGCAGGGAGCTGAGCTAGCCTGGGACCAAAGAGCACCTCTACCAGGCACCCAACGGTGCTTGAAGCTCTGCAGCTTCTGCTAAAGAAGCTGGAGTCACTGCCAAGGGGGACACTTTGTCCCTTGGCCCCAAGGTGTCAGCACAGCAAGCATCTACCTGCCTGCCTCCCCGCCTGCGGTTCTTGCAGGGATACATTGCCATCTGCTGCCTGCTGCTTGGCAGGACATGCCAGCTTGCCTCTGCCACCCAGGCCTGGCCCTCCTCCATAGAATCACAGAACGGTTCGGGTCAGAAGGGACCTTAAAGATCACCCAGTTCCAACCCCCTGCCCTGGGCAGGGACACCTCCCACCAGACCAGGCTGCTCCAAGCCCCATCCAGCCTGGCCTTGAACCCCTCCAGGGATGGGGCAGCCACAGCTTCTCTGGGCAACCTGTTGCAGCGCCTCACCACCCTCACAGGAAAGAATTTCTTCCTAATATCTCATCTAAATCTCCCCTCCTTCAGTTTGAAACCTCTTGTCCTACCATTACACTCCTTGATAAAGAATCTCTCCCCATCCTTCCTGCAGGTCCCCTTTAGGTACTGGAAGGCTGCTACCCAGCTTGCAGGGGACTGTCCCTGCGGGGACCCTCCAGCACGCACGCCACCCTCTCCACAGAGACACCTTGCGCAGATCCCCCAAAGCAGCCGCGCTTCAGTCCTGCCAAGCACCTCCAGGTCTACCCTACTCAAGGGCTGCGTACGTGGCTAATACGCTCATTTGCAGCTAACAAACACGCAACTGCCCAGCAGCATGGGGCCGGCAGAAGCGTCCCAAACCAGGGCTGTGTCCCCCGCCGGCAGCCAGGCTTTGCGAGCACCAGCCTCACCGCTCTGAACTGCCACGGAGCAAGACCCTGGCAGCAAGCGCTTGCCCTTGGCTCTGCTGGTGACTCACCTGCTGAATGGGAACACACACCTCCAGCTCCCTCTGCCTTGGGTTCATCAGCTAGAAACAACAAAAAAAAAATAACACCTTTGTAACAGCCACACCAAGAGACATTCACTGATTTTACACTTGAAAGCACCTATGTGTTGTTTCTACAGCTTAAGACAGAAGATGCCATGAAAGGGAGGAGAACAGTGGTAATTATCTGCAGTTCAGAAGTTTATCCTCTAGAAAAGGAACTGGGTTTCCAGCTATACTTGTTAAATACTTCTCAGCTGATCTTTTCTAAGAGGCTGCACAGTTTAAAATTGAGATTACCCACCTGAGGCAGGAGATTTGCAGGAGCAGGCCTGGGTTTGTAGGTTACTGCCACCTCCACTTTAGGGCTGCGGTGAGTTATCGCAAGAGATCGGTAATGTTCACAGTCCAGGATGCTGAGATTAACTTGGGTTTCCGAGCTCACATCACCGCTGTCAGGTCCTAAAGGGTGCAAAAAGGCACGGCCAAAACCAGCACAGCATCACCAATGCAACTGCAGCCCAGGAGACTGAAGGGAATCCGAGAGCCGGTGTCCTTTGTCCCCATCTAGACACATGCTGACTGCTGGACAGGCCACTTGGCCACACGCCCTGGTGCTCGTGGCCCTGAAGGAGAGGGTGAATAAGTGAAGTCAGACTTGTCCGAGAGCAAAATCACCCTCCCCTCCTGTCAGGTCTGGCACTGAGATTTGCTGTGCCATTGCTAAATGCTGCAGTGTTATTTCCTACGTTTCCCACCCACGTAGCCTCAGACACACAGCCTACCCAATAGCTGCCCCTGGATCCCAGTCTTCCCAGTTGCTGTCACCTGGAGGTGCCACAGACCCGGTGCAGTTGTGGCACAGACCCCCAGGAGCAGGCCTTGGGAATCCCCAAAAAGCAGGGACATCAGTGTCCAAAGAGCTCCGGAGATCTGCTCCAGCTGCATCACCCTGATGGCCCATGGGGCTAGGAGTCTCCTGAGACAGGCCCAGGGTGTCCCTCTCCTCTGGGGCTGTAATTTGGGTTCCTGTGTCTGCCTTTATGCCTCTGAGAGCTCCTGCAATGGGCTCGGAAGGAGTGGGGACAGGGTATTATTTGGGTTCCCCACCACGACTGCTCCTCCATGGGTGCACAACACAGTGTTTATCCCATCACCTAACACTGGTAACCAGGGAAAAACAGATCTCAGATCAGTCCAGGGGCTACAAGGAAAAAGGGAAGACTTCACAAAGAAAAACTAAACAAACAAACAAGCAAAAAAAAAAGCACTTACCTGCATGCTGCAGATTTTGCGACAAGTTTTTCTTAAATTACTGTCTTCCTACCCAGGTTGTGTGACTTTGTGCTTTCCTACTATATGGCATCCTACAAGGCTTTTTCTTGACTGCATCTTCAGCACAGAGCTCTGCTGCAGTGAGATACAAGCCCAAGAGACCACGTTACTCACCGATCTGAGTAGAGAGGACAGTTTGTTATATTTTTCCCTGACAACATTTATCCCCTGTCTCAAGAGCCTGAAGGGGAGAGCAATATTTATCAAAATTACCTTTTTTCTTCTGCAGTATTTCTTTTTTTTTTTTTTCAGGCTGGCCATAGCAGCACGCCTGCCCTGGGCAGAGATGGAGCTGTGCATGGGGAAGAACACCCCCTAGATACCCCAAAACACCCAGCATGGCTGGAGGGGAACCAGCAATGCCAGGGTCACCACAGGACCACACCACCCTAGCACTACTTTTGGCAACCTGTGTTAGAGATGGAGCTCCAGCCCTGATCCCTGCTCTCTCTGTAGCTTGTGATCAGGCCTCAGCTGGCCCCAGTGATGATGCTCCTCTCGCCATAATGAGATGAACCTGCCTCCAACCTCTGCAGATCTCTTCCCATGACTTTCTCTTGCCCTCCGGTTTTTAAACCACCCCCAGCTGGTGTCCAGTGACAGCTTCCCTGTGCGTTCAAGTCCCACGGCTATTCCCCAACCCGAGCTGAACCCCTCTGCTTCACAGAGATGCTGCCAAGACCCAGCAAATGCTTTTTGCTGGTATGGTGTGGTTTGCTCCAGTGCAACAGGTGGCTACATGGGAAGGAGCACGGGAATAAAACCACTGGGAGGAGGATTTCAGACTACCGGGAGCAGGGATGTTAACGTCTGGAGAATACTGTTTGGGAAGCCAGTTTCTTTATACCACATCCCCCCAATAAATAACGGTTTCAGCCCCTAGGAGAGCAACAGTGCCCTGCTGAAGCAGCCTGCTCACGGGTGGTCCCGTAGACCATCACTTAGCAGCAATCTCAGGGCCCAGTTGGCTCTGAGCCCAGAAACAGATTTCCATGTCTCTGGTTTCCTGGGGGCACCACATGAATTCCTTCCAATTATTGGATCTAGAGCCCCCTCTGAGACACACGCTCTCGTTTACTGCACGCAAGTTGTCCAAGAGAGAAAAAACAAATTAACGAGCACCCGGGGAGCAGGCAGTGGGATGGCGATGGCTGAGTCATGCATCCACCTGGTGAGGGGTACTGTGCTCTGGGCCACCTTCATGATGCTCAGAGTGCAGCCTGGGGTAACTACCCCTTCCCATGTGCTCCCTCAGTTCCTGAAAGCAGGATCCTATTCCCATATCAGCAGTGATTATTTGAGTGTGCAAAGCCCTGACCAGCAGTGCAGGACCGAAGGCTGCTCTATAGTATTTTTGCTGAAATACCGCTGGTTGCCAGGACACTTGGGGGTTTCATTTCTTTTTCTTATTGCCAAGACCATCTTCCCTTTATATGGCTGTCTTCAGGATCCAAAGGAATGATCCTGCATATAGTAAAAAAGAAAACCAGCTGCAAAAAATATGGTAGCCGTGACACACAGTGTGGGCCTGGGGGCAAGTGGCAGTCTCATGATGCAAGATGGGGACACAAGCTTGAATTGGTCTCTTCTTCCCCCGGCTTCTCCCTTCCTTACTTTGCCAATCTGCTGCCCTTGGCTGTGCTGATGCAGGGGGCTGTTCCCTCTCCAAGTGCGAGCAGAAAAGTGCATCTGCTTCCGCAAATCCCAAATAAACCAACCGTAGACAGAGTCCTTATGCTGAGATTGCCTACGAAGTGAGTCAGTCCAAACCAAGGGGAAAAGTTTGATTCTGATGCCAGAGAGGAGATGGAAACTCCTGCTGTGAGGAAGGGAAAGCTGAGCAGCACGTAGGAGACAGGCAGTAAGAGAAGCAGGGAGGAAATATCCCTGCAGGAAAGCTCCCACACCCGGGAGGGACAGAAACACACACGCTGGACTTGCGGGGAGGGAGAACCCGCTCGTACAACAGCCGAGGAACAACCAGATGGTGAGAAACATATCTTGAAGGGGGAGAAAAGCGGGGATTTAGTGTAACGCGCTGGAGATGAACTGAAGTTCAACAGCGTGAAGTCCTGGGACGCAGGCAGGGAAAAAGCATCCAGTGAGCTCTACTGGTGTTGGGGTTCTTTCCAGCAGATGTGGAAATAGCATCTAAAAGCCAGAAGCAGGCAAGAGCCTCCTGGTAGGTGCAGTGGGAGGCATGACTCGAGTGGGCTGCTGGTGCTCTCCATCGCCGGTGGGGAGGAGGAGAGGGGAAGGGCTCCGGCAGGCAGGGCAGCCCCGCTGCACTTCCCAGATTGCTCTCTTGGATGCAAGCAGCAAGGTTGGGGTGAGGAAAGAGGCCCCACCTCCAGAGGCTGGACACAAAAGGGCGAGCCAGACATCAGCACACTCGCACGGGATGCTCTGCACCAGCCTCCCTCGTCTCCCACGCATGGAACCTGGGGTGTGCTCCTGCCCACCCATGCTCACCCAAGATAAGGCTCTGCCAGTTGGAGCTGGGGGGAGGGCAGGCAGGCACGCCTCAGGGTGATGGGAAGCAACGTGGGTGGGGGACACCAGAGAGGGCACAGGCAAGAGGCCACTGGGGTCTGTCTCCTCCTGCGATGAGACCTCCACAGGCCCCCGGCATCACCTTGCAGAGCAAGGGTGCGTTATTGTCTTTGGAAAGCTGCTTCGGGGAAACAGGTTCACCACCACGGTGTGAGCGAGTGGCTTTTCTACAGGTGCTCTCCCACCTCTCTGCAGCAGTGGGGAGAGAGAGAGTGGGGAGATTACACCACTGTCCATGGCTTTCCCCTTGGGAAGCAAGGAAATAGATAAAAGCAGTGTTTGCGTTTCCCAGTGCTCGCGAGTGCTGTCTCTGTCAGCAGCAGGCGTGGTCAGGCTCAACCAGATGCCTTCAAACTATCCAGCAGGTTCTGAACGAGGGTGATGGCGGACACTGGTAAATCAGCATCCACAGAGGAACTCCGCATCCAAAGAGTAATTCATTGCACCTCTTGTCAAGTGAGAGGAATGGGGTTTCTCCCTTTCTCTGCTGGTGTTTGTAACCAGTTTTGCCTTCCTGAGAAGCTATTTCTTTGATGCCCTCTTCCCCACGTCTCCCAGCCTTGGGGGAGCAGATACACGTTGTTCTTCAGACTCCTCAGGCAGCATGAGCTCCTTGGGCCATTTTCCACGTGGCCATGAGTGCAGGGCAGAGCCTGCTGACCTGCTGACAAAATTACAAAAAGCACTGGTGAAAAGAAAACTATCGCGGGCCAAACCTCCTCTCCTCGGCACAGCATGTCCCACAAACAGCAAACCCACTGGTTGCTGCCTGCATCTGGCTCACGGTCAGGGTCTGATTTTAATTCTCCTTAAACGTTCTGCATAAAGGAGGGGTGTAGAAATGTGGTTGCACTGCTGCTGCCGTGCCTAGGGGCAGGAGGCAGCTGGGCTTACCCACATCGCTGCCAGCAGCATGCAGGACATCTGCTCTGCTGAGCCAGCCCGGCGGGCTGCCGGGCAGCTCCTCCACCTTCGCCACCACATCTCCAAGATGTCATCCTTGGTTCCTCACCCTCTTGCTATTTTTCTTTCTCTGGAAATGCTCTCTGTGGCCAGGTTTGTTTTTTTTTTTGTTTTTTTTTTTTTTATTTTTTTTTTTATTTAATACTGCGTGATTCTGCATTAATGTGGAGCTCTTTTCTCTGCCGGGCCCTCCAGGAACAGAAGAAGCAGCTACTGCTTGCCTGGCATTGTAACACGTCAGCTCCTCAGCCGGCAAGAAAAACAGCCACTGGATCTGAAACCTAGCACGGCATCAGGGCCTCAGTAATTAATAGCGTCTGTATTTTGTTTCCTGGTGGTTCTGTATTTAGAAAAGCATCAAAATAGTTAATAAAGTGCAGAAAATAAAAATCCATACTTTCAAATCAGCAGAAGAAGGAAAAAGGACATCAGATCTAAGCATAAATCAATGTGACCAGAGACAAAATCAGCTACATTAAGAAGCAGCTGCCTGGTTGCTTTCTGCTCCTCATGCCTGTCGTCCCCTCCTGCTTCCAAAATCCAGGTCCCCTACAGCAACGTCCCCGGGGGTGGAGGAGCCTTAGAGGTGTCCATGCCTGACGCAGGCAGGAACACGGCAAGCCCAAAGTGCCCCAAATTCCTGGTCCGTGGCAGCCTGGAGGAGAGGAAGGGCGTCCAATGTGCACTGCCTGGAGAGAAGGGTGACAGCAAAGTCATGAGGAAGAAACCAAGGAGAGCAACCAGAGCAGTTCAGGGAATGGGCCAAGGGAGAATGTGCCTGGGGACCCGCTGTCTCAGGAAGGGGAGGTCTTCTACAAAACCTTCGCCCTCATCAACACCAACGGTGTGGCCAGGTGGGTGGCAAGCCCAGCCACAGAGAACCCCTGTGCCAGCACCACCCATCCCAGATGGACGGCAGGGCCACCGTGACTTTTGGAACTGAAGACACCACAGTGACCCTGGGCAGCAACTCTGGGGAGGCATCCAGAGGCGGCTACTCCAGCCATATCACACATCGAGCATCAGCTCTCACCGGCGCAGAGGCTACCAAGCCATGGGGTCCACAGCGGTCCACCCTGGAGGAACGTCCCTACAAGTTCCCGCAGCATGGGCAGCCTTTCAAGAAGTCCAGCAACCCGTCCAGCCACCGGGAGATGCACAGCAGGGCCAAGACGTATGCCCGCGAGATCTGTGGCAAAGCCTATACACACCAGGGCACACTGCAGCAGCACCGCCGCCTGCACACAGGCGAGCAGCCCTACGAGTGCAGCATGACCTTTGCCCAGTCCTCCCGCCTTGCCCACCACCGGCACACACACACCAGCAAGCGACTGCTCGCCTGTCCCCACTGCGCCTGTGCCTTCACCCACGTGGCCACCCTCAAGCGGCACCAGCAGCTCCATGGCAGCCCCCTGCACCGGTGCAGCATCCCACTGCCCAACAGCTCCTCTGCACAGACCATTATATCATAGAAGGGTTTCGGCTGGAAGGGACCTTAAAGATCACCCAGTTCCAACCCCCCTGCCCTGGGCAGGGACACCTCCCACCAGACCAGGCTGCTCCAAGCCCCATCCAGCCTGGCCTTGAACCCCTCCAGGGATGGGGCAGCCACAGCTTCTCTGGGCAACCTGTTCCAGTGCTTCACCACCCTCACAGGAAAGAATTTCTCCCTGATATCCAATCTATGTCTACCCTCCTTCAGTTTAAAACCGTCACCCCTCATCCTATTGCTACACTCATAGAGAAGAGTCCCTCCCCATCTCTCCTGTAGCCCCCTTTAGCTATCGGAAAGGGCTATAAGGTCCCCCTGGAGCCTTCTCTTCTCCAGGCTGAACAACCCCAACTCTCTCAGCCTGTCCTCACAGCAGAGATGCTCCAAACCTCTGATCATCTTTGTGGCCCCCTTCCGGACTTGATCCAACAGGTCCGTGTCCTTCTCGTGCTGAGGACTCCAGAGCTGCACGCAGTACTCCAGGTGGGGTCTCACCAGAGCAGAGCAGAGGGGCAGAATCACCTCCCTCGATCTATTGGCCACGCTTCTTTTGATGCAGCCCAGGATGCGGTTGGCTTTCTGGGCTGTGAGCGCACATTGCCGGCTCATGTGAGCCCATCCACCAACACCCCTAGGTCCTTCTCCTCAGGGCTGCTCCTAATCCATTCTCCACCCATATCTCCCGCCACAGTGTGGAGGAGCCCTAACATCCCCAACACGGCCAGGGGAAAACCACATCTGGGGCTGCAAGTGTCCTTGCACCCCAGGCAGCCCCGGCACATGTCTAGCAGGCAAGGAGGAGGCAGTTGGTGAAAAGCAGGTTGTCCAAGCAGAGTGGAGAGAGTCACTCAGTCACTCATTAATTACTTATTTCTGAGCGCTCTCCCTCCAGGAAAAGAGGATCCCAGCTTGGCCGGCATGGGATCCATCCCTGTGCCCCTGGCAAGGCTGAGCACCCTGCCCCAGCTGGTCAAAGGCGGTGCACGCATTTCATGGGACGGTGAAAACCCCCCTGGGTTAAGCAAATACACGCTGGGTTTAAATTTCACATGGAAATGGGGTAAGGAAAACCAAACCGAAGCCTGAAGCCTCCTGTGCTGCCAATGAGATGAGTGTTGAAAACACAATGCTTTCCTTTCACGCAGAGTACACTGGGTATGGTAATTACAGGCAAAATATTTGCACCCTTCGCTCTCCTCCCAGGAGAGACCTTTTTGAAGCAGGAGTGCACTGAGTGCTTCTACAGCAATAAGCTGCTTTCTGAGACCAAGAAAGGACTAGACAGTCGGTAAAAATGGCTTTTTCTCAGGTACCTGAGAGCTGAGGCAATTAAAAGAAAATTAAACTGACATTTCTAACTCGCAGTGTGAGAGATGTGCAGTGGTGAAATAATTAAAAGTTACTGCTGGGAACATCCTGTTCTCACCCGTCTCTTGCAAAGAACAAAAGGGCA
>VXBH01003858.1:334499-346684 GCA_013400035.1 Rynchops niger | reverse complement strand
CCCCCCCCCCCCGCCCCGCCTTTCTTTCTTGGTAATTAATTGCTAGTTATTGCTGCATTCCCAAATGCTAGAACCCAAGGGTTTTCCAAATGACGACAGAGATGTTTAGTGGTCGGTACCTGGTTGATCCAGCCTCACTTGGTGACAAACAACATCGTGCCAGGCAGATCCCCCTGCTCAAGTTATTCACACGAAGGGCTCAGAGCTTCGTTTTCTGGTTTACAGCACTTGCCTGAAAGGTCTTTCCAGTAACTACCCGGGAGCGGCTCCACGATGAAGCTGCAGTCCCATCCCCTGCTGTCTCTTACTGTCCAGCATCATTTGCTTCCCCACCAGTTACACTGGTGCACCAGCTGCATCTGAGCCTCTCAGGCAGGGGAAGTGGTTCTCTGGATGGGAACCCACCTTGGAGCATCCTCACGCAGCCAGGGCTTACGCTGCTGGCTCCTCCCAAGAGCTCAGCTGGCTACCTCTGGAAAGGGACTTCCCAGCTGCTGTTTACAACTCCACGAACGCAGTGCTCAGGAAGGAAGATTCACCCCGGTGACAGATGCACGTGACCCCTTAACCAAAACAGAAGTAGTTTGGTATAGGCTCCAAAGGAGGTAAAGGCCTGAGCTGTAGCCGGGCCAAGAACTCCTCTAGTTTCAATCTGTTTTCCGAAAACCCACAAAGGAGCAGAGTGATGCAGCGAGCACCGACACACGTGGGCTTGGAACACCGATCATGTGTTTAACGCATGAACAGCGGGGTAGCTTTTCCAAGACTCACTTATCAAGGAACAAAGAAACTTGTGGGTACGAGGAGTGTCAAGCATACCTTTCCCATCGCATGTAATTGCACTACGAGCCAACCACCATATTCTATAAATATGACAGCCTAAGTGAGCCTTCTCTGAGCTCTCCCCGCTAGGCAGCATGGCTGCATGGCAGTCATCTCCCCTTGAGCTGGGACACCTCTCAAGGTTGCTCCTCCAGCCAGAGAGATCTTTGACCAACGGCAGATCTTTGGTAAGTGACTGATAGCACGCTGAATTCATATTAATGAAACATTACTAATGCATGTAGTTACTCCGTATTAATTACTATAAACTTTGCAAATATAATCTTTTAGACATAAACCGTTGACCAGGTCTGGGACAAAGACTGGATCCAGCTGCACCTAGACTCCTCTCACAGAAGGAGTTCGAAAAGCAAAGGGGTCCACTTTGAACCTCGTGACTCAACAGGATGGTCTTCCTGACCCTTTTACGTCTCCAGTCTCCACGTTAATCGTTCTAACTCAATTCTAATTCAATTTCCCTTTGTATGTTTCTTCCATGCAGTAATAAATACGGTCAACCTTGCCATCAAACTTATTGAAACTTGATAAACCACTGTTAAACTTTGTTAAGTTCCACTGAATTTATTGAACTCTGTCAAGTTATTATTTCTACCTCAATAAAACACACTGCCACTTCTCTCTTTTAAGTGAGGTGTGTTCCACTCATCTGTGACAGCTCCCCACACGAGTGTCCCATGGGACCAGAGGTGGGCCTGAAAGATGAGGAATGGCCAGAGGACACAGCAGATGCGCCTTGCTGACCTCTTCATTGCAGCAAGGGCCCTGGCACGTGTGAGAAAAGAGAAAGCCCCTTCCACCTTTCTCATTAGCTAAAAGAAAAGAGTGATATTTATAATGTGCCTGCTCACCAGATGCCAGCCTGCTCAGGATCTGAGTCCCAGAATGCTCTTCACATGATCCTCACATTTCTCGACGCAACCCTAAGTCATCCTTGCCCTCATCACTACCTCCAGGAGCCACGCATGGCTTATGCTTCAGCCCATCACCCAAGTGCACTGCTGTCTCTGGCCCTTCCTTTCACCCCTCCTGCTATGCCAGCCCAACACCAGGTTCACGTGCAGGAGACAACCATATGGGAAAGCTTCTGATGCTTTCAGAGTCAGAGTATCTCCAGATTTTAGTCTCTCTCAAGCAGAGCGAGGCTGAGTATACCCTGGGCTGGCTTTAAGCACTGACCTTCTGGAAGAGAGAATAGGGCTTTCCATGGTTTTAGGACAAGCATCCCCTTTCCTCACATGAGCAGGTGAGGGATGAAGCCCAGAACCGTAGCAGGTGTGTGCTGGTCCAGAGTCCGTATTGCTCTGTTTCATCCTGTCCAACCTCCCGCATGTAAGCTCTTCCAGGGAGGGTTTGGGGGCCAGTCTGGAAGAATAAGGAAGGTACATGCTAGGCTGACTCCATCATTTCCACTGCCAGGGGTGGTGGTTATGTTTTATAGGTCTGTACCAAGTCAGGTAGCAAAATCTTTACAAGACAAGACAGAAAAGTCACTTAAAACTCTTCCTCAAGGGTGTTTCCTGATGAGAGAGGCAAAAAAAGCAATTACAGCAAACTGAAATAAAAAGGAAGTCAGGTCAAAAGACAGGCGAGTGCACAATGCACTCAGCAAGGCTCTGCACTGGAAATTGCTAAGAGCCCCCTAAAATTGCTTCCCCCTTTTGAGAGTATAACAGATCAAGCTAGGGCTTTCCTCACTTGAGAGTTGGCTGTCTTCCGTCCCAATGGCAGCAAGAAATCACATCAATTTGAGGGAGCATATCCAGAAAGAGACCTGTCCTTGTTGTTTCCAGTTTGGAGAGGAGCAGAGGTCTTTCACCTTGCTGCTTTACTGGGTTGGACATTTACAACAACACTGCTACCAGCACCACCTCCCTGCACTTTGGGAGGATGTCCCACATTGCTTGGGTGTTGCTTACGGCTTTCTTATTCTGCCCTTCACGGTGGTAAAAACCTGCTGAAAAGTCGAGCCCCGGTCCCACACCACCTGGCCTTGCACTGCTATTGAAGGCATGTAAATGTATCTGTAAATGATGATACATACATGTGCTTATAATGAATGTGCTTATATTGTAATAGTATTGTAGCTGCCAAGGATGGGGGACCCTAGCTTTGTTTTTCACTCTTGCAGTGATTACTCTTTGATCATTAAAAACTGGATGCTGTGTTGTAATATGCAAACAGAGAAGGAAATAATGTAGTTAAAATTGGGGATATTCTTTGTGTTTACATGAACTCCCCTGTCCTGGAGCTATTTTAAAGCTGCTGTTATTTTTCAAGTGAATACACTGAAAGTAAATACTCTCTACCTACTCATGTATGCCATGAACAGTCTAAAAGGAAATCTCTTGTGCTTTTAGCTCACATGTGCTGCTGTGGTCTTGAGCAAATGCAGGTATTTGTACAGATGCATAATATATTTCAGTGTCTATCAGTGTATGGCAATGACTGCGCAGCAGGACATGAGGTCTTGCAACTACTCACAGATGTCTTCCTGTCCCTCAACCCCAGCCTGCAGGTATCCCTAGGGGTGAGTTTTGGTATGTGAGAAGCAAAGGCTGGTGGGAGGCTTCTCAGCTGAGTTTGCAGGCAGCCTTGTCTCAGCAGGGGTTCCACCTGTAGAACCACATGGACCACAGTCCAAACATGGACCTCAGCCTTCTTCACATACTGCACTTCCGTCCTGCTCGCACGCTGTAACCAGGAGCTGACATGCAGGTAAAGACGGGACCAGGTAACCATCTCTCTGTACTCAGGAAATGCAGCCCTCAACCTCCCAGCTCTCTGGGAAGGAAGCATCTCCCAAAGCACACTACAGCAGGTGAGAAACATCCCCAGTCTGCTGGATTTGGTGCCAGCAGCCGAGGCAGCGTGGTGTTAGTGTGCAGATTTTCCCACAGCGCTCCAAGACAGCCGTGCTTTCTGGCAAGGTCAGCTTTCATCCAGCAGATGTAACACTGCACCAGCAGAAATACTTCTGCGGGGCTGCACTGAACCACGTTAGAGCACAGGCTCTTCACAATGCAAACGTCAACGTTTTCTTTTTTTCAGGCTCCTGGGGCAAACCATTTTGCACAGTCAGCAGACAGACTTCTACAAGCGAGTTCATCTTCTTTTGAAACAAGTAAGGTATAAATATGAAATTAGCTAACAACTGGTCCAAGAGTTTTTTAAATGCAAGTGCTAAGACATACATACTAGCAAACTTCCTAAAATGTCTCACAAGGAAGCTCAGTTAGATCACACTATAATCTAGGTGTCTGGAATATTGTATACTGTATCACACCTTCTCCCAGTTCCCTGAAAATACGTCATCCATCACTCACATCACTTACCAAGCAAAATTCTTCAGATCTTTTAACAACTGCTGACACCTCAGGTTTTAGTAACTCCTCTTTCTAAATTGCTGTCAATCCACCAGGTAATCCAAAAGAACCCACTGAAGTCATGAAACCATCCCTGCTGACACTGCCAGAGGTATTTTGAGGAGCAGCAACAATGGTTAAAGTATCGAGGAAGAAAATTAGCACAACCCCTTTCAAGCAGAAAAAGGGAGGCTGGGCAAGCAGGCCAGCAAAACATGCGGATTCTTGGGGTAAAACTTACCGCGCTCAAAGAACACCCTCGCATTGAGGAAGAGGTTTCTTTTTAAGACGTGCCAGGCAGTTATCGGGAATAGCTGCTGAATGGCAAGCTGGTGGCTAAGCTACCTTCCCGTCACCTGTGCATGGCTATGAGCCCAGGAAACTACTCCTTAAGAGTCTCTTGCAGCCTACAAGATGTGTGCTGGTAGCTTGTACAGAAACAGACCCGCTCAGAACAAACCACCACTCCGGCTTTGAGATTTGAAGCACGTAGGCAACAATTAAGATAAAATTCTTAATGAGAAAAGGAGTTGATTGCTCTGATGCTTTCTTCTAGCAGATAAACAAGAGGAAAGCCATTACGTGATCTGCCCGAGCACATTCATTTGAGCATATCCTCCTCTGGAAAACACACATTCTCACGTATAGCACGGAGGAGCTCAGCAGCACACTCACCTGACAGTGAATTTACAGCAGGGCTGTCCTCTGGAGCAGAGGCTTTTATTACCTGCTTCACGGGCTAGCTCCCATTCAGCGGTTGCTCTTTTAAGATGACTCCAGCCTTGCACAGGCCCACCATTTTTTAACTTCTCAAAGCATCAGACACAGCTGGGATCGACAAAATAAACACATAGCTTTCAGTTTTCCTTTCTAAGTCCAGTATGTTATCCTAGTGAAGTGCTATTTATCTGCCGTTCTGTTGATGAGATCTCAGCCCCTGTTTGTTTTCAGTCTGGACGTAGGAAAACCACGTGGGGCTCCTTAAGCCAACAGAAACTTTACAAGATCAGAGGCAGGTCATCACATGATGAAGCTCATCACTTTAAATAAAAACTGCCTGCTCCAGAGATTTCAATGCCTTTTGCTCAGATTAATTGACAAATGATGGACTGCTTACTGCTCCCTGTTTACATCAAAGACTCCTGCTTCAGGCTCCTCCACACCAGAGGAAGGCATGTAGTGTAAGAGGAGGAGGATGGTATGCAGAGGAGCAGAAAGACTGTACAGTAGCAGCTTTTCCTTTGTGCAAGGTGCTGTTATCTACACTCCACAAGCACAGGCATATTTACCATGCAACACCTGTGTTAACAAAGTAAGAAAACAGTAGCGTAGCTGCCAAGGACTGGCCAGTGATTCCAGGTCAGTGAGGGCCAGGAGTCTCCAGTGCTGGAGCTATTCTAACTTCTTAGTCTTGAGACAATTTTCCTGTGATGGAAATGAGTTAGGCAGAAACGATATAGTGAGGGGACAAGAAAATTGGCAAAGAGCAAAGGGTGTTTCTATGTTCCGCTGTTCACAAACACTGTCCAGCGATCAAAAGTACTCACACAATCGCGATCCCCTGCCTAGGTCAGAGCTCCAGCTCCAAGCGCTTCCCGTAATGCCCTGGCATTGAGGGCCTGTGAGCAAGTCTTCTGCACAGCACAGCATCAGAGGGAACGGGTTCTTCCATGGCCTTTGCAGACATAAATGAGCGAACAGATACACCAGCTACTCTGAACAAAGAAAAATTACTTCTGCTGAAACCACACACTTCAAAACCTCTCTAATGAAGCAATGCTTTAGAGCAGGTGTGTTTGCTCACTAGCTAGATACCGTGACTGGCTATGTCTGTTGTAGGCTGTCAGCAACTCAGACTGACCCTGTGAAGGGCCTGGGAGAGACTTCCAAACCTTTCAATATAGCTAAGGATGTAAAGTGCAGAAGTGACGATCTCTGGGTTAAATTAAGCTCTAAGGGATTTCCTGTAACTTGCACAGGAGTTAGTGGAAGTTTCTTTGAAGAGTGTTCAACATGCTTTTCCCAGAAGTCATCACACATTTTAATTACTCCTTTCACACATCCAAGCACTTTATATGCAAGTCAACCTTCCAGGCAAGTATCATTTTAATAACCCTTTAGTTAAGCCTAGTAGTTTTAATTTCACCAACCATTTACTCTTCCCATTAAACAGACCTTTGTTCAAAACAGTTTCACCATTATGCTCTTACAGGTACAAATTCTACCAATTGCGAACACCAAAAAGCAGACTAACTAGATGCTCCCAATTACCGCGACTGTCTAAGCAGAACAGTCACACAATATAAAGGTGTACATAGTGGTGCAGTTTAATTGGATATTAAAACCCACTATGGCAAGAGCACTGCACACTCCAGGGAGAAGCCGAATGCAGAAAAGGGGAGACTCTAGCTGACAACTTCAAAATGGGTTTGGAAGGTGAGGGTGGAAGCTTCATGCATGGTAGCTTCTGGAATGGTCTTGTCACCTTGCTATCTGCCCTCTCTCTAGGTCATTTCAAACTGTGTTGAACAGCATGGTCCCTGCATGACCTCTCTCTGCAGATCATTTATCCATGATCCCCTTTCAGAGAGGATTTTTATCACGTGAAGATCTTTCCTCGTAGAGAGGCTGAGCAGCCCTCAGGTAAGACCGACTCTTTGCTAAGGGGCCACATCAAAAGCCCTTCAGAAACCTAAAACCATACTCAAACTACCTGCAGAGGGGAATTTGGAGAAGTCTCACTTACAGCTGTAGTGCAGGGTCCAGAGCCAACCCGGCAGAGATAATCTGCATAACAAAAAGTACATAATTTCAGAGACAACATAACACATCCCTAAGAAGTGGGATGCCGATCAGTTCCCTAATATGGAGACTTCTTTGAGGAATGAAACTAAAACGACCCATTAGTGAGGTTGGGAGAATTAATATCCCATTCACAATCAAGCTGAGGTATCGCCAAGGACAGTGATTCAGCTTGACCTGAGCTGAGGACCTCACATCGAACACTACAGAACCCACAACTGTGAAACACCTGCTCAGCTGCTGCATGGGTGGAAGGTGCTGAGCAGCTGTCACCTATAAACAGCATCACATTTATCCCAAGTTCTGAGACACGGAGCTTGGACTTTGTAACTGCACAGAAATCCAGGGGAATGCACCCATCATCTTCTACTCTATGAAATATGCAAACAAACAGCACAATCTGTGCTTTACATTAAATAGCCTGGTAGTAAACACAAAGGTACGTTATCCTGAAGCTTTACTTGCACTCTGCTGCACAGCTTCCTGCTGAAAAGGCAGAATGCGTTAGAAAGAAATGAGTGAAATTACAGCAGCTGTCAAGGGAAAGGAAGCAAAGCTTTCTGACATGCAAAGGAAATCAGGGCTGCCACTTAAGGACAACCTGAATGTTTCTACCACAGTGGTTAACACTAGATTAAGTGTCATTATTAAGTTTCAAAGTTAAAAACCCCACTGCCGCAACTGAGGCAATACATACTTCTTTGGAAGTTAACAGCCTTCGGGTATTTGGCAGCAGCTGCCTGAGTCTGTAGGGCTCGTTTCTAGGGAAATTTTTCTTCACTAAACATTTGAATCTAAATCAAAGCGAAGAGTCTAGCAGATGCTTTGGGTAGTACTCAGACACGCCACTGAACGCAAAACACAGTTTTGTTATAAGGAAGCTTCCTTATCGCAGAATCACAGAACTGTAAGGGTTGGAAAGGACCTTTGGAGATCCAGGAACTCCTCTGCCAAAGCAGAGTCACCTAGAGCAGGCTGGACAGGAACGCGTCCAGGCGGGTTTTGAATATTTCCCTCAAAGTGAAGAAGTTTTTCCTCATGTTGAGAAGGAATTTCCTGTGCTCCAGCTTGTGCCCATTGCCCCTTGTCCTGTCACCAGGCACCACTGAGAAGAGTTTGACCCCACCCTCTTGACACCCACCCTTTAGATATTTATAAGCATCGAGGAGATCCCCTCTCAGTCTTCTCTTCTCCAGGCTAAACAGACCCAGGTCTCTCGGCCCTTCCTCATAAGAGGTGCTCCATTCCCTTGATCATCATTGTAGCCCTCCACAGGACTCTCTCCAGTAGTTATATGTGAAAACATTTAAATGAAGACAACTCCTATGCAATGAGTAGCAAAAGTGGCTTAAATTTGGCCTTTCTCCTGCTCTTTGAATTTTGTGTTCTCAAACATTTGCTACTGTAACACTCAGCTGGACAGATTTAGAGTGCACAGTTTCATCGGAGACAAAAACATACCCAAATCCCTCACCCCAAGAACATGCATCGTCATAGTGAAAATAAAACTCTCTTTACATTATTAACAGACATTCAACTAATCACAGAAAAGGGATTGGTATTCCCTTGGACAGAAACATTTATGAAATACAGATGGTAACTGCTGAGTTTATTAAGGAACTGGTTTGTGGTTGTTTGTTGTGTTTTTGGTTTTTTTTTTAAATAACCAACATGATACTTCCCCTCCAAATAAAAAAAGTACTGGAAAGAAAAACTCAGCAGAATGCAGGGAGAGAAGGGATAGTGGGCCAACTCTGGACTGTTCTGACTTAGCAAAGACCTGCAACAACAGATCTCCAAACCCAGTGCCAAAGAGCCATCACACTCCAGAGGGCAGGGCCAATTTATCCAGTGACCAAGACTACAGAGAGAAGTCTCACAGCCCATGCACCCTTACAAAAAGCTCAAGCTGATGCATCATCAGTTCAGCGAATTGGGACAGTGCTAGCACATGTGAATGATTTCAGTCTTCACAAGTCTCACATTTCATTACTCAGTGGTAATTAGGTTATTTTTTCATACAAAGCCAGTTAGTGCAATCTCTACAAGTAGAGGTTCCAAAGATATAGTGATATAGTGTTCCCTATCAGCCACCGCTGGGAAATGGGTCTGGACTGGCCAGAGTGCATGCAGTTGAGTGCTTTCTCCAGCCCAACTGAGCAGGCTTTGTCCAGGTAAGACTCTACACCAGGAGACCACAATCACAAGTGAGCTTAAGAATTAAGATTTGTCCAAATTGTGTGTGCGCTCATGCCTCCGTAGGGTACCTGACTCGGTGAAGGAATGACCACAGTAACTGCAAGAGTAGGGCTTCTCTCCCGTATGGATGCGGTGATGGCGCTGTAGCGATGCCAGCCGGGTGAACGTCCCTCCACACTCCTCGCAATAGAAGGGACGCTCCCCAGAGTGAGTTTGCTGGTGTCTTTTCAGCCTGAGCAGCTGGACAAACGCCATGCCACATTCCTGACACTTATAGGGCTTGTCTTGCCGGTGGATCACCTTGTGTTTGGAAAGCAGGTTAGGCTTATCAAAACTTTTGCCGCACGTTGGACAGGCATAAGGTTTACAGTCGCCTTCCTCAGCCTTTTGGTTTTCGGCACAAGGCTGATCAGTATACTCAACAGTGTGCTGGTCACGGTGCAGTATCGACCACGGGTTCCTAGCCATGCCGTTTCCCAAGATCACCATGGAGCGCTCGATCTTGTGCACATTGCGTAGGTGCCTCCAGACATCAGCTGTGCGAATGAAACCCTTGTCACACTCTGGACATTTGTGTGGCCTGTCACTAGAATGAATGAGCTTGTGCATCCGCAAATTTGCCGCGCGAAAGAATTCTTTGCCACAGACAGGACATCGGTATGAGCTTTCCACAAGGTGAGTTCGCTTGTGTTCCTGCAGTTCACTCATACCATGGAAAGAGGAACCACACTTCTTGCATCGATACAGCAAAGCTTCCTCAGAGACAGGCTCCGGGTCCTCATCAAACACATCAGCCAGAGCAGTACTTTCATTATCATCACGTAGTCGTCGCCGTGGTTTCTTGGACTGCTCAGAGGAGCAGTACTCTAAATCTTTATCTTGACACTGCAGGTCAAAGTTGGTACTGGAGGGAACAAATACCCCAGCTGTACTCTCACCTTGTTTCTGGTAGTAGGTCTCATAGGTTTCTTTGTCTTCACACCGCAACTCTGCAGGAAATTCCTGCTTACCTGAAGGTCCAGCAGAGTTGCAACGAGGACTGCATGTCTGCGAGTAATTCATGTCTACCTCCTTCTGGAGGCTAGCTATGTGGCCCACCTTAGTGGTCTTTCTGGAATAATTTGAGTGCTTCTCACCTGTGTCACAAACGTTATTCTCAGAGTCCCAGTCCACGTTCACGTCCATCCTCTGAGGCGTGTGCTGTGTTCATCTGCAGCTCGTCGGTGATGTGTATACCAAGAGCTTCAGGTCTTTCATGGTGAGTCCATCTCATTTTCAGTTCTCTTTACAGTCCTCCCTAGAAAATAAAACATCAGTGATTTTTTCTGATATTAACATAAGATAAAATTATCACAGTGAAGATTCTTCCCAGATTAAAAGAATGGGACAGACTATTAGTTACGCAGTAGGAGAAAAACAATCATCTACTACTATATATGTAGAAAATATACATTCAGCATACAAAATACAGACAGACTACATTTAATTAAGTTAAATCCTCTATCATAACTCAGCCTTTACTACAAATATAAATTGATAAATAAGTTCAATTTTAAATCCACCTAAAGACGAGATATATTCAGAACTCTGGTGTGCAAACACTTTAGGGAAAGTCCTACACCATAGCTGCCACCACCACAGGTCTTTTTCCAACGATTCACATGTAATCCTTGTTTTGACCTTGCTAAATATGAACTAGGAGCACCAGTCACAAGGTGTTTTCTTTCAGAAACTAGTTTGATAACGCAATGAGACCCAGAAACTGTGTCAGTCAAACAGCCAAACTCAGAACTAACGTAAGGAAGGCGGGTCTGGAGAGCTCAGGAGTGCCTTTGGCCTCCCATCCTGACCAGCATTATTTTAACTGTCTTGAGGACATTTGGGGTCCCTGTGCCATTACCAGCTAACACCATGCAAAAAGGACGCGTGCAAGGAAAGACATAAAAGAGCTGTCCAGAAAGCTTATCAATCCTCCTCCCAGGCTTCAAAGCACAGCTAGTAATCCTCCAGAGCTGGCCCACTGGAATGGCCCCAAATTCTCTGGGTAAACTCCCTTTGCAGACCAGCCTTGCTATAGCAGAAAATACAAGCAATCATATTGGTCAGAAATACCTGCCTGAGTCACAGACTTTCTTGCAAAGAAGATGCTTTCGTTTATGCCACACCAAAGCGTGGATTCACAAGAGGTTTTCTAGATTTGTCCCAGCAGCCTCTGTTGACAGCAGCTCCACAGGGAACTTTCACTCACCTGGTTTAAACCTGCATTCACACTGAATTGTTACTCTAAGCTCAGAAATTGCGTTTTTCCCATCCTGATGGATATCTCAGCTGCTCCTCTGACCCCCACCTTCGCCTTCACACCCACTTTTCATATTCCCTTTACTCCTGCTGTTTCTTCACTTCCTTTTAACTTCTCCAAATACAAGCATATAGATATATAAAAACATATATACATAAAAATGTACAGATTTCTGTATTTCCACGCATACATAAAGCTTGTCGATTCAGTTTCAGTAGGTTTAAACAGTTATAAAGGCACTAGAGCGATGTGCATTAAGTGAAAGGTCTTATTCACATCTCAGCTTCATTTGAGACACAATCTGTGCTTTCTTCTGCAGTGATACAGAAAACAAGCCTGAATTAGTCGTCTTCATTAGTCACTGCCTGGAACAGACTGGTTCAAGTCACCCCCCAACTTCGGGCCGTTCCCATCAATTTAATAACGGGTGCATAAGAACTGGAACTATTCCGCACCTCCTGGCAGGGGCTGCGCACCTCCAGCAGCGCCCCACTGGCCCGGGGAACTCACCTATTCCCTTTGTTGAAGAAAAAAAACTTTTCAAGGCAGGCTGGCACTGCTTGGTTTAAGAAAACTCCCCAACAAAGGCCCCTCCGGTTTCCACGGCGGGGTGGGAATATATAAAACGCAATGCGGGCTGGAAAATAATTTTTAAAAAAATATTAATATAAATAGGTAAA
>VXBH01003858.1:293140-312795 GCA_013400035.1 Rynchops niger | reverse complement strand
GCTTTCAAGCTGAAATTTGGCAGTCGGCTTGCATTTCTTCTTCAATAACAGACACAGATTCTGCACTTTAAAACTAGTGGTGGGTACAGACCCAAGAGATTTTTTTTTTTTCCTTTTCTTTCAAATCTGCATTAAAAAGTCACACATGACTTTTTTTTTTTTTTTTCGTTTAAAGCAAAAGCTACAACAGAAAACCCTGGGGTGTGTATTAACAACAGCCAATTAGCCACATATTGCCTGGGCGTCTCTTGTAGAGAGGGTTTTTATCAATAACAAAGTCCTGAAAGCTGATGAATTTTACAGTGGGATGATTTGATATTGGGGAAACCAGATTGCCTCGGATGCGAAACAGAAGGGAGGATGTGTGGCTTTGTGTATCGCTTGGGCGCTTGGCCAAAGCCAGCCCCCACCAGCCCTGCCTGGTGGGTTTACTGTTTATCAGCCGGTTGGGGTTTGAGGATGGGTGCCGGCTTGGGAACGGGCGATGGATTTGGGAGAGGGACGTTCATCAGCATGGCTGGAGGGGAACCCTTTGGCTGATCCTGCTCCCTTTTGCATTCATCACCTCTTTCCCTGGAGGGAGGCACATCAGAGAAGAAGGAAATGTGCAGGTCTAATTTTAACTTTGAAGTGGGGGAAATGGTGGCGGCGTTTTTTTCCTGGAGCTCTTTCTTACCCTCCCCTCCCTCCCCCAGCCCCAAATATCTTTGCAAACTTTTTAAAACCTTGTTGGTTTGAATATGCACAGGCTTCTTAGCCGTTTGCTCAGACCAGTGCCTTTGGGTAGCTTTTTGAAAAACATGAGAAATTAACATTTGAAAAGGTATTCCCACACACTCTTTGAGCAGGAAATGTGGCTTCCTTCTCCACCCACTTTATCACTAGGCAGCTTGGAGATAAATAAGGGAGACTTTCATGGCCATTGTGGTTAAAAACCATCACCTGGGCGGGGATAATCTCTCAAGCCTGTCTTTGCTGAGCAGGGAAATTGGACGGGGAGCTGCACCTAGATATCCATGTATTGTCTCAGCCATTGCAGACAGTCGCCGGCAGACTTCTGCTTAAAAGAAGGTGAAATGGGAGATGGAGTAAATCAAGAAAGCCACGTCCAGAAACACTTACCTTTCAGCCAGTGCTGGCCCTGTCAGGTCTCTGCTGCTGGACACCGCAACAGCCATCGGCACTTGGTGAGGCTGGAGAAGATGCTCGTGTTGCCTGTCAACACATTCGTCCTTGGGTCCAGACACACAACCAAGTTATTGGCAGCTTAAAGCTACCTCTGGGCATCTGCACGGGCAGGTTGAGCCTGCCCTTGGGGGGCAGCTTGCTCTAAATCCTGTCCCTCGGGGCATCATCACATGAACATGCCGGGCTTGGGTCTAGGACCTGAGTTATTCTCCTTCCTCAGACTATGCCTTGTGCTGACAGATCAGCTTGTTTTGGGGGAGCACAGGGAAGGGAATAAAGGCCTTGCAGGAGGGATGTATCTTGAGACACAAAGTTCAGGAAAGGGTGATGAGAAAGCTTTATGGGTGACAAAGCTAACAAATATTTTAGGTGACCTACTGCACCAAACACAGAGGCAAAATCTAGACTGTTGGAGCGCAACATCTGGGAGCCAAAGCTCTCCTGAAGGGCACACTGCAATCCAGACGTAACCAGGAAACCGTGAGCAGCACCTTCATGACAAATGAAAGAAAAAACAGTCCCAATTTGCCATCCAGGCCTCAGTATTTTCTTGCCCGTTTTTGCATGTGCACCAATCTGCCAAGCCAGATGTACAAATGTGTTGTGTGGGCAAACAGGCACTTGTATGGGCAAACATTGCCTTGACGCCCGCGTTCTTGTGGGCACGAAATCAGGCGGTGCACAGAGGCGGCAAGGAGAAGCGGAGCCGGGTGAAGGCTGGCCCTTCTCCCTGGGCACGAAAACCCATCCCCTACTTCCCAACACCAAGAGGCTGGGATAACTGAGCTCAACAAGGTTCGGAAAGCTGGGCGATGCTGCAGGACCTCCTTTTGACCCGTTTCCCCGGAGGGCTGAACCATCCCGCCTTGCTGGCCTTGCCATGGGGTTTGACAGGCTCCCGATGCCTACCATGAAAGCCGTGTTTACCTGAGTCACAGCCAAGGTGATGTGATCAGCTTGGATGTGAAATTAATCCCATCAAAGGTGCTTACCTCATCTCATGTATAAATTCCTGTCTTCCTCAGGCTAAGAAAGGACACCCAAGGAAGCAGGAAAGTGCTATACCACCCTAATAGGACAGGCAGCACTGTTTATCTTCTACTACCTATGAATAACATTGTACTAGGCATTTAAAACAGGTGTGAAGTTATGCATTTGCTATGCTTTCACAAGCTAATTGGGAGCATTACAACAGATGACTAGGTAATTAACCAGTGTTTCAACCCCAGTAATCAGGTATTGTAATTCCAGCAAAACCACAGACTCTCTAATATTGACTCCTTTCGGAAGCCCTACAGTCTGAATCCCCCTTCTTAAATATAATTCTCCCAGAAACAGCCGCGGGAAGGGAGCGTTTTCCATGCGTGGTGCCTTTGGAGTGCCCCGGAGATGATGACCTCCAACCATCAGCCCTGACAGCTCCAGGGGAGCAGCCCTGGGGCTGTGCCTCTTGGCAGAGCAGGTAGAGGAACGGGTGAGATGGATCTCATCTAGAGCGAGCAATAGCCACAGGGTGGCTACTACACATGGCTGGTTTGGGCTGGACACAAAGAGTTACTTGAAGAAAAGCAGGGAGGGGAGAGAGAGATCTCTTACAGCACATACTTCCACCCTCCATGGGCCATCGAGATGGGCAGCTGGACCAGCTCTCAGTGGGGAGAGGACACAGCAGCTCCTGGTCAGGGTGGAAGACTCTCCCTTCCAGACCCAGAGGCACCATCTTTGTGCCAAAGGCCAATTGCGTCTGATTCAGGGCCCAGTTGACTCTCTCTGGGTGGAAAACAGAAACAGCTTAGAGTGTCCTAAAAACCCTCGGGATGTGAATATTAGTCTGCTGCAGGTTGCTTTGCTTTGGGTTTAGTAGCCCCTGCAGCCCCTGGAAAGGCCCAGGGGTGGCTGGATATCAAGGGTGGCTCGCAGCAGAAGGAGATGACAAACGCGAGCTCCCTCCTGCAGCTCTGAGCACGCTTTGGTGCGCCGCTCTGATGCAAAGGACGCCAATCTGGCACTGAATTCCTCCTTGAAAATATTCCTCTCTCCGCTCCTAAAACATCCCCCTCCCTCCCCAAAATAAACAAACAAGTTAGAAAGCTCACGAGCCTGGGAACGGGCTGCGGGCAGGAAGCTCTCTGCGAGATGACGGAGCTCCAGCGTCCCACGAAGGCGGGGGCTTGTGCATCCTTCCGTCTCATGGTGGTTTCTGGTCCCTTGGCTTCACAGCCCGCAGCTCCCACTCTCCTCACACCGCAGCTTCCGCGGAGGTGGCTCACATGGACCCCGTAGCAATGTCATGGTGGGTGCTGCCAGGATGCAGAGACAGGACTAGCCCTGTGTGACCTTCTGGAGAACCAGGGTGCTGTAGGGCTGGTAGCTCACTGAGGAGACATGAAATTTGGGTTATTAACTCTGGGCAAGAATGATTTACCCCCCCCTCCCCCCCCACATTCAACACCACAGTGCCCCTCTCCATCCAACGGGGACGGGAAGAAGGGCTGTGCAAGCCAGGCATTGAGTCCTCACTGAAATTAAGGGAGCCAAAAAGGGGCTATTTTGATCTCAACCTCTGTCACTCATCAGCAAGGGCAGGACCAAGGGATGCTAAGGCTGTTCCTGTCTGTGCCAAGAGACAAAGCAGCTGGAATTGTCTCTCCCTGCCTAAACCTCATCTGCCCTTTATAGGTCTCTGCCCGCTTCCTTCCTTGAGAGCAACGAAGCAAAGTGAAAAACAGAGGCTGTATCACAAACAGTACCTGTTTCCATAGAGATTTGCTTAGAAAAATACATGAGACAAAGATGGAGGTTAGCGAGGAAAACACAAGGGCTGGTCCTTGTGTATCACAGGACACATCTCACCTGCCTGCGGCATTCAGCGGCCTCCCATCTCCTGGATGGGGCCAAGCACGGGTGCATGGCCCCATGGGAACACGGGAGCTGGTGTCCGCCACAGCAGATCTTCTGGCAGGTCCTGGCACCTCCTTCTCATGTGCTTGACACAAGCCAGGCCACATTCCCTCCCGGTACAACCGCTGACACCAAAGGCGCGGTCAACCCAGTGAGAGCTGCCGCTTCTGTTTAACGAGGGAGATTAGGGAAGTTTCCTTGACTCTGCAGAATCCAGGATTTTCTTGTTCTCCTGGCAAATCGTGGTGCCTCAGGAGGAGATAAAAGCACGGATGTGATCAAATTCTCTCCTATCTGCCTTTAATCAGCTCTCTGAGGAAACAAGCTCTGTAGAAAATTGTTGCAAACACTTTATGATTTCCACAGCTTTCCAGAGTAAGGAACGAGTCGCAAGACAGGCAGGACAGAGGAAAAAAGTGGGAAGGGGCAGGCTTGCAGGATTCTACAGCTGTTACCACCACCAGTGGGTGATACTGGCTCAAACTAGTAAGCAGTAGCTATTCCCCTCAGCAGGTAGAAGGGTGGAGATATGCTGGTCCCCCACATTTGGTAAAGTACTTAAGGGGATACGAGCAAGGAATTAAATAGATGAGACTTTCTTAGACCATGCAATGTTGTCTTGAGGACAGGGCAAACAAAACCCAAGAGCATTGACAGGGGAATGGCAGTGGGGTCAGGCTTGGGGGTGATGGGGCACGCGCCCACGCCACGGGCAAGGTGTGCTCATACCATGATGGGGTCACCACCTACACCGCTTTCACCTGCACACCCTCTCCTCTGAAAGCAGAGCTCCTTCCCCTGCACGTATCCTGAAGTTTTGGGAGCCCGTGGGATGACTTCAGGCCTCGAGGAGTGCCTCCTTCCCTGATGGGGAGCCAAAGATGGGTTTTATCACCACGCTCAGCTGCATGGAGTCTCTCACGCATGTACTGGGCTGATCCATGAACAAAGGTGTAACGTTGCCTCCCTGGAGACAAGTGGCCATTTTTACAGAACACGGATATACGAATGGCAAACAAATTCCTCAACTAAAGAAACCCACAGATTCACAAGAAGAAAATTACAGCAGTCTCAAGAGGGACACAGGCTTTGCCGCAAAGGGAGACAGACCATTTGGGGGCAAACGAACCTTCTCCTTGAAGAACTGCAATGGCTCAGCTCCACCAGCCGGGGAAAAAACAGCCAGATGGAACTGGGCACTTTCTCAGCACAGGAAAACCTCACTGTGGAGGGGGCAGGAGGTGGCCGCTGCTCCTACCCAGCCTCTGTGAAGCACACGAAGAAGAGGAGCCAAGTGTCCTCCTGCGCCTTCCAGCCGGTGGGTCAGCCTTCGCCGTCATGGCACCAACGCTCTCCTGGCCACCCTGAAGCCCTCGATGTCACTTTGATCCCGCTACTCCTGGCAGACGGAGCGGCAGCCAGGGTAAGCCCAACTGCTACTAGTGCTACCCTCCGACAAGCCTGCTCGCAGGCACACACCGCCCACGGAGGGGGAGAACAGTGGTGGATCAGCTTTTCCCGACAGGGCTGGGAAATTAAAATGCAAACAAGATTATTTGGTATTATCTTAGCTGGGCACATTGCGAAATCATCTGGCTTTTGCATTCCTGCAAAACAAGAGATGCTCTCCACTGGCAGGGCCTCACAGCTGCCTCTGCGTAGCCTCTGCTTAAAAAGAAAGAATTTCATCAAGCTGTGGCTCAGTCTGCAAGATCAGCGCCCGCGTAGACACACAGCAACAGATACCCGCAGAGCGATAGAGCATCGCTGCAGAAAGGGCGAGGACAAGCCGCTCCGCACATCCCCGCAGGCTTAGGATGCCCACACAAGACAGCGGGAGCAGACCAGAAACTGGGGTCGCTTGGTCCTCCAGACAGCAGCTGGAACTCCTGGGGAATGAAAGCCGGGAATCTGGGTCATCTACCCGTGACTGTCCTAGCACTTAGCAGACACATGGGGACAGCTGGAAGTGCAGTAGACCGAAGGGAAGAAGTGGGTTTCATTTAACAAACACAGACATTGTGCTCACTTGAATGGTCCAGCTGAAGTGACCAAAGCCCAGTAGTACCCACACCTGGATGAGCAGGTTGTCAGGCACACGCTGTGATCGCTGGTGTGCGATTCAGCTCCTCTGCCTGATTCAGCGCTGAAAGATCACAGCCGAAGAGCCATCGAGGTCCCTGCGGGAGAGGCTGTTGTGAGACACTCGTGGCTGTAGCTGCTGGAGAGCTTAGAAAATGCCAGAATCCCTTTTTACAGGGAGTCCTTGTCCTGCTGCTCCATGAAGCCCCCGCTGGGTGAGCTCACGCAGCCGCTGGAGCCTCGCGGAGCACCTCGAGTCATCTTTTTCAGCCGCAGCAGCCAAGCCATTACCACACAGCCTTTTCTGTCGACTGGGGAAGCCGCCCAAACTTTCACACGACGGAAAAGCCACACCGGGCTTTTCTGGCTGGAACAGGCTGCACGCATCTCCTGAGGTGTGGACCCTTGCAACATCCCAGCTTTGACCAAGTCACAGAGCGCGGGGACGATGGCCGGGCACCCTTTGATTATCTGCCGAAAGGTTTTTAGATTTCGTCAAAATAGCTGCGGCCATCCTCGCCCCAGGGAGCATCGCACCAGCCAACCACGAGGCGCGGGCAGCCAACCGGGCATGCAAAGAGCCCGTCTGCAGGGAGCCAGCCTCCTGCCAGGGGAGCTCAATCTGCACCGGGCAGGCAACCGCTGCCCGTATGGCGAGCGAGCGAGCTGCCCGCGAGCATCTGCGCTCACCAAAGGCACGCTCTTCATCTCGCCGCCGCGATGACCTCATGTCAGCAGGTAACTGGTGCTCGGAGCCCGAGCTGGGATGCTCAGGACTCAGTAACCACCTTTAGTTAAAGTCGCCTTCTTCCATCGATGAAGCTGTTGGTGCCTCCATATAATAGGATTTGCTTCTCCCACCCTGAGCTGACATGTTTCAGGGAGCAAAGGCTGTCTCCTCCTGTGTGTCCAGATGGCAGCAGACCCCAGGATCCCCATCTCCACTGTGAGGCAGGCTGTTACAGCGGCAGCGAGCCCAAGGCTTCTGGGCAGCATTGGAGGAGCATGGAGAGCACTTTTGGTGCAAGAGTGACAGCGCCTTGCAGACATCTGCCACCGTGACCGTGCCAGCTCTACACACAAGCATCACAGCTCTGCAAAGGAGTGTGAAAAAGCAGCTGTTAAGTGGCAGCTCCCTCCTTTTATTTCACAGAATGGCCAGGGTTGGAAGGGACCTCTGGAGATCACCCAGTCCAAGCCCCTGCCAGAGCAGGGTCACCCAGAGCAGGTGGCACAGGAACGCGTCCAGGCAGGTTTGGAATGTCTCCAGAGACGGAGACTCCACCACCTCTCTGGGCAGCCTGTGCCAGGGCTCTGCCACCCTCACANGCCCTTTGTTGCACCCTCTCCAGCTGTTCCTCTAGGAAGGTTTCATCCTCACGCTCCTGGGGACCGTGTTTCTTAGGCCAGGGTCTGCAGGGGTCACCTCCAGCCCTGCTGCTCTCTCCCTTCTGTTTTGCCTTTGCCCTTCCTTCCTTTCTACACCCACCACCCGTTTGATTGCGCGGCGACATTTAATCCTGCGTCGCAGTCTCTTCAACCGGTGGCACCGGAAAAGTCAAGCCAAGCTGAGGTATGGATTAATAGACCAAAACCCACTAAAAAAAACAAAATAAATCCCACCAGCTGGGTCCACTCCCCTCCCCCAGTACCCAAAGCACTGCTTGCAACCAGCACTGCTGTGTTAACACCAGGACAGCTATCGGGTCTGCCAACTGCCCAGATTGCCCCAGCAGGTCAGCGATACAGAAACTCACAGCCATTTAGTGCAACCACCGCTGAGCACACCGCAGGACCCAGGCTTCTGCCAAGAGCCCTAGAAATGCAACTTAAAACATGGCTGTTCAAGGGAGATTTTGCTATTCCCAGCCCCAAAACAGAGCCGCGTTCCACCTCTGCCCCCCGCACGCCGCAGTGTCCGGCACAAAGCACAGGGACGGGCACGAGCTAAAATCCCAGCTGTGTCTCGAAGTAAACCCGTCTGCAGTTTCACCACTCACCTCGCAGCTGTCCCCTTGGTCCTGCCGTCGATTCTGTCTCACTTCTCCGACTGCCAGGACCGAGGGGCGGCCGGCGGACGCTGCCAGGGAACAACCCTGCTCAGAGTAAATCCTTTCGCTGGGGGCACAAGGGGGGCTGCTGGAGAAAATGGTGCGAGACAAGAGGAAAGAGGCTGCTTGAGGAAAAGGGGCTGAGCAGGAGGAGGGGGACACCAAGGAGGGTCCCCCCTCAGTGACCCTGGCGAAAAAGCAGCCCTCCCTCCTCCCCGCAGCCCGTGGCATTGATGCCGGCGGTGGGGAGGTTGGTGGCTGGGTCACCAGCGTTACTACATGGCCTCTCAGCTTTATGGCACCAAGACAAGGCTCCGTGTTCCAGGACCAGGCCCATCCAGTCCAGGCGCCTCGTGGGAATATCGCTGCCATCCTCTGTCCCTGCCTGCATCCGCGTGACGAGGATGCCAACACACCGTGGCTTGCCTTCCCCTTCCGCGGCACCCAGCCTGCGGGAGATGGGGCTCGCTCCGGCGTTTCTGTTGTGCACACGGGAGCCCCAGCTTTGCTTTGGGCATCTAGAGGTTCTTAAAATCTGCAGAGAAACATGAATTAGTGGAAAAAGAAGAACAGTAAATAAGCTCCTCCTGCCTAAACCCCTGCTTTATATTCAAGCTATCATGACAGGCGTTTGTCAGGAACGGAGGATGCAGCGTTCTCCGTCTGCGACATGTCTCCTTATGGCAGCACTGGCAAAATCAACAACTTGTTCTACTCATGGCTGTGAAATTCAGCCTGGGAGGTCTGTCTAACCCGCCCGACCTCAGCTAAAATAAGTTTTTGTTTCTGGGAGAAGAGCCAGGTTCCCTCCCAGCCCTGGGAGGGACTTGTGGGACACCACCCTCCCAGCTCCCCATCACCCACAGCACTACGCAGGGGTGGCAGAGACGTCCCCCTCCACCATGAGCCAAGGGAAAGGGCAGAGTACAAAAAAAAAAAAGCNAAAGCTTTTTTTTTTTTTTTTTCTGGCCTGATTTCAGCCGGCAGATGATCGCAGACCATCACTTATCTGCTTCCTTCCCAGACTGAAACCTGACCTGTTTTCATGGCCTGTAATAACATCTCTGAGTTAATTCACTGGAGCTGCAGTCACTTCTGTCCAAAAATCTGCCTTAACCCTTTTCCCTGGGTGCAGGGGCTGGTCCAACGGGTAGGTTAGAGCCCTGGTGGCAACGGGGGACACCAGGTCAGTGTCAATAAGCACAGCCCTGTCTGAAAGCCTGCTGATCCGCCAGCAGGTCACCCTTGTGAGCAGAGCAGAATGAGGTTTCTACAGAAAGGGGGAAACTTTAAGAAGAATGATGAAAGCACGCAGGCAGTGAGCACCAGCTCCTGCCAAGACCAGAGGAGCAATGCTCAACCCACCAGGAACTGCTACGCTCAGCCCTACAATCTCATGCCTCAGTTTCCCCACCTGAGAGCAGGACCGGACTCGGGGACAGTGAAAGCCTTTCCTGGCCAAAGGACAGACCTGTCTCTGCAGTGGCCGGCTGCAGCCCCCCCAGGAGAAGGGCAGGGAGAGCCCGTAGCCTCATCACTGCTATTTAAGAGGTGGCTCATAGGCCACACCTGGGGATGCCCACAGCATCTGGGAACGGGCATCTGAGCTTGGAGCCAGCTCCAAGCCCTCTGCAGAGCATCTCACGGGAAGCCTGGGGGCACACACGGTGCTGGCAGCTCTGTCTCCAAACCTCATGAGGCTCGCGGTGGCACGTGGGTGTTGGCAGAAGGTGCGTGCACGCAGCAAGTGCAAACAACAGGGTCTGGGAACAGCTAATCCCAGCAGGGTGTTGCAGATTTTAATTCCCAAAAATCTCCTTCTGCTGCAGTCCCGCTTGCTTTGGCTGAGTATATCAAAGGGGTCCCTCCAGCACGGGGATGTGGTGGAGGCAGAGGTCCAGAGGGCAGCAACAGCTTTCCAGCCAGAGTAATCTCTCTGCTAAGTAATCACAGAACATTATTAATTGTATTAACAGTATTCATTGACGTGCAGCACCCAGACTTGGTGGCTAACCCCAGCTTTGGGCCACCCATGCCCCTTTTCCTTGGGGCAGGCATGCTCGGGGAGCACAAACGATGGAGAAAGAGGTCTGGCAAAAGCTGCCCGCTGCGGCGGAGATGACTTCCCAGCCATTAGCTGTCGTCACCGGATCGTATCTCTAAAGCTCTTCCTAGGGCAAGGGTCGCTGAACACTGGAGCAAAGAGGGCGACTACGGAGGAGAGGGGAAAATTAGCAAAGGCGATTAGGCAGGTCACCCTCTTTTCATCATGCAGGTGGTGGTGGGCTGCATCTGGGACAGCATAAACCCGGGTGGGAGTGGGCAAACAAGCTGCAAAGGCCTTTTCCCTGTGAGCTGCTGGGCTCTCCGGTGCCCAGGGAGGCTTTCCTGCTGGGATGCTCCTGGGGTGTGATGCGGAGGAAGGCCAGCCTGGCTCAGAAACATCCCGTCGGGTATGTTTAAACACCCACCAGCTTCTCACAGACAGCGGGAAAAAGCTGATTGTGTCAAGCATCAAATCACTGTCACTAGCACAGGCTGAAAACCCACTCGAGGAGTTAACAAATGGAAAAAAAAAGAGGCTAAGACTAGAAGAGAGTGGTGGCGCATGTGACTGATAATCCCATCTGCCTGTGTCCATCAGCCGTACGTCTTAATCCCCGCCGGCGCTGCTGAGGTGTGGTGGGCATGGAAGAGCAAGCTGGTTGTCCACAGCACCGGTCCACTCGGTGCAGGGTGGGAAGGTGTCCCTCTTCCCAAACCGGCACCAAGCGAAGCAGGGATTTGCCAATGTTCATCGCAGAAATGTCCCCAGGCAGCAAAGAGGAGTGGGTGGGCACGGTTGGCTTTCTCCGCCTGGCTTGCACCCTCTGTTGCTCTCCTTCCCTGCCACCTGACCTGCTGGGGCATCTTCCACCCCTAAGTGATCACTGAGACATGGGGACAAGGATCATAGAATCACAGAATCACAAGTTCAGGTTGGAAGGGACCTTAAAGATCACTCAGTTCCAACCCCCTGCCCTGGGCCGGGACACCTCCCACCAGACCAGGCTGCTCCAAGCCCCATCCAGCCTGGCCTTGAACCCCTCCAGGGATGGGGCAGCCACAGCTTCTCTGGGCAAACTGGGCCAGTGCCTCACCACCCTCACAGGAAAGAATTTCTTCCTGATATCCAATCTAAATCTCCCCTCTCAGTTTGAAATGGTTAGCCCTTGTCCTATCGCTCCCCTCCCTGATCCAGAGTCCCTCCCCATCCTTCCTGTAGCCCCCTTTAGGGACTGGAAGGGGCTCTGAGGTCTCCCTGGAGCCTTCTCTTCTCCAGGCTGAACAACCCCAACTCTCTCAGCCTGTTCTCACAGCAGAGGGGCTCCAGCCCTCGGATCATCTTCGTGGCCTCCTCTGGAGCCATTCCAACAGGTCCACGTCTTTCTTGTGCTGAGGGCTCCAGGATGTTCATCCTTGCAGCGGGGTGGGTCCACCCATTGTGGGACACACACAGCTGGAGACACTGGGCATTTGGGGACGTGGAGATCACGGCAAAGCCCCTGGTTCCCAGGACCGGTGTGGATAGCCTGGGCTGTGGGTGGCAGACTGGCTGTGACCCGAGGCTGTGTCCTTGAGAAGATGGAAGGATGCATGGGCTGTCCCGTTGCCCCCCGCTCCCGCCTCTGCTCTCACTTCTGCTGCAGAAAGCAGCTGTAGCTATTCCTGCCAGGAGGTGTAAGACAAGGCTTTGCCAAGGGGCAGGGGAGGCTTTGCTAACTCACAGCTCCTTCGCGCAGCTCACACTGGTTTCCTCATGCACCCCTCGCTGCTAAAGGAGGTGAGACTTGCTGATACAGCGCAATATCACATGCTGGAGGAACTGGGGCTCAAGCTGGGAGAGTTCCTTAAAAAATTATACCGGTGTAAATGAAGCCCGCCCCTTTGATCAGTGAGAAAAACCTAAAAAAAAAAAAAAAAAAAAGGCTTGATTGCACTTCCCTCCCCCCTATTCCCCCCCAAAGTAAATTAGCAACGAAATTATAAGGCCATCCATAAGCCGCCGTCAATGCTTGAAGCCAAGGGAAAGGGGCAGCTGGGAGCTGTGGCTCTGGCTGATGGTCCTGCATGCTCCCTGCTGAACCCCCAGATTTATTTCCTTCCTCTGCTCCTCCCCTTTGGAAAGGGGGAAAAAAAACCCAAACAAACCAAAAAAACCCACATCATTCATGATGGAGATCTGTGAAAATCAATCTGAAAATCATATCATCTGCGGCAGATTGCTCCATAAATTGACTGACTGGGTCCCAGGGGAGGGGATGTGGGAGGGGGAGAGAGTCTAGTTAGGCCTGTCTTTAGCAAATAACTTCGTATCTTTAACGCTTATCCTTATTCCCTCTCCCTAAATTCACCCCAGGCGGCACCAGTACCTCCGCTGAAGTCCACTGGGATGGTGGAGCAGCCTGCTGGGTGCGTCGCATCCATGCCCTGGTCCTTACCTCAGGTTGCTTGCGTGCTGGACCGCTGCGGAGACATCCAGCTCTCAGCCCTGCAAGGGCTTCGAGCCGAGGGCACCGGCTGATTTTCGGCTGCGGATCACAACTGCTGGGTTTCCCCCCCTCCTCGCCCAGCCCTCCCAGTACCCAACTGCCCCTTGCCAGGGGTGCCTGGCACTTGGAGAGCCCTGCTTCGGTGAGAGGAAGGTTCCAGCTGAGGAAAGAGAGCAATTAACGCTTTTTGCATTCATTTAGAAGGCAGAATTGGGTTGGTTTGGGTTTTTTAATTATCTACACAGAAATAGCAAAGGCAAATGGGCAGTGGACTCTTTCCTGCTCCATGGTCCTTTAACCAGGGGACAGGACAGCAGGCACCGACACAAGACAAGCCCAAGGGAGCAGCCATCCCCCCGCTGCCTGTCACCTCTAAAGCCAAAGGTGACACAAAGCAGCTCCCAAAAAGCTCCTGGGAGACGGTATTTGCCAGCGCGCTCTTCCGTGCACTGGTAGGGACCAACTTCCAGGGCAGTCCACAGTATTCCACCTGCTGGCGTGGGGTCTGGCAAACACAGCCAGTGAGGATGCGCAGCACTACGTCACCGAGCAAGGCAGATCATTGTCAAGAGATATAAACAAATGAGACGAATAAAAAAATAGAGATGCTGAACCAGACTGGGCTATTGAAGGCCTTCGGTGGGGGCAACCTTCTGAGAGCATCTCATTTCTCTGGGGAGTCACAGCGGTGCCAGAAAGGAGCAGTGATTGCCTGTTCTCGCCCCTGGGGGAAGGATGCTCACCCACGGGGGGGATGCTCACGCGTGGAACTGTCGGCGCTGCCAGCCAGCGAGCCAGCAACGCCACGTGGCTCCCGGCATGAGTAAGCACCAGCCCCACTTCAGAGCCCACACACATCCTTGGCACCGGGAGAGGATGCTTCTAAGTACCACCGGAGGAACGAAAGGGAAGGAGGGGGGGATGAGAGCCACCCCCAGCATCTCCCCCCCAAGCTATCAGCTGTGTCCCTAGAGGGGGCAAACCCCTGCCCACTCAGCCTTGTACAGATGGATTTTAAGCACCTCACTGGGACTGAAAAAAAGGAAGACAAAAATTTCATTCTTTCAAGTTTCCCAGGCCCTCCCTCGCATCCCTTCCTCCTCCCAGGGGCTTGGGTTTGACTTCAGCAGCCTCCCGTCCAAGTTTCCCTTGTTTTCCTGAAAGGAGTGAGCGTTGGTCATCTCGAGTGCTCAAGGCTTCCCTTGCGTCCCCGCCCCCCCGCCAGGGTTGCACAACCGCTGGCATCCTGCCTTAAAAATAATGTGGGGAGCCTTTAGGGAAAAGCCAGCGCCCCGTGGAGTTAAAGATGCACTCGGTGCCCTGTGGCTTTGCAGGGCAGACACAGAGAGGAAAAAAACTCTAACAAAATTATGCCTCTTCCCAGGAAGGATCTTTTCCCAGGTAGAAGAGCCAGGTTACGGGGTGATGATTTGCAACGGTCCCACAAAAAAAGACCCTCAGGTACTCGGATGCCAGACGAGCTGTGCCCAGCGCTGGCTGCAATGCCACTGCTGCAGGCAGGGACTGCTCCCATGTCCCGGGAGCCCGCCAGCCACCGGGACGCCTCTGCCGGCACCTGGGGCTGGAAGGGGCCTGGAGCACCCGTGGGCGAGAGGAGGGGAGCGCCCACAGGCCAGGTTTGGGTGCTTTTGGTGGCCCTGTCCCCCACGGCTCCCCAGGGCCCGGCGAGGAGGAGCAGCCCCAGCGCTTCTGCCAGCTGCACGCCAGCAGCATCTGTTCCTGGGGTACTTTTGTTCCCGATTTATCCCCTGTCTCCTGGAGCTATTATAAGCAGGTACAATCTGCATCGCCATTGTTATTCAGATGATGTACAGATAATTTTAACCTTTCTGTTCCATTTGTCAAGGGGCTTTTTTTAGCCTCTGCGTCTGCCAGGCGGAGCGCTGGATCTCCGACAGCGAAGGCTCCCCATTTTGCAGCAGCGGTTTCCCTTGCTAGGGTGAAGCTCTGCCTTCCCTGCATTACTCCAGGTATCGGTTTCACGGCCCCAGGTGTGTTAGGAGATTTGGGGAAAGGCAGCAGAGGAGGTTAAGCACTCAGCTAGCTACATCCATCACTCCTCCCGGTCCCATCCCATATCCTCCATGGGATGTCCACCGGAGACCTGCACGCTCAGTCCCGCTTCCAAAACCTTTGGGCAAGTTCATACTTAAGACGCTGCAAAAAAAAAATGTTAACGCAGGACTTCTGGCCCGCCTGGGAGGAGCTCCTCTCCTTGAACACCAGGCAGTGCAAAGCCCTCCCTGGTGAAGAAGGCATCGCCGCCCTGCAGAGCCTTCCCCGCAGATCACTTTTTGGGTTATAAAAGGGGAATGTGCTTCCCAGCCTGCAAAATGCTGGGCTTTGCCACCAGCCCCTGGCTGTCATCGCGTCTATTGCCTGGGCAAGTGCCCTCAAAGCTGGGCCATCTCCTGGGCTATGTCCTTAACCTAGCCTGTACGCCGCCTGCTGAAAACAAGCTTTTTAGCCCTGACCAGAAGAGTTGAAAATCAAACCTGGCAGGATTTGGGAAAGAAAGGGAAAGATGCAGAAAGTGGAGGCCAACATAAAGCCAGTTCCTATGGGCCACCACATCTGGGCTTCGTCCCCGGTGGCACAGGCAGAGAGGGGCAGGAGCGCAGGGGGGACACACAAGTTAAGCTCAGCTCGAAGCGGTCCAGGTGAGCAGAGCAATGGCCTTCATCCTTCCCTGAGCTCTTCTTGGCACAGCACCCTCCCACTGCTGGGAAAAAGAAAAAAGAAGAGTCCTGTTGAGAAGCCATAAAACATCCCTGTCACCCGTGCCCAGCCTGCCGCAGGCTGCTGACTCGTCTCTGACTGCTGGGGAACTTCTTGTGCTTTAACCAGCTCTGCGACTAAAAAATAGAAGACCTGACTTCAGCATCTTTGCTCAACAACTCACCCTGTGAGCTTTGGACCAGGCAACAGCATCTGAATCTACTTGACATCTCCGGGGCGCTGGCGTGGAGGGATGGCTGAGCTGTTGGAATCCCCCAAAGCCCCGCATCCCAGCAAGTTTTCCAAGCTCCTCCATTTACAGGCTGGTGCTCCCTTGCATCTATCCGGCTATAAAATGTCACTGCGATGCTCTCGGCTTCCTCTGGCCGGTTTGCCGCGGTGCTGCTCCTGGCCCCAGCCTCCTCCCCCGGTGCCACCAGCCCCCAGTGCCCCCCAGCCCACGTGTCTGGAAGCAGCCAGGCACGAGCCACAGCTCCCCCCAGGGTGACAGCCCTCTCCAAACATGCTCCCTGCCTCTCTCCTTCGCAGCCCAGCACCCTGCCTGGGGACCATAGGGCTGCCAGGGCAGGTCTGGCAGGGGAATGTCCCCTGTGACGACGCTGGGGAACGCCCCATCCCACCCCATCCCGTGGGATGGGGCTGCCCAGCACAGGCTGTGTGCTACCCCCTCCCTGCCACGGGGACCTTTTGCAGGGGTCCAGCATCTCACCCGCTGTCCCTGCGGCCCTACCAGCACCGAGGGGATGCCAACGAGATGAGGTCTGTGGAGGTTCTTTACAACAAGTTTTTATTTTTCTTTCCTTTTGACAAAAAACATTGAAGTTGTACATCGCCGTCCATCGGTTTGGTTCCCCGTCTGGGTCCGAATGAGTGTGTTATGTTACAACATTCCACCCCAGTGCCTGGGGGATAAAGGCAGAGCATCTCACACCCACCCTCCCTCAGCCCCAGGAGCCACCAGCCCCACACCGCGGTGGCGGGGGGGTGGGCTCTGCCCTGCGAGGCCTCTCAGGGGGACAGGAGGATGGGGTTGGGACAGCCAGCCCGGAGGGGGCTGCTTCATCTCCCTGCATGCCCTCCGCCGCCTCCCCAGGAACTTTGCAGGGCTCCGAGCCCAGTCCCAGCACCAAGCTGGGAACCAGTTGCATGCTACTGGTGAATTCCTGCCTGGGCAGGGGCTTGTCCTGTGCAGGCAGAGGTTGAAACACGTTCCCCCGCTTCCTCATCCTCCCTCCCATGGTCAAGCACGGCCAGCAGTCACCGAACCATGAGTGCAGTGGCAGATCCCCACTGTCCAGGAGGTGAAGGAGATGTCCGAAAAGCCACAGACAAGAGATCGTACAGCAGCAAAGTGAGTCCAGTGCCTTGAAAAGCGAGACGTGGGCTGCAATGGCGCCTTGGGGCTGCTTTTCCTTCCCCTCGGTGCAGTCTTTTCTACGGTTCTCCTGGGCATTGTTTTTGGTTTCAGAGACATGCTTTGGAGGTGCCACCTTGTCCCCGCAGGTCCCTGCCTGCGCTCCCACTGCGGGAGCAGGATTGTGGCGCTTAGCAGGAGAGAGGAGCAGGCCATTTTTGGGCCCCCTTCTGAGATAGAAGGGGCTCTGGTTTGCTTCATACGGTTTCGGCACGTTAGGAAACCACAGGTCTTACGTGCCAAAAAGCTCAGATTTAGACGCCGCAGCCCACCGCCGCCTGCGGGTGTGCCCCGAGGGGCTCTGCCCCAGCCCCTGCCGCCACTGCAGAGCATTGCCACACACCGCCAGCTGGCCCCATTCCGTGGCCAGGGAAAGAGAAATGCCCAAAGCTTAAAATCTGCATGAAACATGCCCCCTAACCCCCTCCTCGGCCCCGGCCTCTGCCTCTTCGAGAGCATCCCTTCCTCCCACCCAACAGGCGCAGACATAAAAAGCCGCCTCCTCCCCTTCCCACGGGCTGTTACTCAGAACCCAGCGTATTGTCAGACACCTTTCTGCATTTAGAAGGAGACGATGCCAGCACCTATTTTTAGAGCACGTACGGCATCGCCTCCCCCAGCCCCCAGCACCACCGCATCCCTGGCCCCAGCCCCAACGTGGTCCCAACGCTGCCCCATCAGACCTACCTTCCCCCAAACTCCGGCACGGGGAGCAACGCTCCAGCAGCTTCAGGTTGAAGCCACGAGCTGCTCACAGATGGCTGGAAGGTGACGGGCAATGCCCAGAAGGGGACAGGAGATGCCCATGCTACCAGCCAGCACCAGGGACCTTCCCCACGGCCGCACGGGGCACGGCTTGCCTCCAAGCACCAAGCAGAAGCTGAGCCAGAGCGATGGAGAGGTCTTCCTGGAGAGTTTTTGGATCCTCTGGCAGCTGGAAGTATCTGTTCAGGATGCGCGGGGCAAGCAGGGACAGCAGAGGTGCCACCCACCGGCAGGGACCAATCAAGGCAGTAGGAGGTTTTATTGGCCCCATAAGTGAAACCTGCTCCTTGGGTGCGCAGAGGGCACTTTGACCATTAGAAAGAGGCGTTTGGGTCCATGACCAAAGAGTCACGGAGTGGGCAGCCTTTGGAGCCGGTGAGATTTGCTTCTTGCAAAGCAGAGCTCCCCTGGGGGGAGCCCACAAAGCGATCGGGGCAGGGGGCTGATCCACACATGCAGGAGCAGGGCAGTTTGTGCCCATAGCATCTTTTGGTCAGGAGAAGACATGGGTTATTCAGGACCAAAGCAAAGCCTGAGGGCCTGGAGAACAGCCCCAAGGACCCGAACCACAACAACTCGCAGCAGAGCGAAGCCGTGGGCAGGAGGAAGGGCAGGACGAGGGCTGCACCGCTTCCCCCCGCCCAGCCCAGTGGGCTGAAGGCCACGTCCCATCTCCACAGCACATGGCCATGCCGGGTCCAGCCACATCGACCAGAACTCCAGCCCGTGGAGCAAGCCCTTCCCTGAGGCTCCAAAGGCACACAGCACCCGCCGGCTCCCCAGGACCACGCTCGGGGCTGACAACGGACACGACTCACAGCAGAAACACGCCGGCGATCGCCAGGGTGAGCCACCCATCACCACAAGACTATCAGCATCACCCCAGGTTGGCAGGCAAAGCATTGCACCCACAGCCAAGGGGGGCGCGCAGATCCTTAGAGCTGACTACGCATAATTACCAGATTAATTAATGACCGGCACTGGAAGGTGGCCCTGTACTGCGTTTTTGGTATTTGCAGGAGGTGCGAGCCACCCTGCTCACTCTCCAGACCACGCTCCTCTCCCAGAACCCTGCCAGCTCTCAGACACCCACCTGCCCCCACGCCGGGGCTGTGGGGTTTGTAAACCCAGCTGCCCCCATGACAGCCCCCCCTCCGAAGGGGATGCTAGGCCCCATAAGTGGGCAGGGGCCACGGCTGCAGGGGAAACCGAGGCAGGGGAGGTGCCGAAGCCGGGCTCCTCTGCCGGGAGGACAGATCTTAGGGTACTGTCATGCACGCACAACATCTTCTCTCCCCTGCAGACGCGGGAATCTTCTTTTCCTGGGAAAACACAGCAAAGAGACCTCTGAGAGGTTTGCCATCACCCCTTGGCACCGCCGGCACCAAGCAAGCCATACCTCCAGGGATAGACCCGTCCTTGTCCCTCGGGCATCCCACTCACTCCCGCAGGGACGGCACGGCCCAGCTGGCAGCAGAGCTGCCTGAAGACCCCCCCGCCACGGCCACCTCTAAGGGAGAAAATGCAATTCCCACCGCTGGAAATGTCTGGGACGGGGGCGAGGGGAGCAGGGTGACATTCTCAACACCCTGCTACAGCGACGGGCCACAGCAGCCCCCTGGGGAGGCTTGGTCCTGCCCCCGCCAAAGAGGGGTGCGGGCAGTAAAAAACCCCAGGGGGCTCCCCAGCATTGTCAGATGACTAAAACAAATCCATGTATGTGTATATCTTTATATATACAGCNGTCCCCCGCAACCCGCCACCGCACCTCACCCCTTCTCCAGGCTGGATGAGACCCTCGGGGGAGGGAAATTCAAAGCCACAGCAGCACGAGCCCGAGTGACAGAGCAAAGGGGGCCCCTGGTAGCCCCTCTTGCTGGGACTCTCCAGCCTCGGGGAGCGGAAAACCATCGGGAGGAGCCTTCCCGGGGGGGTCCCGCCTGGGGCAGGGAGCGGGGCTGC
>VXBH01003858.1:243322-293048 GCA_013400035.1 Rynchops niger | reverse complement strand
AAAAAAAAGGTGATAGAAATAAATGAAAGTCAACAGATTTTAATTTTTTTTTTGCACAAAGACTTTTTTTTTTTCTTTTTCTTTTCTTTTCTTTTTTTTTTCCCTCCCCTCCCCCCTCCTTTTTTCTTTCCCCCTCCATGTTCCGGTTGGTTTGGTTTTCTCCTTTTCCCCTGGCATTTGGTTTTGGTTTGGTTTCATTCCCAGGCGTGGCGTAAGAGCATGCATTGGAGAGGGGCAGGGCGGCGGCGGCGGCGGCGGGACGGGACAGGGAGGCTGAGACAGGGCCGGGGTTGGGGGGAAAAAGGGGGAGCAGCTTCTAGCACTTGTCGTCTTCCTCGGTGTCGCTGAGCACGTCGATGCTGGCCCCGCACATCACGCCTTGCCCTGCCCCTCGCCTCCGCCGCCGGTAGTGCCCGTTGGGCATCTGCCAGCTGTGCCGCAGCGGTGGGGCCGAGCCGATGGTGTTGGAGCGGCCGAGGCTGGTGGCGACGGCTGCCTCGAAGGTGAGCGTCTCCTCCTCACCGCAGTCTGAGGCGTGCGAGTCGTCGTGCAGGGCCAGGTAGGGCTCCGAGATGTAGCGTTGCGGGGTGGACTGGCGGCTCTGCTTCCCCACCGGGGAGCTGGAAGACTCGGTCAGGCCGGCGGCGTTGGGCTCCAAGGTGGAGGAGAGGAGCGGGGAGCCCCCCTCGCTCTCCTCGGCGGGTGGTGAGGCGTCTCCAGCGTGCCGCAGCATGGAGGCATAGGAGAGGAGGGGACGTGGCTTGGGGGGCACCGGCGGGAGCTGGCGGCGACCTCGCCGGGGGGTGCTGGTGTCCGAGATGGAGGGGATGGAGCTTTCACTCAGGGAGCCCGTTCCCTGCAATGCACCAAGACACGCTGGGGAATACAGGGGTGACGGGCAGCGCTGCGTGCCCACTCCCCTCCCCCTGAGCCTGGGGTGCCCGGAGCATCCTCACGCTTGGATGAGGCCCCTTGCCTGCCCCATCCCTGCGTCGGGGTCTGCTCCAGGGATGAGGATGGTGGCTGCTCTTGGTGGGCAAAAGTAAGAAGCACCCGTAAAACCACTGCGGGAAGAGCTAATGGCTTGCCAGACGATGGTCTCCTTGGGCAGCATCTCCGTGGGCTTCAAGCACACTCAAGCACTGGCTTGTGTAGCTGGGACACCTGCACCTTGTCAGGGAGCGGATGCCACAGTGGTGAAAGGATCAGTGTGGAGATCCATCTCTCTCCCCAAACGCTTGGCAGGGTGCCCGAGTACCCCCAACCTGCTCAAGCTCACAGGGGACACAGAGATGCCACCATGGGGAGGAGAGATGGTGCGGAGCTCCCAGAGCTGGGGCTTCTTTTCCCGCTTTTGGCAAGGAGCTTTTCTCCTTTGTGCTTAGGAAGTGGTTTTTGTCACCCACCTGCCTGTTGGGTGTCTGCGACCTGCCCTCACTGGGTGACCGGGACTCACGCCGACGCTCCGGTGACTCGTCGTGCGCCTGGGGACTCCTCTCCTCAGAGTTGCAGCGGGAGATATCGGGGGACAGCAAGTGCTTGCGCTCTTTGGATCGGCCCCGCTCCCTGCCGCCCGAGCGATGTCCGTCGGACCGGTGGCCTGCAGGACATCCCCGTCAGTCCTCACCGTCCCCTTCCCAGGAGCAGGGGACAACTCGGCTGAGGGTTTTGGGGTTTTTTTTGGCATTGGTGTGGGATGGGGCCGCTTGCTCACCCGAGTCGGCGTTGAGGCGCCGGGCGGAGAGCTGGAGCGAGGAGTGGTAGCTGCGCCGACGGGACTTGTAGGTGTTGTCGCTGCTGCGCTCCATAGAGAACTCATCCAGCCAGGAGCTGTTGGTGCGCTTGTCCCGGATGGTGGAAAACGATCGCCGCATCGAGCTGGTGTCAGTCACCACCTGCAAGCAACCCCGGCCGGCCGGGGAGGGGGTCAGCACCAGTGGGGGACAGTGGTCGAGCAATTAACTGGGGATGCTGGTGCCCCACCATCACTGGCACACCAGCCTCCAGGATGGGGAGAGTTGGGGTGGGGATGGCCATCCCGAGCACAGCCCCACCAAATAATCTCTGTGCAAATCGAGGCCGGGGGTGGGGTGGGAGGTGGCGGGAGGAAAGTGGGGGTTTAGCTTTTGGGCTTGTGAGTTCCCCTGCCCGCTCCGGCTGGGAGCTGCGCTCGCCCAGCAAAGGCAGGGGCTGTGGTTTCAAGCCAAGGCGCTGAGCATCAGGGGAAGAGCAGCAGCACCCCACCTCGTGGGGACGGGAGAGGTACCAGACCGTTGCCCCCCCAACCCAGTGCTGTCTCAGCATCCCTCCCCGCCTCGAAAACAGGACCGAGGGGAGCAAACAGAGGCATCGAAGAAGAAATCATTGAGAGACAGGGGATCCTCCAGCGCCCCTCACTTGGGTGTTTATTTTCCTGGCTGATGCCACTTTTCCAGTGGCAGCACTGGTCCTCCTTGGTCCTCCTTTATTCCCGCATCCCCTTCCCCTGCGCTCGTTCCATCCTTCTCTCCCCGCTCATGCTGTTGTTTTATCACCCCCCTCCTTTCCTTTCTGCCTTCCGTGCTTCTCCTTTCTACCTTCTCCCCTCATTCTAGCTTGAGTTCTCACACGTTTTGTGGAAAACATCACCTCCTCCCATACTTGCCTCTGCTCTATTCCAGCAGCTTTTTGCCTCTGCAGCCTCAGGCCGTTCTCCCTGTTCTCCTCTCCTCGCACCGTACCCTTTCTGCTCCCCTCCCCTCCCTTCTGATCATCTCCCCCCACTGCCAAATGGTCAATAAATCCTACGAGGCAAAGCCTCCCTTCCTCTTCACGCCCCACCGAAGTGCCACGACACGTCACACCAGCCCTGACACCAGGACCTCTGTGAGAAAGCAGACCCCGAGGCTTCACAGCAAAACCGAACCCCACAGGAGCATCTGCGTCTCAGTGGAGGCTGAGTACAAGACAGAACAACAGAGAAACCGGGCAGACAAACGAGGTGAGATGTGGCCTGGGTTCCCCTGGACAGACAGAGAAGCGCGTGTGTTGGGACAATGGGAAAGGAAGGAAAAGGCATTTCATCACCTGGGAGATCATCTGACAGCCAGGCTGGCGCTCCTCGAACCTCAGAGAGCACCCAGGGCTGGAGGAAAGCAGGGGCGTCCCACTGTCGGGGGACCCTGCAACCTCCTGGCATGGCCCTGCTCCACCGTGGACCTCCCACATGAACCAGGAGATGGATACCCCGGCTGCTCTCCGCTGCTGGTGTCCCCCACGTAGGGGAACAGCAGCTCTCCTACTCGTGCAGCACCCCAAAGATGGGGAGATGCTCCAACACGGGGGCGCTGGGGAAGCTCAGGGGCTCGTGGGACTCGCTGAGTGCGGAGAGAAGCCCCAGTGTTACCTGGTAGGCTTTGCTTGGACCCGGCACCCGTGGGGGGCTTTGCTTGGTTTTACCTGGGGATCCACAGTGAGACGAGGCATGGAGGAGGCCCTCCCAGAGACAGCGTGGTCCTGAGTGTCCACGGGAAGGTAGTTGCCACGGTTAGAGGGCTGCACTCTTTGAAACTCCCTAACCTCTGGCTCCTGGAAATAAACACACAGCCAAGCTCTTGGGATGGGGTTGGAGCGGGGCAGCGCGCTGCTTCTGCCCTGTTGGCAAGGGGACAGCCCCGCTCGCTCAACCGGGGGCAGAACTTAAGTGGGCCAAAAAGAGAGTCTAAGACATGTCATCCATCACGTTGTCACCGAAAAATAATCTCCGATTCACAATCCATCGCAGGGGAGCCCAGACGTGGTGCTTCATGCTTGTCTGACAGTCAATTCATCCTGGACCTCTTCCGCGGCAGCGGAAAACCTGCCTGGATCTGGTGATGCCCTGACTGCCCGGGCTTTAACTCCTCCTTTTGCCAGAAGGGGACAAACATACGGGATTTTCTCCCTGACCCTGCTTTAAAGGCTTTGTGGCCATGTCCCCATTAAAATAATGCACGCCACCAGTGGCACCTTGGTTAATTCCCAATTTAGGGGACTCTTTTGTAGAGGAGATGGGCAGGGAGTGACGCTGGAGCTCTGCTAGAAGGTGACTTTACGCGGAAGGGCGGTGGCGGGGGGTGTCTCATGTGTCACCTCCTTGCCGGCAGGATGGTGGCGTGGTGGGGGTGGCCGGGGCAGGGGACGCCCACCTGCGTGGTACACAGCTCACACAGAGTACTACAGACCCCGGGGACACGGACCGGGCTGGAGATGCACAGTGGTACAACACTGCATCCGACAAGCGCCGGGGTGGTGCGCGAACGCACACGCACACAGACACGGAGAGATATATACAGATATGTATCTATAAATATATACACACAGACGGACAGACACTGCTGCTGCCGGCCGGCAGGTGTGTGAGGCCGGAGGGGTATGCTCCCATGGGAGATAGTTGGACAGATCGGTTTGGGACCGGGGACACCAGGCACTGACAACAAAATGAACATGAATCCGAAAACATCAGATACCATCACTCAGCACGGGGTAACCCACTGAAATGAGCGCTCAGTGGAAAAAAAGAACCGCCTGCGAAGAGAAGGATGTTTTACTGCAGGACATTGGACCCCGCTCACAGCTCTCGCCCCAAAAGCGCTTGCCACTGCCTGGCCCCACTGGCCAGGGCTGGCCCAGGGGTGGCTGTGTCCCCAGTGCCCGGACAGAGGTGAGGGGCCAGAGCCCCAGCTTGGGGACACTTGAGGACATTTCTCCCCTGCTCGGATCCATGAGTGACCCACTGGCTGCCATCTCCCCGCTGTGCTCGCTGCCACAGAGGCTGGGAGCAGCATTTCGCCGCTGTGCCGACAGCCCCACACCTCCCCATGCCCACCAGCATCCTCGCTGGGACCACAGCTGAGCGCCCGCCAGGCAGTGCGTGACTTTACCAGAGACTGGTGCTCCTGGAACTGCCCGTGCGCCGGATCCATGCACGCCAGCTGGAAGATCTCCTGTGGCGAGAGCGGGCTCAGCGAGGGGAACCCGCTCCGGCTGCTCCTGCAAAAGACAGTCCAGCTTCAGGGAGGCCCACAAGCCGGGTGCTGCCATCACTGGGTATCACCTCCCCAGTGGCTCAGGGCTGGGGAGCCCTTGTTCTTGCTCCCTAAGCTGTCAAGGCTGAGACCTCTGGGACAAATATCATGTTCCTTGGGCATCTGAAATGGTGCCCGGGCAGGAGAGGACATCCCATGCCAGAGGACGTCCCATGCCAGCAACCTCCACCATCTCTTTCCCACCAGCCAGGGTGCTGGGATCCCCCACCGACCCTGCACCACCCAGGGACCCACTGCTCAACTGCTCTGGAGGTTCAAGTCCACCCCACACCCTCCTAGGTAAGAGAATTTACACTTAGTGCCGGGATGGTCCGGGATGCAAGAAGAGCATCCATGCAGACACCTGGCCATCCCTCTTGGCCACCTCCGCTGCTGTTGGTGATGCTGACGCACACCAGCTACCTGGAATTCCGCAAAAGCTTTGTGCCGGGAGCTTTCTCCCCCAGACTGGGTTTCCGCTGCTCTTGGCAGCTCTTTAACCCTCTGTGCATCCCAGTGCCAGCTCCAGAGAACAGAAAGAGGGCTGCAGGAACAGAGAAATGACAGGAATACCTCCCCTTTTCTCTGGGCAATACTCACAGGCCCGAGAGGGTGTCCTGCTGGAGGTAAGGCAAAGCCTTCGCATTTGAGATGATTTCTTGTGGCAAGGAGGATGGCTCCATGCGCTGGAACATGGGGGCATTTTTCTGTACGAAGAAAGGAAAGAGCTAAGCCTGTAGGAAATGCAGATGAACATGCAGTGCTTCACCAACCAAGCTCCAACCAAGCTTGGGGAGGCAACAGTGTGCTTATCTTCGCTGTCAGGGACCGAGGATGAAGGTACGCATAGTCTTGGAGTCACCAAGCCCCAACCTGTACTGCCATCTTCACCCCTCAGCTGCATCCCATGGTAGGACACGGTAGGAGGCAGCGAGGTTGTTCTGAACATCCCCGTCCCACCCACCGTGTGCCCTCAATGAGCCTCACCTGCTCCTCCAGCTGCTGCCGCTGCTTCTTCGCTTTGCTCTGCTTGTAGTAATCCATGATCATCATGGCTGCATATATTTTGCCAACAGTCAGGTCAGAGGCTGAGAGCATAAGAGGGAAATAAGCGGGGACACTTGTGTAACAGAAACAGCAGGTCTGAAGGCACCAGCACGGATCTCGGGACGAGCCGTGCAGTGGGATACCCCGATGACCTTCAAACTCTGCTCACTGCTCCAAAAGAGGGAGAGAGAGGAACACCCAGACATGCCATGTGGAGATAAAATGGATGGAGATGGCTTGAAAGCGTCACCATAAACCACCAAGACACACATCTTCATCACATCATCATATGTAACAGAGCAAGTGATGCTCAGCCTCCTGCCCTTATATGTTCCAGAGGTGATTTACAGGAGACTCTGGGTTTGGCAGGGGTAGATAACTGCAGAATGGGCATTTTTCAAGAGCCAGGCAGAGCAAGGAGAAGCCAGCCTGTAGCAACACAAACCAAACCCTTTTCCCACTTCTCCCCCAGCTGGGGACATGTCTGATCAGTCCCCACCTCCCCTTGGGAAGAACCTGCTGCAGGTATGATGGAAACTTGGCAGCGATGACAGCTCCCACAGAGACTCACTTTTTGGCATGGGTACCAACAGGTCAAGCATCTTCTGGGACAGGTGAGGCCAAATGGTCAGGATCTCCTTTTGAAGCTCTGAGTCTAACTGCTGCCAATCCGCACCGCCTTGAACAGTGAGGGAGGGGGGAAAAAAAATGGTCCATGTCCATCAAGGTCTAGTAGCAGGGTCCAACTAAAAACAGCCTTTTACCAATAGAATCATAGGGGTTGGAAGGGACCTCTGGAGATCATGTAGTCCAACCCCCTGCCAGAGCAGGGTCACCCAGAGCAGGTGGCACAGGAACGCGTCCAGGCGGGTTTGGAATGTCTCCAGAGACGGAGACTCCACCACCTCTCTGGGCAGCCTGTGCCAGGGCTCTGCCACCCTCACCAGAAAGAAGTTCTTCCTCATGGTGAGATGGAACTTCCTATGGTCAAGTTTGTGCCAGTTACCCCTTGTCCTGTCACCAGGCGCCACTGAGAAGAGCCTGGCCCCATCCTCCTGACACCCACCCTTTCAGCATTGAGAAGTGTTGATAAGTTCTCCCCTCAGTTTTCTCTTTTTCCCCAGACTAAAAAGACCCAAATCCCTCAGCCTTTCTTCATAGGAGAGGTTTTCCAGTCCCCTCAGCATCTTGGTAGCCCTTTGCTGTCCCCTCTCGAACCGCAGAGCCCAGAACTGGACCCAGCACTCCAGGTGCGACCTCCCCAGGGCAGAGCAGAGGGGGAGGATGACCTCCCTCCACCTGCTGGCCACACTCTTCTTGATGCAGCCCAGGATGCCCTTGGCCTTCTTGGCCACATGGGCCCATTGCTGGCTCATGGTCATCCCGTTGTCCCCCAGGACTCCCAGGCCTCTTTCCACTGAGCTGCTCTCCTGAAGTGAGGTTCAAGAGCAGCAACCAGCTCGCTCTGGGCTGGGAGGGCCACCTTACATCAGCGAGCCTGGTGTCCTGCTCCTGTAGGGAACCTTTTCCTACCATCCCTTCCATATGTGCCTCCATCTCCCCATCCCCTGCCCTCCCACTCAAAGCTGCCATCTTCAAGCTCGCCTTGGGTCCGTCTCTGCGGCTCCAATCCTACTCCAGCCCACACACACCTGCTGCTGCCCCACTTTCTCTTCGCTGGTGAGTGGATCATGTGCTGGGGAAAGAGCAGCTCCACTTGGTTGAAATCCTTAAATACTCAGCGATGCCGTGCAAGGAGAGCAGGGCTCTCTGGACAGTGGTGAAGGGATTTGCTGAGCTTAGGAAGACCGAGGCTCAAAGGGAGCTGTCAACATGCGCCAACCGGAGACACCCAAGCCCGGGGAAAACCTGCTGAGCTGTAGGAGGCCCGGGTTCAAATCTGTGCTTTATCTAGAGGGATTTGAACCCAAGGAGTTGTCTCAGCACTGGGCTTTTGCTGCTGTCTTGCCCTGGGTTGGGTTTTCTTCCAACAGCTGAGCTGTTCCCAGGGGACATTGTATTGAAAATGGCATCTTTCTGCAGGAAGCTTTTGATCTGATGAATCAGAGCGTTTTCAGCAACAACAACAAAGCAGGTTTTCCTGCTCGGAACATTTTATCTTCTCTGAGAGAGACCTTTCTGTTCCACAGCCCTTAGGAAGCCAAGCACGTGTGATCTTTTCCCTCCTTGGTTTGGTTTTGTACGTGGGGAGGAAGAGAAATTCTTTCTCTCTCCCCCTTTACACTGTGAACAACAGCTCTCTAGAAGCACCTTCCAGTGGAAAACTAATCACCTCTTCCCTAAAGAAATAGAATTTTTTATGGAGAGTGGCCGAAATTTGCCTGTTCAAGGTAATCACTTCCATCCACATGCCAGGCTCTGGGCAGAAAACTCCAGTTTGGCTGTGATGCTGTCAGCCTGCCCAAAGGATGAGTACCGGTCCCTCTGAAACCCTCCTGGCTCTGTTCCCCTCTCTGTCCCACCCACCTTACCTTTGGCAATTTTGATGTCCAAGGCCGTGCGTATCAGCGCCATCAAGGTGGAGGTGAAATGGACTGTCATGTCCTCGGCCACAGGCATGTTCATCAGCACCAGTCTCTGCGCAAGAGAGAGAAGAAAACAGCGGACGGAAAACAATATCGAAAAACACATCGACCAGGCTGGAGGAAAAGAAATTAAACATTAAACAAAAGGAAAAAAAAATTAAAAAATAAAAAGCAACAAAGAGTGTCAAAACAGCACAGCCAAAAAAGAAGGGCAAGGATCACCCCGCCATCCCCCACCCCCCCCTGGCTCCTTCCACCCCAGGACACCGGCTCACTGCCTTCCAGGGCTCCTCCTGCACCCCAGGAATGGCCCCTGAGCCCCCCTCCCCACGGCACCGGGGCTGCCATGGCACCTGCCGGCACTTTTGGGAAGCCACGCCACCTGATCCGTCAGGGATGCGAGCGTGGGGAATGCTCGGGAAGGGGAGACGGGGCTCAGGTTTCCGTTCCCCGGGTGGTTTGGCTTTCCAGCTCTCAACCCTTCCCACCTGGGGCAGGGGAGAGGAGGGTCCCTAACCTTCAGGGACTTCAGATCGGCTGGATTCCTCTAGCATGCTACATTCTGGCGCTCCCTTTTTGCATCTTTCAGAGATGAAGTTTGCCAGCACATGCACAGGGTCCAAATTATCCAAGGGTGGGGAAGGGAAGGAAGGGTAGAAAAAGTGCAGAAGGAAAGAGAGAAGGGCAACCAAGGCAGGTTAGACACGCCATGCTCCTTCCCCACCCTGGGCAGGCGGGGTGCAAACCGAAGTGACCAGATCCACTTTCCAGAGAGTATATTTTGCTTTGTGAATACCTTGGGTCATCCCTTCCCTGCCCATTCCTTTTCACCCGGCTTCTCATGTCCTTTCCCTGCCTTCAAGCCTCCTGTTTTCTCCCGGAAAAGCGTGACAGTGGATGTATGCACGCGTGAACAAACATGTGAGAGCTGGTGAGGGTGGCAGCATGTTTGCAAGTGTGCAGAGATCCCCCCCTTCGCCAGCCCTGAATGCTGCTGAAAGGGCTGTGGCCAAGAAAAGCTTCGGTTTGCTGCAGACCTGGACAACATATTGCTCCGTAGCTCCAGGTCTTGTCCTAACAGCCGTGCATCTCCCACCCTACGTCCTTCACGGCTTCCCGTGCTCCTGCTCCATGCCTATGCAGCCAGGAGCATGCTGTGCCCGTGCCATGATCCAACTGCTGGCCACCACCCCAGGAGGAACAAGGGGGTAGAACTCAGAGACACCTTTTGAAGGCATCTGGCTTTGCCTTGCACAAGCCATCCTTGGAATAGCTCGTGACGATGTGCCCTGTCTCCTGCACTTCAGAGCTGCTTCTACAGGGTGGTGTGACACTGGCCCAGGTTGCCCAGAGAGGTGGTGGAGGCCCCATCCCTGGAGACATTCAAGGCCAGGCTTGATGAGGCTCTGAGCCACCTGATTGAGTTAAAGATGTCCCTGCTCTCTGCCGGGGGGTTGGACTAGATGGCCTTGAGAAGTCCCTTCCAGCCCAACACATTCTATGATACGTCCTTGCTGCCCACCTGCTTCCCATCTCCATGGGCTTTAGCCCTATTTTTGCGCTGGCCGGGACAAGGATGGTTCCAAGCTCATGGGACAAGCTTGGGTCAGTGAAGTCCTAAGGACCTCTCACCCTCCTAACTGTGCTACAGGGCTGCTCCTCACCTCATCTTCCCTAACCCTCCCACACTATTGCTGACCTTGCCCCTCTTCTTTCACTGGGGTCTTCCACCCCGGAGCACCCTGGGCTTGCGAGTGACCACGGCAGCGTCACATGCGCGGGCAGTGGAGACCAGCCAGCGTGGCCAGGACTCTTCCGGGCACTCCAGGCTCCCTAGGAGTGAGCTAAACATGCGTTGGATGCCCCCAACGCCTCCCCAGCTTCCCCCAGCCCCACCTCCCGCAGCTCCCTCGAGCCCCGGCTCCTGCTCAGCTCTAGCCCCCATAGAAGGAAGGGTTGATCTACCTTATAGGCCACTTTGGAAGGACATCTCTTGCCGAGGCCTAGCGGTGGTGACATAAGAGTCAGCATTTCATACATCTCAGTGTAATGGATTCGGCCACTGCTCATGAAGGGGGAAGGGGAGGGAGGGAGATGCAGAGAGAGAGGAGGCATTCCCAGAGAGCAGAAAAACGTACAAACAAAAATAGTACAGGAAAACAGGAGAGAAAAAACAAACGGACAAACAGGAAAAGAACAGGAAACCCGTTAATCAAGGCAAATCATACATGAGAGACTGTCCTGAGGTGGATTTATAGCACTGCTCACACAGACCCAGGAATGCTGGCAGAAAGCAACTCACCCCTCTCCTCTCTGCTGCTGGCCTCAAGCGCCTGTCTCGCTAGCAGTCTGGGAGTCCTCCTCTGGTCTCAACCCCTTTCCTAAAGCCCTCCAGCAGCCCCCAACTTGTCCCACAGGTTCCAGGGCTGTGTGCGAGTGGTATAAATCAGATACACGGCGCTCAAGCCATGGGTTATTTGAGATAACGGTGGTTTGCACCACAGCGTTCTGTGGCCTCCATAGCGTCTTCCCTCCCGGGGGTGGGGGGGCCTGGGTATTGTGGCCACCTAACCCATAGCCGGAAGGCTGTGTATCCCCAGCTCATAAGGTCTATGCAATTGGGAGGCAGCATCTTGCATAGAAGGCAGTGGGCCAGGGTCACTTGTCAAAGGAAGATGCCCAGTTGCTTCCGTCTGGCTCTGCGGATGGACCGCTTTCCCCACCATGCACCAGTGCAAAAAGGCATGCTGAATTGGCTGAAAAAACAAAACCGGGAGGAAAAGTTGTACATGCCATGCTCCCGCCCTGGCTCTCTCCCACATGCGGCTGCAAGTTCCACCAGGTTGGAGTTTAAAGAGTCTCAGCAGAGGCAGCTGTTTGGGCCTTCCAACATCAGGGTTCGTTTGGGTTTCCCAAGGGAGGCAGCTAGGACGGACCCCCACCTCGCGCTCCTCTGCTCCATAAGGGCCTGCCTAGGATTGCTGCGGCGAGGGATGCTACCAAAAACGGGCCACCCAATGACGCCTTGAGCCCTCTGCCAGGCTGAGATATTTGGGCTGCGTCTCCCTCTCTCTGGGCATCCAGGAGGCTCCTCAAGTACATCTCCCAGGGATCCTGGGCTCGGCCACCTCTTCTTCCCCTCGTGCCAGGCTTCTGTCCTGCACTGCCATGTTCAGGATGATTAATGGGCCAGGGCAACCTCGCAACAGCAAACGCATTGACTGGGAGGATGCTGCTGGAGAGGAACCTGTCTCAGCTGGGGTGGCCTGGGAGAGAGGGCACTGCCAAAAAATTAAGCACTCCCCACGACATCCTGGCCTTTTCCCTACCCATGTGCTCAGAGCAGCATGGAAAGGGGAAAAGGAGATATCTCCTCTTTTCAGGGGGTACCACTGGTCTGGAAGCAGACCCCTGGCCAAAGAGGGCCCCACCAAGAGAAGTCCTGACATTTCGGATAAGAACTAGAGATGGTGATGAACTGCAACGGGAGCTGTTTGGAGTGCAGACACAGACCAGGCTGGGCAAGCCATCCCCTTTGAGACCTGACACACCTAAACGAGTTGAAAAGAGGATTGACAACAACTCTGGAGACTATTAAGTGGGACGATCAAGAGGAAATATCCAGGTCCAGGAGTCCATAAGCAGCGTCTTGGCAGAGCTGGATGTGCACTGACTCAAGGTACCTGAAGGGGAGAAGATGACCTCAAAATTTTCGTGCTCAAGAACTTTTTACAAAAAGGAAGCAAGACAGCGATCTTCCACCCACCATTCCCGGCAGGGGGGATTTTAGCATACCCAGAACACGTCAGAGACTGTCTTTTGTACTGAGATTCTCTGCACAATGAAGGAGGAACGGATTCCTTTGAAAGGAAGAGTTTTCATCAGTAACCAAGAAGGACTGCAGGAGAACTGTGCTGTTCTCACAGACAGGCTGCACGCTTTGCTGCTTCTCAGAGCAGAGATCTTAAAACGTTTGGAGCCGCACAGTGCCCAGAAACCACATCCCCATGGACTGAAGCACAGGAAGGCACGTGCAACAACATCCATCGGAACAGGATGGCTCCCCAAGAGCTGGTCCCAGCATGGGCACATTCTTGATGGGAGAGCTGGCCATCTGTCCTGTGTCTGGACGGAGATGTGCCCTGTGGCTACGGCACAGGATGGCCTGTAAAAACGCCAGGCAGTAATGGCTTGGTCCTGGTGCTCTGAGAGAACCCTGTGGGTGATGGAGGAGGAAATCTGGGGAGCATCTGTCCTCATGTGGTTAGGAAATAAGGACCATGCCTTTCCAGGCTGTTAGAAACAGAGCACCAGAAGAGCAAGTGATGCGAGAGTAGATTTAGGAATGAGAGATGTCCACAGGGACATGAATGTCTGTGGAGCATTTGCCTGACCCATGACCATCTCAAGGGCTACTTTTAGGGGGCAAAGGTGATGCCCACCTCCTTGGCTCACTTTTGCATGACTGCTAGAAGGAGATGGGTTGAAGAAAAGCAGAGATAGCCCCAAGGAGCAGAGCTGGCTGCCGGGATGAAGTCCCAAGAAGGCGTCATTACAAGACCTGCCCTCCCCAGCATAAGGACAGAGCTTGCTGGACTTCCACAAGAAGTCTTCCTGCATCAGTGCCCCTTTGTTATCCCACCGGTGGATGGCCTAGCAGGTATGCTTCCGTACCATGCTGCACCCCCATGCAGCATCCTGAACTTGCCAAAGCACCATCTCTTCTTCTCGGTCCACCGCTCCGTGAACACGTTGGTGTTTGTTTCCACAAGTTATCGTTGTCGCATTGCCTGGCAGGATAGGGGTGTGGGCTCCAGGAAGGTGAACTTGTGCACCGTGATGTGCAGGGCAGGCTCACCCAAATGAAGGGTGAGCAAGTTGGGTTGGCATTTTGGGATCTGGACCATGGTGGCAAGATGCAACGATCACGTGGGTTTTCTTTCTTCATCATTTCTTTCTTCTTTTTGGGAATTGTTCTAGCTCAGTAGGAATCCCTGAAAATCTCTCGCGTCCTTGAAATATCCCAGGCACAGGAAGGAGCAGACCAACGTAAAGCAAGGAAGGGATGGGTATGGTCTCCCTCACATGACAGCAGAAGCTGGTCTCACTCTCTCTGCCTCCTCCTCCCCCTGAGTTTACCCACCTTCACTGCTCTGTCCACCCCACAGAGTCAGCAGAAAACCTAGAATGATGCAGAGCTCCCTCTTCCCAGGAAGCAGGTGTCCTTCTCAGCACCAGGTGATCTAGCTTAGGAGAGCAGTGTTTCCCAGTGAAGCCCTGATGTCAATCAAGAAAGACTGGAAAATCCTCCTAAAGGTGTCTTCTGTCTGCAGGGACCTGAGCAAGTGTCCTCGGCAAAGCCACCGTCCTTTGCCAGGGATGCAACAGAGAAGAGTGGAAAGACGGCAAGGAGCCCCTCCTTGAACAAACGAGCCATCAGAGATTCTTGCAAGAAATCTTCTATCCCTAAATACTTCTTCATAAATGAGATGACTGAGCATCCAGGCCTTGTCTTGCTTGCTCTGTTTTACTTCTGATGGTCTACTTCAAGATTTTAAATGTGTGCGTCATCCCCACAACCAGCTGTGGAGGGTGACAGACCTGTTCCAGGGATGCTGTCTGGAAGAAGCCTTTCTGACGTGGTGAGAGGATGTGGTGGCTACACCATACTGCACCAAGGAACCCTCTTCCTCTGCAGAGCCAAGATCAAGGGCCAGGGGTGTCTGATCAGATGCTGTGAGGGATGCAGAGGGAAGAACAAGCTCTGCGGTTCATCCTTTCATGCCATGGACACAGACGTAGGTGTTGTGGCACTCTGGAGAAGGGGGCAGGCACAGGATTTTGCTCAACTGTCACTCCAAAATAAAATTTAAAAAAAAAAAAAAGTGCTAGTCAGAGAGGCACAAATCACTGCTGTGGACTGACGGCCAGCAGCCAGGAGCTTGGCTCAGGCAGAGGGAGAGGAGCTGTTGAGCTCCAGAGAGGTGCCCAGGTGCCACCACCTCCCAAACAGGTTCGGCAAGCTAAGGGCAAGACTAGCAAGAGTCCGGATCCCCATAGACGTGGTCGTGTATCCTCCAAGTGCCACACTTGAAGAAGCGCCTGTTGGGTACAGCATGGTATCCTCTGGAGAGTGGGGCCACCCTGGCCTCCCCGTCCTCCCCGTGGTCCTCACTCTCTAAAACAACAGTAAAGTCCCCAACATCCTCCTACCTTTGCCCCCCCCCTTTCCTCCCCAGGAGCAAACCGCATCGAAGTCTTCCAAAAAACCTCCTGCTGCCATGTGAGGGCACTTTGAGATGCAGGGATGGTGGCATTTGGCCGGGCACCCTTTGGGGGCTCTCTGCGCTAAGCGTGGCTGGGACAGGGGGCTGGCTGTGGGACGCAATTTGTTGAAACCCACCCTGGGAGGCTCTGAGCCCCCCCTGGCCCCACTCATGCCTCCCCTGGAGGGGGACAGCTGCTGTCTCTGGGAGGCCGTGGACCTCTTTAAACTCGAAGGAAAGCAACGTGAAGGTTCCCTCGGGAGGTGCGGTGGTGGTGGAGCAGGGGGGAAGGAAGGGTGGATGGTGCGTCCCGTGGCCAGGTTGTGGCGGAGGACTGGGAGGCAAACCTTGCACGCCACCCTGTAGGGGCAGTTCTCTCCTAGGCCCAGAGGAGGCGAGATCACCCGTACTAATTTGTACATATCCTTATACGAGATCCTGCCGCTGCAAAGGAAGCACAGGTGGGTTAATAGGACACTGAGAGAGTGAAGGGGAGGATGGAGAGTTTAACTGGGAGATGCTGGGACCATCTGTGGGTCAAGACTCCACAGGTGCATGGCTCTTCTCCTTCTGGCTCTGCCAGACCCAGAGAGGGGAAAGCTGTGAGCATCAGCTACTGCCTTCTCCACCATGAGTCAGCTCATACCTCCTCACACTGACCCATCTTGACCCTGGAGAAGGACAGTATCGGTGGTGAACACCACCCCAGCACCCTTCCTCATCGTGCCCCTGGCCACCTGTGCCTGGTGGGAGAGGGCTGAGATTTTAGACGGGGTGAACCTGCAGCTTGGTTGGGTTCTAGCCACCATGAGCCCTTTAGGTGGAGTTGTGTCCCATCACACCACCAAAGTGCCTGCCCTGGCATGGTCAGCTCCCTGGTGCTCACAAGTTCCCAGGGAGCTTGGCAACTGAGTCACGTGTATCTCCAACGTCTGGGGAACCTGAGATGGGAAGAGATAATGTGACCAGCTGGTGATCGGTGGCTGTGGCGCTAGCACCTAGGTCTCTTGTGGTCCAGTCCTGTGCTCTGACCACCAGACCACACTCTGCCAAGGGTACACATTATTAGAAGCAAACTCTCCCATATATGCACACCCCTTCTCGCCTACAGAAGCACATCGCCCCAGCCCAGGCACAGTCAGTGCAGGGAACGGCCCGTATCCCTCCTGCACCAGCTGAAATAAGGAAGCAGTCGAGGCGGAGAGCTGGCAGGAGAGGGTGCGGGGGCCATCGGATGCTGAGCTCTCCACTTCACTCCAGACCAGAGCCCTGTGGGAAGCAGGACCATGTGGGGTGGCAGTGCAGAGGTGCAGCGTGCTGCAGCCTCCTGGGCATCCTTAGACAAGCTTGGAGGGAAACCACAGGAGGAGGCAAAGACCAGCATTACCATCCTACCTGGTGCCTTTGCCTCTGGTTTCTCCTTGCTCTTCTCCCACCTCCTCTCCATTCACTGGCCAGAGCTAACTCAACCATCCGGGCAAAACCCATCCCTGAGTCCCCCTGGTGTGGGGCGGTCTCCCTGTGAGACCTTCACGTGATGGTCCCAGTGTCAGGATGCAGAACTGCTGCCCCACTCAGGTGGTGGGACCCGTTCAGATGTACTCACCCGTTCCTCACCCAGCAACGGGGGCCAGGGCTGTCCCCATGGGCTCAGCACTAGCGGCTCCTGCGCACGTTCCCTAACCACTGGCTTACGTATCACGATGAAAGAGCAGGGCTTGCTCGGAAAGTGGTACATGGCATTGATAGGACAGTTCAGGCATACTTTTTCAATGATTGTCCTGGAAGCCCAGGCCACCAAGATGCGGGGCGAGAGTCAATGAAGTGCCTGGTGTAAAGAAATCCTTCCCAAAAAACATGGGCGAGAAGCCCCACACCAAGAAGCTGCATGTTTCACTGCTCTCACCTCCTCTCCCTTCTCTACTTGTCCATCAGGACATCTACTCGCCCATACTGACCCCTCCCCCTTGCACAAAGCACAGTCACCCACTAACAAGCAAACCCACATGCCCATGGGGACCTTGCACAGCAGCGAGTGCTGGAGGAGGCCATGTGGGGAGGAACCTGGCCAGCACTGAGCTGCACGGGGTTGGACAGAAACAGTGGAGGAAACTGTGCCAGGAGCTGATGATATTAGGCATAAAAAAATATCTTGGCTGGAGCTGGTCTCTTGAGGGGCAGGACATTAGCAGTGGAGGCGAAGAGTCTCCAAAGGGAGCACGTGTGACTGTCAAGAGCTCTTGAACTTAGATTGCCCACGCTCCCCGGCACAGGGGTGATGGGTCATGGCTCCAAAGAGGCTGTCACTGGGCTGGGGGAGGGAGGAAGGGGCCACACAAGATGCCCTCATAGTGCCGGGGCTGAGTGGAGGGAACCATGCTGCGAGAGGTGCTGAGTGCTCCACGCTGCCCTAGGGATCCTCCAGACCATCCTGGGAGGAGCGGCAGAGGGCAGCTCCTCTGCACCAGCCACAGGAGCAGGGCCAAAGCGGGGCCACCAGGGCTATGAACGGCTGCTGTGAACTTGTCCTATTGCTGGGAACACGATGCCACCTGCAAACGGGAGCCCTGTTTGCTGGTGTCTTCATCAGCAAAGGCGTGAGCGCAGGAAACAAAGTCTTCCCAGAGTAAGAACATGATTCCCCAAACCCATCAAACACACTCCCAACAAGGTCCTCCGCAGGTGACTTGGCAGGAGCCCAGCAGACCCCCAGCATTCTCCCCGTTGCTGGGAACAAGCCCCACTCAGCCCTGCTCTGACAGGGAGCTGTGGGTGCCAGGGACGAGGTGATGGAGCCGGTCCCAGGGCAGAGGCACCCAGCTGGTGGACGGGGACAGGGAGGGAGGCTGAGAGGGACCTACCCGCTGGCCAGAGAGGAGAGAAAGAGCAGGAATCTCCAGCACTCAGGATAAACACCATGGCAAACCATGAACACCACCCAAGACGCCTGTGCCACCAGGCATTGTAGGAACTGGCTGCTCGCCTTGTAATGACTGCAAGCGACAGCAGCCCTTCCCTCACCATCCCAGGCATCGCAAGCTGGTTTCTGACAGCAGAACACAGAGACGCCTGTTTAAAACTGACTCCGAGAGGCTGCTCAGGAGAGAAGGAGCTGGCTACATACCATGCTGCTCTGTCATACTCTGCCCAGATCCGGACAAACTCATCTAGATGGTGAGGTCCCAGGATGGAGGAATCCCGAGTCAGGTATTCAAAATTGTCCATGATGACCGCCACGAAGAGGTTGAGCATCTAAGTGAAAGGCAGAGAGAAAGGAAAGTAGGGGTAGAGGGGACAGAGACGACCCTATGGCCAGAGTGCAGGTTGGGGAGGGGGTGGGGGGGGTGATGAGAGGGCCCCCCAGGGTCCTCAAGGAGGAGAAACTCACCAGGAAAGAGCAGAAGAAGATGAAGGAGACAAAGTAAACGTAGGCCAGATCGGTGCCGCAACGCTCATTCTCATTCTGCCCGGACGTCGCCGTCGTGTCCGGCTCGCAGCCTTTGCCCTCCAGGCAGGACAGCATGATCTCCTGCCATGCCTCTCCCGTGGCACTCCTGCGCCCAACACAGCCCTGCTCAGCAGCTTGTGGTGGCACAGGATGGACCCAGGGCAGGATGCCCCCAGAAGAAGCTGGGGAGGGGTCACAAGTCTTCACAAGAAGCTGCACAACCCCCTGCCCAAATTAAACACACCTCCAGCCTGCAGAGGAGTGAGGCACTGGATCAGTGGTGACCGAGCTGGACCCACGCAAGCCACGGGTCCAGCCATGCCTGTGTGTAGCTCCTGACACATTGGGCCAACTCCCCCCGTCCAGCCAGTACAAAGAGCTGGGAGACAGACATCCTTTTTGGGGCAGGAGAGGGGGGAAAAAAAAGGGTTCCTGAGCTCCTCCGGCCATGTGTTTGCCCAGCTGGTCTCTGGCACCAAAAGCTGATGTCCACCAAAAAGCCTGCTGTGAGAACCTGCCCAGCCCAGCTCCTGCACCCAAAAAGGCTGCCAAAGGAGTTTTCTATGGTTATTTACCTGAAGAGTAGCATGAGGGAGCCCAGGAAGCTGCGGAAGTTGTTGTGCCGGTTAATGTGGCTTTCCTCATCTAGCTTGATATTGCCAAAAACCTGCAGGAGGGAGAAAAAGGGCTCAGTTATTCGGGCAAGAGCTCAGCAGCTGGGGAATTGGCTGCAGGTTCACCTTCGCTGCAGGGACTGACCCTGCCCCAGGCCCATCGCCCTCGGTGCAGCCAGCCCCAAAAGCAGCCGACATCCACCCTCTCTGCGCAATCCCTGCTGGAAAAGCACCCCAGCAAACGCACGCCGGTGCAAAGCCAGCACACCATGGAGCTGGCGCGGAGCAGCCATCAGGGAAGGAGACTCTCCTCTCCTCGGCAGGGATCTGTGGTGGGTGGCAAAGGCTGCGACAGGCCGAGCTGCCATGGAAACGGGAGCACGGAGGACCTGGGATCAACCAACTCCAAGCACTCCACGTCCATCCCTCTGATGCACTACGGGTGGCATCCGAGCACTGCTGGCGGTCTCAAGCATGCTGGAGGCACAGGGACAAGCCGCAGCACCCTGGGTGGGTGCTGGGTTCCCGGTCCTGGAAACTCCCAGGAGCTTTTCCATTGGTTCGGAAATGGTCCGTGATGCTGCGGTCGGGCATGGCGGTGCAAATAGGGTGGGGAAGGGCTCGGTGAAGGGAGGGACAGACCGACTGCTGGCCCGCCACGGACAGCCAGACACCTGGGACTACCGTCCCCGGGGCCAAAAGAGGCAACAAAGTCCCAAACACGGACGATATCCTAATAACGATCCACAGCCAAGGCTGTGGTAGGACATAACGAATGTTCGTAAAGTGCCTCAAATAGGAAAAAATGTGCTGTTATTACTGTTAAATATTTATTCCGCTTTCCATGAACCTAAAAATACACTAACTGCAGAGTATTTTTTTCCCCGTACAGGTTTTTTGGAATGTGTAATTGTAGAATATTTTCTGCCTCCAGCTATTTTGCTCAAATAACGCCCACAGACTTTACTGCTTGGGGATTTGTTCACAATGGTGTTAAAAAAAAAAAAAAAAAAAAAAAATCGAATACTACCACACGGCGGGGGGGGGAGTGGGGGGGACGGGTTGAGTCACATGGCGGTTGTTTAGCGCAGAGCACACCTGGAGCTGGTGCCGAGATGTGTAGGACAGAGCAGCCAAAACCAGCCATGAGACTCTCTCGAGGTGGGAGAGAGGAGGTGGAAGAGACTAAACACCAGATCTGCCAAGCAGCCCGCGCAGGGGGCCACCGCGCTGCCTGCTGCCTCCCCAAAATCTGCCCGTCCAGGCAATGGTGTTGGGTACTGCGGCAGCTCGCTCATCAGGCGGCTCCAGATCCCCAGCGTTTGTCGTCGAAGATGCTTTGTCAGATCCTCAGCGTGGGATTTAGTCACCGCGGAACCAAGCCAGCCCCACGGCATGTGTGGAGCTGAGGGTTTTAGCTCACGTGCTTCTTATTTACCAGCTGGAGCCTGGAAAGCTAACGTCTTCCCATGCTCTACGGACCTCCCACCACCTGGTAGGTCATTGCAGGTCCCTAAGCGCAAGAGCCCAAGCAGACCATCAGCAGCACGGCTACGACATAAACCCTCCGCAGAGGGACAAGGTGGATCACCGCCATCATCCAGCCATTTGGATGGGAAAGGCAGAAGGCTGCTCACCAGGTCCCTCAGGCACGAAATCAACCTCTGGAGGCTGTTAGGGAGTTGGAGACAGGGTGTAATTTCTAAACGAAAGGGTGGCGGATTTGAAAGCAGCCGTCGCACAGGACACCCAGCTGAGTCCCCAAGGCCACATCTCCAAGGGTACAAGTCGTCAAAACAGCTGTGGAGCTTGACTGAACAAGCCCGTGGCAGGTCCCCCAAGGCGCGTGGCTCTGCAGCTCCTAAACGAGCTGTTCCACCCTCGGGACCTTCCCGGACACCGCGATCGAGTGAAGCAATGACAGGCAGGCAAAAGCCTGGCTGCTGTGCATAATGCTGAGGACACGCTGGTCCAGCCTGTCGGCGCCAGAGGGATGCACGCTGAGGTGTCTGTGCTCACCTGCATCCCAATGATGGCGTAGATGAAGAAAAGCATGGCGATCAAGAGGCAGACGTAGGGGAGGGCCTGCAAGATAAGCAGATGAGTCATCTCGTTTAGCACAGGTCCAGCTCCAGAGGAGTATAAAAAGCACAGCGAGCGGGTAAAGCTGTGCCAATCCGTCTCTCCTACAAGCCAACAAGTCAGCGAGACCTTGGGAAACAGCTTGCATTTGGGAGCAGCACCCCAGCACCGTGGCCTGGGAGGAGACCAGGGAGCGTGTGACTTACCTTAAAGGACTGCACGAACGTCCAGAGCAGGATGCGGATGGTGTAACCCTGGCGCAGCAGCTTGATGAGCCGAGCAGCCCGGAAAAGCTTCAGGAAGCTCATGTTGAAGCTGCTGGTGTTCACCAGCTGGGAGGAGATGAGAAGGGTCAGAGGGAGGCGGGAGCCCCCCACCCCGCAGCGGTACGCCCTGCTGCTCCCAGCCCCCACTTCACCTTGGTGTCCGTCAGGATGATCTCCGTAATGCTGCCGATGACAGTGATGAAGTCAAAGATGTTCCAGGTGTCCCGGAAATAGTTCTGCAAAAGGAAGGAGAGAAGGAACATGGATTTGAGCTCAGGGATCGCAGGTCTGAAGGGCACTGGGCCACAGGCCGAGGCTGCTGCTCGTGGACAAAGTGCATATTTGTATGCAGCCATGGTCCAGAGCACTGTCCTGCATCTGAGATGGTGGCAGACCTGAGCGCGTCTGCAGTGAGCAGCTTCTCCTGGGAGCCGACTCACGCATCCAACAGGCCACCCTGGTGAACGGGAGCGGGAAAAGCGGCCACAGCCAGTCCTGGTCAGGCTGCAACAGCTCCTCACGCTAACCCTTGCACCTCCTCTTCGTGGGCACCTGGACCCATCTCACAGCCCCTGACGTTTGTGCGGCAGCCGGTGCAAGACCAGACTTGACCATGGTTGGTGCCACCGTGAGCAGGGAGGGTGGCTAGAAACCCTCCTGGCTAGTGGACCTCATCTCCCAGTATGGGTTAGAAACAGGAAAGGAACTATAAGAGAGCAAACGTAACAGTTGCTCATAAGCAGCAAAGAGCAGCCGAAGAAAAAGCAGTTCACGGCTTCAAATCTTAAGCGAGCAGCTGGGGACTTGAGGACAGTGAATTAGGCAGGGAGGTCTCACTGCTGGTCAGGTCTGGCCCAACGGATACAGCCCAAGGACAGCCATGCACCAGCATCGCGTGGCTCCTGGGGACAAGGGACCACAGCCACCAGCACGATTGCAGCAGCAGTTGACTTTAGCAGAGCGGCTGCACAGCACACCCATGGTCCAAGCACCAGAGCACGGCAGAAACAAGGCAAAAAGTAAAGCACCAGTGTGGCTTCCCCCACCAGCATCCAGCAGTGGGAAGTTTAATGAGAACCAAAGGAGTGATTCCAATCTAAAAGCAGCTTTCAGGCTGGGACCCGAAATAAATAGCAACAACCTCACACTATTAACACCTTCCCTCTGTGATCTGTGTGCTGCCAAAGTCCAAATTAACACCCTTGTCAAGAACAGGAGCAGCCGCTCACCAGGAAGCCGAAAGCGATGATCTTGAGGACGCACTCCAAGGAGAACACCATGGTGAATGCGATGTTCAGGTACTTCAGGGCCAGCTCATAGGTGTATGGAGCAGAGTAGTACTGATGGAAAGAGAGAGACATTGCTAGCCAGGAGGGGGCCTACCAGCCTCTTGGCTGACGACTGTCCCAGGGAAGACCTGCGGTGGTCTGTGTTCCTTGCCCTGAGTGCTTCAAGACCATCTCCTCCTTCCCCTCTCCACCCCTCTCCCAGGACAGCTGCCACTCCTTCTAAGAAGGAAGCACAGAGTAAATCCAGATTTTCTTGCAGTAGTTAAGAGGTCAAGATCATTTGGGTCATCTCATTTATGGCAGATCTCTTCTCCACTTGGGGGCACGTGGTGTTTCAGGTGACTATGCCAAGGGAACACATGCTCAGATTTTGTCCCAAAGTGTCTCCTAGAAACAACCAAATTACCCTCTGGTCCCATCCTAATGGACCCTCCTTCTCCCCACCACCTCAAACCGGACCGGAACGCTCTGACTGGCTCACCTTCATCATCAGCACCACGGTGTTCAACGCTATCATGGCCATGATGGTGTACTCGAAGGATGGGGAGACCACAAAGTGCCAGACCCGGTACTGGAAGGTGTGCCGGTTCTGGGGCATGTACCGTGTGAGGGGCTTGGCGCTGATGGCAAAGTCAATACAGGCCCTCTGGAATAAAACAACGTGCATCAGACCCAGGCCAATGGTAACATGGGGGACAGTGACTGCCACACTTCTTTCCTTGACGGGCAGGCAGGTGGCTTATGGGTTTCTTACACCTTTTCAACATCTAGGGAACTCCAAGCTCAAAGACTGCAGGAAACCCACGGAAATGTCCCCTTTTCCTCTCCCCAGATAGTACCTCATTCTTCTCCAAACTGCACTCCTCCATCATTTTGTCTCCTTGCTCTTGGAATGTAATGATGATGAGAGCCACGAAAATGTTGACGAAGAAGAAAGGGAAGACCACAAAATAGACGACGTAAAATATGGACATCTCCATTCGGTTGCTGCGGCTGGGCCCGCGGTCCTCCTCCGTCACGTCCACCGAATGCTGCAGCACCCTGTGGGCAGACAGGTGAAGAAAAGCAACCAGAGATGTGCCCATCAGGAATGCCACCACGCGGCACTTCTCACGGGACCCGCTTTGTACAGCCAGCTCTGTCCACAGTTGTAACAACAATAACACAAATCTCTGTCTTAATCTGCTTTACAAGGACAACCCTCCTTAGTGGCTACAGCTTGTTTTACAATGCTTTGCCTGTGCCCCTGCAGGAAAATGGATTTTCCAGTGCTCCACGTAGAGAGAAAAAAATTGCCCAGGCTCCCGTCAGCATGAAGAAAGGGCTAATCCTATGGTCATCTCTAAACTTGAGTTAAAATATACCTCAGGGCCACACAGGAGAAGGGATTATCTATAATTCACTCCCTGAAGAAGAAACTAACCCCAGCCATGGTTCCAGCTCTTTTGTCCTGACATAATGTCTCGTCCTTCCTCTCCTCCTCCCTGCCCAGCAGTTTCTCTCCGTCCCGCCTGGCTGCAGCCAGTTATTAAGCCAACCAACCCAGTGGGGACATCTCCACCATAATTCAAGGGGACTGAATGGAGCAGAATACTCACTGGGGCCAACCCTCGCCGGTGGAGACTGTGAAGAGGGTGAGCAAAGCCCAGATGATATTGTCATAGTGAAACTCGTGGCGTTTCCATTCCCGGCACTTCACTTCCATTTTGTTCTTCTCGTGGTCCACGTAGTTCCCTCTGCAAAGTTGGGAGAGAGCAGTGACCTTGCTTTTTACTCTGCCAGACTACGAGACAGTGGTTTTAAACCCCGGGCGCAGCATGTGTGTGTGGTGGGAGAGGGCATGTCTCCTCCTGCAGGGCTGGAGGGAGAAATGGGAAGAAGCTGGGTAACAACTAGCGGGAAGGGGAAGAAGGGGACAGCAAAAGGGAAGAGAGAAGGAGAAAGAGAACAGAAGCAAAATATGGGGTTCTCCAGCCCGCATCCCTGTGCAAGGATGCACAGCGCTGACACAGCAATGGGGATGGGGCTCAGCCCATGCCGTCCACCCCAAGAGACCACGGCCAAGAGCAAGTCATGACCAAGGACTTAACTGGGAACCATAAAGACATTACCCAGCACCCTGCCTTTGCCAGAGGTGTCAGCGGCATCAAACCTACTGAACAGGGCACCTACATGCAGTCCTTCTCTGTGTCCTTAGAGCTGTCAGTGCAGTAGAAAAACTTCCCCTTGAAGAGCTGGACAGCAATGACAGCAAAGATGAACATGAAGAGCTTGTAGACAATGAGGATGTTGAAGACGTTCTTGAGGGAAGTCACTACGCAGTCAAAGACGGCCTGCAGGAGAGGGCATAGCTCACCTTGGGGAACCGACAGTCTTGGCAAAGGGCAGGATCAAAACCTTCCTCAAGACTGCCATGGGGGAAGACATCTCCCACTCCTGGGGTGGAAAGGGGGGAGAGCTGGGCCTTCTTCCAGGCAAAGGGCTATTTTATGAGTGAGTTTAACACGTGGAGTACCCCCCAGCACACACATGGACACTGCTCAGCCCTCTCCAACCTCTGTAAGCAGGGCAGCAGAGGATGCAATTAGCAGCACACTCAAGACCAATTAGTAAATGCTTCTTTGTTCATAATCACTGTGAATAACAAAGCCGAGCAAATACCTCTGCCTGCAACAGCAGCACCTCTCAGGCTGCAGAAGGTTCATTCTCAGCTCTAGTTCTCAAAGCACTTTAAAAAAAGAGGAATGTCCTTATCTCCGCTTCATGGTGAAGACAGAGGTGTCCAGAAATGAACGGACATGGGCCAAATCCATCCGCTGATCGGGAAGAAAAGCTGCGGTCAAAACGCATAACTTTGGGGTGTCAACCCTGGGCCTCATCCATCAGCCAAATAACCCTGTGCGAGAAACCTCAGGGTTCGCTTAGTCTCTTGCTCCTTTTTGGCTCTATACCCCATTGGCTAAAATAGGGAAATCCATAATCCTACTGGCACTGCATAAATAATCCCTCTATTCCAATGGGAAATCCCCCTCTGGTGCAACACCATGAGAGCACAGCACATCCCAGGTTGTTTGCAAGCTGCGCTGGTGGGAAAGGTAATGAACTTTAGAAGGAGATTTGAGCTCTCCCAAAGCCAGGGCAGCCTATTTCGACAGGAGAGCATCTGGGCTTTGCTGCTTCGTGTGCACTCCAGCCACACTTTCCCTGGCAGAGGAGCTAACACCTTGCAGAGGTCCAGGGTTGCTTTGAATAACTCGATGCACCTCCAGTTATGAAGCAGCCCGAAGAGCATTGCGTTTGAAACCAGGGCTCCTAAAAGGCAGCACACACTTTGAAAACTACTTGTTCATTGCTCACGAGCAAATCGATGCACGTGGTCCCTGCATCCACCGGTCCACGCTGGAGAAGACAGATGTAAGGCAGGAGACAGGAATTGTTACCTTCAGCTTGGGCAGTCGCTTGATGGTTTTCAGGGGCCTCAAGACCCGTAGCACACGGAGAGACTTGATGGTCTTGATATCCCGGCCCTTGTTGGTCCTACCGTGTCGGAGGGTGGCACACGTACCCAAAAATGAAACAGAGAGACAATAACCTTGCAGACCCGGGCTGGATGCTCAAGGGGTTTTCAATAGCTGACACACACCATCCCCCCGCTCCCTGGTCTCAGGCATGCGTGAGGACAGGAATGGGAGGGCCACATGCCCGTTGTGGGGGCCAGGACTCACAAATGTGTGACTGCTGAGTGCTCAGCCCGCCTAAACGAGTCTCCTCCAACACACTCTGCACTGGCAGAGACGAAAAAATAAAGCAATCCCCTCCTCCTCAGGATTAGCATCTTTCCCTTTGCCTGGGGAGCAGCGACCTCAACAAACCCCCTCGTTGTGGGAAGCAGCGAGGTGCCAGGGCCGGCACAGGGGATGCAACGTTGTTGTCCCTGAGCAAGGGCAGCTGCCCCAAGGGCGCTGTGGCACATTGCCCTCCCCCGTTTCCCCAAGCCACGCAGCTCAATGGGGCCAGAAGGTTTGCTTCCCTACGGCAGGCATGTGCCGTTTGCAGGCAGGGCTTGCAAAAGGCCCCCACCTTGGCAAATTGTGTGGTACGGTTACTACCAGTTGCAAGAAGTTAATAATTAAATGAGGGAGATGCGCTCAATGGGGTCTACGTGTCACGTCCTTGCATTCACCTAGGGAAGCACCTGCTCGGTACTTGGTTTCTTTGCACAAATGATGTCTTACGGCTTTCTGCCTTATTCCATAAATGCTACTCAAACTGGTCAGCCTGGTCTTCCATCTCACAACGTCTCAGCCCTCTCTTCCCTCTCCAAGATCATGGCTGCACTTGCCTCCACCCCAAGTCAGCTGAGGGAGCCAGAGCTTACTATTAGACTATTTAGAAAAGCAGCAATAAGACCCCTCGTCACCCTCATTTCTTGCATATGGTGATTAATCCCAACCACAATACAAGAAGTTTTTTCTTGTCTTTTAACTGGATCCCATGGGCTGGATCCCAGGATGGAGCAGAGGGGTCCTGGTGAAGGTGGCACGGTTTGAATCCACTGGGCGCCCTCAAAAAACATCAAGGAAATGACTTACAACAACAGATGCTCCAAATTACACGGCTTCCTTTGCGAGGGTTAATGCAACAGGGAGCACAATAATGGGCTTAATCATTAAGATATGTAAACAGAACCACTAATTAATTGTCCTCCCGAGGAGCACAGCCCCACAAATGCACAGGAAGCAACTGTACAAACAGCCCCGGGACCCACTTTGCGCCTCCCATCTCCTGCTTTGCTCAGGGTCAGGTCCTGGGTAAGCAGCTGGAGCATCCGACTCGGGGCTGAGGCATCCGACTTGGGATGGGGGTGAGGATTTGAGGGCAGCGCTCAGCTGGTGCTGCTGCCACCAAGGACAACTCAAGCGGTTAACATCTGCTGAGGAGGGACCTCTTCAGACCTTAGGAAACCTCTGGGGGGTTTGCTTGGGATCCAACACAGGTATGGGATATAGGGCCGGACAATGCCTGGAGGAAAGCCTGGCCTTGCTGTGTCTACGGCGGAGGCTGAGCTCTCCCCAGCCCCCTGAGCTTGGCATGAACCACGTCCCGTGCCCTCAGAGGACGTCCGCCATGAAAGCACACTCCTCCGAAGGCAAGGGATTGCATCGCTTGCAAAGAAAATCCCTCGTGGCGCTTTTCCGGAGCACACCACCTTTAACGCATCCCGGGCAATGCAGGGGTGCATGCAGAGCCGCATTCTCCGGTCTCTGCAAACACAGCTAAGGGTGTCAGACAGACACCCCCCTGAGCCCATCCCCCCACACTCCCCAGGGCAGCACCCCGTGGCGACCCGAATGGCATAGTTACCCCAAAGCATTCCTGTCGGTGATCCAGCCCAGCAGCCACCAAACAGCACCAAGAGAGAAAGAGAGAAGAGAGGAAGAAGGTAAGAAATGCATCAGGGAAACTGCATGGGGATCGCAGCGGCCTCTGGTGCAGGGACCTTGTGGCAGCCCTTCACCGCCCCACCCCTGGGTTGAAAGGCACGATGAGTAGACCACATTGTGTCCTCCAGGATGGGGCTTATCTCCAGGGAGAGATTGCCTGCCGGAGGTTTTGGGAGGGGGGTGTATAGTGAAACCTCTGCTGCAAGAGGAACCTGCGGAGAGTGGGACGGTGGGCAACAGCAGGCAGGCATGCGGTCCTCCTCGGCCAGGAGTCAGGGGAAGGACGTCAAGGCTTGGCCCCAACCTGCCAAAGACAGGTGCCTCTGAGGGAACCTACCTGCAAAGCCGCAATAATTCCCATCCAAACAGTCTAACTCGCCTCATAAATCACCTCCATCAAGAAATCTACTGATTAAGAGCCCGCCCTGCAGCGTGGAATCTCCTGCAACCCAGCAGGACACCCGCTCAGACAAGCCAAGGTGGTCTACAGGGTCCCTGGTTGCAACCAAACCTCCATCCTTGCCTGAGCTATGTCCCTGCTATGTGCGCACAGAGGGCTCAGCACTGGGGGCAAAGCCTAAGTAGTAAAATATTTCTTAAAAAAACGTAAAAATAACCCCAGGCCCTGGCTGCACGTTAGTGAAGCAAGCGGAAGGTGCGTTGAAAAGGCGATAGTTTAACTCTGCAGCACTTCTGTGACGGGATATTAGACCTCTGTCCTGACCAGCCTCACACCAGGTTATTTTGCAGTACACAGGGGTCCCTCTTGCTTCCAGACACCGGTGCCATGGAGCACAGGGAGCTCTGCAAAGAAAGAGGCACCTCTGCTGGGTACCTCTGGGTGGAGAAACTCCTGCCCTTGATCACCAGGCAAGACAACGAGGGCTCTGCACTGGCCACCACTCAACCTTTCCACCAACTTTTCCACCACTCAACCTTTCCTGCTGCTGCCAGCCCGCAGGCGTAGGCATCACCACCTTCCGGCACCTCCACAAAGCCACAAGCGAGCGCTGCTCCTCTGCGCAATGCCTCCTCGGAGGGTGCCACGGGAGGCAAAAGCGAGCAGCGTCTTTAGTTATGCTTCTGTTTATTTCAGATAATTTAATTTGAACTCTTTGGAGATTTATGGTCTTGTATCGGGCTTTTTATTTAGGCTGCGTTTGGATTGACGTATTAACTTTCCAGGCAGAGAGCTACAAGGGAGCCAAGACGACGTCTTGCTTGGGATGTACAGGCTCTGAGGGGACAGTGGACAAGCTGCAATGGCACAAAGGCAGACAGCTTTATGGATGGACACTTGCTTATTGGTGGATTTCGATGTTCCACTGATGGCCGGCAGATGAGGATGGCACCACTGGACCAGCTCAGAGACCTCCTGCTGTACCCACGGCTAGCCAGGACCACCACGAAAAAACCAAAACACAGAGGGGAGGCAAAAAAGGCAGAAAACCCGAATGGCACGCCATGTCCCAGCTCTTCTTCAAGCAGGAAGCGCTGGACTTGGTCACCAGCCGCTCTCAGACACAAAATTGCTGCAGCCACCCTGTGGGCCCACTCGGCACCATGGATGTGAGGAAGGGGAGAGGGAGGATGCATTGCCCCCCCACCCCAACTAGTCTGGCCCCACATCAAAGAGCTCACAGAGGGAGAAGAAAAGAAGAGGGATTTAAACATCACAGCCTGATTTTTTTCTCTTGAGACCAGGATGGAGAGAGGGAGGGAGGGTGGGTGGCGGGTTGGGACATGTATAGCTGGCGAACATCCTTCAGCTCCCGGGGCCATGGCAGTGACGGGCTGCCAACGGGAGAGGCAGGTGTCCTTATAAATGCTTTATAATGTATAAAACCATCAGAAATTGCTGTGGTTCTTTTGTTCCCTTCACCCCCGAAGCCACGAGATCATCTCCCTCCTGCAGGAGCCACCGTCAGAAGTGGGGGAGAGGGACAAGCCTGCAGGTTTACGTTATAAAGAGCCCTCCTCGTCCGTGACACAAGCAACTTGGTATCTACCCAGCTACAGCTACAAGAGTGGGCAGGTGACACAGATGCTTGCTGTAAACGTACATGGAGATGAACCCCCTTCTTCTCTGCGGGAGGGGGTTTGTTGTTGCCGTGATGGGGGTGCTTGCCCTCGAGAATTCAGCTGTCCCATGCCCCAGGGGACCTGTCCTTCCCTAGGGAGGCTGGGTGGAGGCAGGCAGGTGGCAAGCGGGGTTGGAAGGGGTATGGCAGCTTGCCCCACGTGCTTGGCATTGGCACAGGGGGATACCACCAACTCCAGGGGCCACCCCAGGAACCGTGCCACCTTTGTGGGGTGGGGACAAGGACAGTAAGCACAGTAAGCACTGATTACGGTACTGGTAGCGGCAGTGAGGACACCTATCACCCAGGAGCAGGCTGAGCCGTCAACCTACCCTCCCCTTTAGCCATCAAAACCTCTTGATGTGAGATGCCTTGGAAGGAAAAGGCTCTGTTGTCCTCCTAAAGCCCCACAAACCACCCAGAGCATCTTCAGGCTGCTGATGCCCTCGAGTCGCACCTCCAGACATGCTCTGAGGGGCTGCCCTGGCAGAGGGCTTATCAGCCAGACCCTGGAGACGCTCAATCCATCCTCATGGTGGCCTGAGTGACCTTACGGTGGTTCAGAGCAATGTCCCCAGCCAGAGGACCTGCCCCTTCACCATGCCAGGGTCTGCAGCCAGCCCCCTGTCCCGCCCAGGGACCAGTTCATCCCTGTGCTGAGGGAGCTGAATTCTCCCATGCTCTTCCCAAGGAGAGAGCAGCGGATGAAAGCACTGGGCGAGGAAGGTGAGAAAGGCCAAAGCAAGAAGCCAGGGAAGGTGCAAGTGGGCGAGAGCGAGGGGAAGGAGGTGGCTCCCCGGCCAGAGGAGAGGTGGGAGGAATGGATTAGAGACTGCAATCCATCGAGTGACCTCGAGGCTCAGACCCAGCCACCCCGAGAGCCTCACACGGTACCTGAGCTGTGGCCAAGGACAGGGCTCCCTTCTGCGCCGCTGCCAGGCCCTCCCCTCTCACCAGCACTAATGCCACCACCGCCAGCGTCAAAGGCACGAAGAGAGAACAACAGCGTGACAAAGGAGCGCGAACCTTTCCTCTCTTCTCCCTCCTCAGGCACCAACAGGGCGCCACGGGTGCTTCTTGCCCTGCGAGCATCACGAAGGCACCCACTCGTCCTTCCTCCAGCTTACACTGCACCGCCTGCCCCTGCCGGCAGCACGGAGGAGGGCAGAGCAGCACGAAACTCATCCCTGGACACTTCTCCCCGCCCTGGCATGGGCACTGCAGATGCTGAGCCACCCTGCACCCACCTGCCAAGGAGGGTACGCGGGTGCCACAAGCTCAGTACCAGAGCCCAAACGCAAGGCGACGCTCAGCGGGGACACACTGCAGAGCAAGCGCACAGCACCCTGCCCTCGGCAGGATGCTGCAGAGGACACGGGCACAAACCCCACCATCCCATCCCTGCATCCCTATCCCTGCAGGGCTCCAGGGCAATGCTCCATCCCCTTGGAGCAGAGGAAAAGCCACCGGCCGGGGGTGTAGCAGGTGCGTAACTCTAGCTCTGCCACTCTTAGGTCCTTTCCCCTCTCTAACAGCCCCTTCCGAGCTCTTTCAAGTCCACTTTCACCACCAAACTCTTCCTGGCATCTCCAGTTTTCCTTGCCTTGCCCCCTGCCTGCTTGCTCACCAGCATTTGACAAACAAGGAGAAACCCGTCTCTGGAGCTATACTGGTTTCAGGTGCCAGCGACACAGCTGGGCTTTGCAGTCAGCCACGCACCACTGCCAGGAGCCGTCCCGGAAGCAGAGCAGAAGGGCGCAGAGAAATACAAAAAAAAATAATCAGGGTCTAATAGCCATAACACGCAGCTGCACCCTCCTCCCACCCCAGCCAAGGGAAGGCAAAGAGCTGACAAGGATGACAGGCACTTACGCCAAGGCGAAAGCCACCAGCGCTCCCACCACCACGATGAAATCCAGGATGTTCCAGAGGTCTCGGAAGTAGGAGCCGTCCTGCAGGATCAAGCCCTGATCGATCATCTGCAGGGGAGAAAACAGGGAGGAAAAACACGCAGGGGATGAGCAGCTCGGCCGCCGAGTGGAAACAGCCACAGGTGGGATGTGCTGGGGACAGGGACATTGCCGGGGAGCAGCAGACCTGTCCCTGCCTCCCAGGTATATATCGAGGAGCATCATATTTTGGGAGCCTGGAAAGCGATAAAAGCATTCTCAACTCCTGCCGCTAAGAACCAAGCTTCAAAGTCTCTGTCAGCCAAATTCAGGACCAGAACTGAAAAACGGAGCCATTTCCCACCCGCTGCAAGGATGCTGCAGGACACAGCATCCCCAGTGCAGCCAGCCCGCAAGGCCTCTTACCTTGATAACCATCTCGAAGGTGAAGACGCCGGTGAAGACATAGTCAAAATACCTCAGGACCTGCAGAGAGAGGGCATGGGCGCTCTGCGGCTGCTGCCGAGCAAACGGGCCCACTGGTGCCCACCCAGACTGTCTTACCGCCCCGCACCGGGGGCGGGGGGTGTCCCCTGGCTCAGGGTCGGTTCGCTTGCCCTAAACTCAGCCTGTTCCCTAAGAGTTCAGGACAGCCATAAACCCAGTCTGTGAAGGCAGGAGAGAAACATTCCCCAGGCGTGGTGCAAGCAGCTCTGAAACCATGCTGTGAGCCGGAATCGTGCTCCCCCATACCAGTCCCTGTGAACATCTCCCCAGTTTGAGCTACTTTACTGGCGACGAGGCGGCCCTAGTCTGCTCCCCAGGCTCCAAACCCCGCATGTGGGAGGCTGAGAGCAATTTCCAGGGTTTATAGAGGGGAAGGTGATGGGGAAGAAGTCAGACCCCACGGCGCGGTGCAGGTGCTGCCACCGGCTGCCTTGATCCGTGTCCCACATGCGCCCCCCACCACGGAAGCTAAAATCCTAGAGGACCTCTGCCCGCCTTGCCCGCAGGATGGGGGGGAGCAGGGGAGGGTTGCAATCACTTTGTTGCGGTCGGAGTTGGTGAGGACGGGATCCTCCGCTGCGAGGGCGATGCTGCTGGCGGCGATCACCAGGAGGATGCACATCTCGAAGTAGCGCAGGTTCACGATGTAGTGGCAAGCCCTCCGCACCCTGCGGGGAGACAGGGGGACCTGTGAACCCCTGGCATGCCCCAGGCATGGCCCCACCTGCAAACCCCCCGCCACATCACCTGCTTCCAGAGCAGAAAAAGGGGTAGCAAAGCCCGAGGAGCAAAATGAGGGAGCCCAAGGGTGGTTTGGGCTCACTAACCCCTTTTCTCAGCTGTTCCAGCCCCCCTGCACACCCCACGACTGGCCAGGAGGAGTCCCTGAGAAATTGAGGGGCTTATTCTTCCAGGCTGCTGGAGCTGGGCAAGAGCTATGGGGGGTTATAACTGCAGAATAATACAACAGACACTGAATAAGAATCACAGCTAGCAATCAGCAGCCAGGAGAGAAAGCCACGAGTGTGGCTGGCGCAGAGGGAGAGCACTGCTGGGGCTTGGAGAACACCGTGGCTGCTTATCCAGGCTGTTTGGGAGATATTCAGCCCCCTTCCCAAAGGGATCCCCCATTTTCAGTGACGTCTAGGGGTCCTTCCCCTTGCTGCCCTCCCCAACAGATCAAAAAACGTCTCACGGGTTGGTGGTGCTGAAGATGAACATGGAGCTGTGCGGCACCATCGCTTTGCCCGTCTCGCTTTTCTCCTTCTTCCGCTTCTTCTTCTCCATCTCCTCCTCGTCCTCTTTGCTCTCAGCCTCCTTTAAGGGGCTGGCTTCGCCATCTGTCTTGTTGCTAACTGCGGGAAAAGTGAGACCCTTTGCCCAGCCTTGCACCCAGACAGCACCCTGGGGTGTCCCTGTCACCCGGGCACGTGCAACCCTCCCCCGGTTTCTGCTTTGCATCCCCGTGCTGTTACGGGGAGAGGGACCAGAAGGGAAGAAAAGACACGAGCTGCCAGGATGAAGCAGATGAAACGGGTTTCAACAGGGCCAGCTTTTCACAGTGCTCTTTAATTAATAACACTGTTTAAAGCAGCTCACCTTGACAGGCGAGGATGCTGTTAAGAGGGTTTGAGCGGCTGCGGGTGGGGCGGAGGCTGTGGATGTGTTAGGAAAAACAGGGGATGGGAGTGTTTGGCCCCGGGCAGAGAGGAAGGGAGAAGGAGGGATCAGGCAAAGGGGCGGGTGGGAAGGAGGTGAGAAAGGGAAAAGCTCCCAGGGGATGGTGGCACATCAGCTTTGCATCAGCACCCTGAAAAACTGGGGTGCTGGAGGGAGGTGCTGCAAGGAGCAGCAAGGAACCCCCCTTCCCAAGTTGATGGACATGGATAGGAAAAGCCGCGCAAGCGGCTCTCCGTCCCCGCAAGGTTCCCGAGGGCTGGGAGAGGGGCTCAGGAAAGAGAGACGGGTCCTCACTCTGTACCACAGTGGAGTCGGGGACATCAATCATGATGGTGGTGCTCTCCGTGGCCTTCTCAGTGTTGGGGGTGATGGAGGAGAGGTCGGGCTCGCTCCGGCTGACCGTGCGGCTGGCCTCCAGCAGCGCTTGCTCACTGGTGTCCGGGCTGCTGCAGTCCTGCTCCGTCAGGCTGCCCGTCTTCCCCCGGGGGGGCTCAGGTGCTGCTTGCGGGGGGCTCCCCTCCTCGGCGGTCCCAACCAGCTCGGCATCGCCAGCAGGGACCCCGTTTGTCCTGCAGGAGGGATGTGGGAGAAAAAGAGGTGCGAGAAGATAGGGGAGAGGACAAGGAGCTATGGGAACCACGAGATGCCCTCCCTGGCTACCAACCTGACGGGCGCCTCGCTTGCCTCTGGCTCCCCCTGAATCAGCGCCTCCGCTACAGCCGCATCCCCGCGCCGGTCCCCATCCTGCGCACCCTCCATGGGGCTGGTCTCCTCCAGGCCCAGCTCCTGGCTAGCTGAGCGGCTCCCCAGGGCACCAGACGGCTCCTTCCCCTCCATCCGGGCTCTGCGATGCCGGCTGCGCCGCTGGCTCTGCCTCATCCTGGCCCTGTCCTCGATGCCGCCTCCTGCCCCATCCTGCTCGCCCGTCTCACAGTTCCCATGGCATGATTTCTGGTGCCACGACTCCTTGTCCCGCCTGGCCCGGGGCGATGGGCTCCTTCTGTCCTCACCACCGCCGGGGTTGGCCCCCGGGGCTGGCTGCTCGGGTCCCTCAGCTGGTGGCCGCTCACCCTTGCCACCCTGCTCCTCGGCGCATTTCTCCAGGGTGACGCCGTCCCCGGGTTTCTTCCTGCGGAAGATGCTGGCATGGGGGTTGATGAGGTGCGGCTCATCTTTGTTGATGCCCTCCTGGCTGGACATCTGCATGTGCCGGCGCAGCTGGCTGGTGCGCTGCTCCCACACCGACATGTGGTGCCGCCGGCGACGCTCCCGCCTGCAACGGGGGACAGCGAGCAGTCATAACCCTTCACCCCCCCGCCGGTGAAGCACTCACTCTGCCTTCAATTTGGGAATCCCAGGGAGAAGGAAATGCCATCCCTGGGGGCTACGGGCTGGGCTCCTGCTTCACCCCCAGCCTCCCAGCATCCCGCTGGTGCTGGCAGGGGCTGGAAGCGGGGCTGAAACTGCACTTCTGCCCCTTCAGACACGGGTAGGCTGATGGAGGACCAGCCTCAGCAGGCTCGCAGCTACCCTGAAGCTTTCAGGCAGCTTGCCTGGCTTGCTGAGAGCAGCCAGCACCCTGGCTTGCCCTATCCCAGCCAGGCGGTGACCACCTTCCTCTTGCGTGATTGCCTGGGGACACCTTGAATACAGGCAATGCCCTCTCACTGCAGCCGGGGATCCCTCCTTGCACTGGGGATGTCTTTGCATCGCCAGCTCCCTGGAGCCAGGCTCCTTTTTAGAGCGGTGCTGCCCTAACGGTACAAATGATGGTGCAGGGGACACTGGTGCAAGGGTGGCAGTCCTGATGGGATGGGGACAGTAAGAGGGAAAAAGACGCCAGGTCCAAGACCTGCTTTTCTCAATGAGAGATGGCCCTCTGGGACATTTGCAATGCAGAATATCACCGGGCACAGGACACCCTCCCTGTGCTCTGCTGTGCTTGGCCGGGACAGCCCCTCACCCCGCACATCCCCAAGCCTTGGGGAGCAGTGGTTTCGGCTGCCGGTGGGGGAAGAAGCCGTACTGGGCTGGTCTATGTTCCTGCAGGTGTGCTCTAGGGAGGGGCTGGGCTATGCCACGCAACCTTTGCCGTGCCGTAAACGCACACACAAACACCCTGGAGAAGACAGACGTGCCCTTCCCAACAGTCGGAGGCACATGGAAAGACCCCCGAGCGCAGGCGTGTACGTACACTGCTCACATCCACGGGGAGCGGCACACTCCGGCACACACACGGACTGCGCGGCACACGCACACAGAACCACGAGCGCACGCACAAAACCACGGAGGCGCGCACATACGCGCGCACACACACAAATGGGGTGCAAAGGGGGACACTGAGTAGAGGCACAGGCACACAACCCCCCCCACACACACACACACACCCCCCAGCCGAGGAGGCCGGAGGGGAGCGGTGTGCAGCCCCACGGACGCACAGAAAACACAGGAGCCACAGATGACACGCGCCCCCGCGGCCCACATACAGGTGGCTGCTGCGCGGCTCCCACATCGACATGTGGTGTCTCCTTCGCCTGTCTCTTCTGGGGAGGAAAAACAAACGGGGTCAATCCCCCCCTTCGCCGCTCCTTCCACTCGTGTGGGCAATGCAGAGAGGTGTCCGTCCCCCTCCCGGTCCCTGGGCAGCCGGCATTTCTCCAGCTGCCGGGATGCCGGAGCGCGGCAGGCAGCAGCGAACCCCCTGCACGTCCCTGCTCATGGACGGCACTCACGCACCGCACACCCAGGTCCCCCACACCCCGCCGTGGCGCCCGTCGCTGCCATCCAGGCAGATGCGGGCAGCGATGCTCGCACCAGGGATGCCACGGATGCCATTTCGCGGGGGGTCACGGAGCCTTCCCCACAACGGTCAGCCGTGCCAGCAGTCAGGTGGGGTGAGCAGCGAAGGCTGCAGCCCCTCAAGAACTCCTAGTACATCCTTGCATATTTGACAGCTCTTTCAAACCGCTCCGAATTCACCTCTCCTGAGCAACACGTGGGGATTTTGCAGAGGAAGCAGTGCCTCGGGCCAGCCCCGAGCTGCTCGGAGCCATCACCGCCGGTTAAAGCTGCCCTGAGACCGCAGGGGTGAATGTGAAGCTCCCCAGCAAAACCAAGGCACAAGCCCAAGGCTGAGACCCTGCAGAGCCCCTCTCACCTGCGTAGCCCCAACACAGGGAAGCCCAACAGGGCTGTCGGTGCCCTTTGCCCCTGCCAGCTTCAGGAGGCTGGACGGATTCAAGGCTTTATCCTTGGTATCAGCACAGAAAAGATTTCGGCTGCGCACAGCTCCCAGCAAACAGCCACCAGCGTGTGGAAACGCGCGTGCAGTGGTTTGGTTTTTGCTTTCGTAAATGCCGTGCGTGTGCGGGACGCGCAAGGAAATACGCTCGCAGAGCTCGCGCAGGCAAGATGAGACACGTCTCGCTGCCATCCCAGGAGTGCAACGATACCCTCAGTCCCTGGGGGAGTCACGCTGGCCATTGCCTCCTTATGGCCACCTGCACGGCAACAGCCTGGTGGCCACGCTCGCGGCAGGGGGTGAGCTCCACAGCCAGGCCACGCAGGCAGGACCTGCAGGCAGGGATCTGCCACCATCCCCGCAGCAAGTGGCCGAACCTTCAAACGCATACCCGCACCGAGTTAGGCACCAACACATGACAGCACCCGCATGCGTCCATCTGGCCACCCACTCGTCAACCAGCCCCGAGCCATCTGCACCAACGGCGCCCATGTACAAATACAATACTCCGATCGGCACCGCAGCCACCCACGCCAACCTGGCCACGTGGGAGCACTCATCCCCGAGCGCCACTGGACCTCTCCGCAGGCAGGAACGCGTGTACCAAACCTGCCCGCGCCGGGTACCCACAGAGAAATGAAGCCATCTGTGTCTGCGTGCACCCAAACGCAGACTCCGGCTCGGCTCCACTGACCCGAGTTTCCAACAGTCCTTTAGTACCAGCTCTGCTCCGGCTTGTCCCTTATTGTGATGTCCCCACTGTCCCTCCCTGGCTGCTGGCATCAGTGTAGCACCACCGAAGGCACATCAGACCTGATGCTGGAGATGGTCGCCCCCTATGGCATCACACCCCCTTCACGTTATCCATCCTGGTGAGGGGGAGGAGCTGGAAAAAAGATCTGCAAATATCAATACCTGCCCATTTCAAGGCCACCAGAATGACACCAAAAGGTTAAAGAGATCTGTTTCCCTAACCAGCTGTACCTGACAATGGCTAGAAAACTCCAGCAGAGATGTGCAGCGCGGGCAAATCCTTCAGTGCCCTGATATTCCCTCTTTCTCTCTCCTCTCTGCCCATTCTCCAGCTTCTTTTGCAGCCCAAATCCCGCTATTCCCTCACTTCATCCAACACATTCCCACTGATGGCCAGAGACAGTCACGACACGCAGACTCTGCCATCTTTCCCATAAATGCCCCAAGCCTGGGGGGGAGAGGGAGGGAGGGCAGGCAGAGATTTATTATGAACATCCCATCACCCCCAAACCAGGGCAATATCTGTGGCTACTGGGAGACCAGGCAGGGCTTCCAAGTATCCCCCTCCCCATCTCCATGCTGCTCCTAAACCCACGGGTGATGCGTGCAGGTTGGGGGACCGTCACATCCCACCGCTGCCAAGCCAGGGAGGGGGCTGTTCCCAACGCTGCTTCCGACCCCCCCGCCCTGGCGAGATCAGTGCTCGCCTGAAGACAGCAGTTCCTCTCAGCAAATCTGCAAGAGATTCTGCTGTGTACGAGCTTGGCTGGGTTTCAAAGTACAATGAAACCTAAAATTCCCTGGGAAGGGATTCTATAAAAAAAGGAGGAAAAAAATAAAATTAAAAAAAAAAAATCATCCTTTCAGCCGTACTGAAATGTACTGTTTTGGGAAACAAATCAAAACGCCTCGTTCCAATGTTGACTTTGAAAGTTTTATGTGATTTAGACCATATGACACCACAAAATAAAAGGAAAAAAAGGCGTCCGGAAAGGAAAAAACAGAATTTTCTTCTGCTGAAACGCAGAGACAAGGCTCCTTAACACCATACCAGAGGTTTATGTGGTTTGGGGCAGTTCTTTCTCGCCCAAATCAAATTTCTGTACAATCAAACGGTTTCGCCAACCTGCTCCATCTCTCATAACTGCATTCGCTACCGGGGAAGGAGCCTGGGGCAGAGTTGTGACACCCCTGCTCCCTTTTCCTCCAGCCCTGGCTGCGATCCCACAGCTCCGCCACGAAGAAACACTCCCTGGGGACAAATATCACCCCTCCTTAAGATAAAAACGACACACCTTCTCCCTCCCCAGCCTCCTTCCCCACCCCTAGCAGCAGCCTGGAGCGTTTGAGTTGTACATTTGGGGCAGAAAGCCCATTTGAGCGGATTTCTGCCGTGTCCAAGCTCTGAAGCTGCTGCTTGGGGCAGGGCTGGCCAACCCCAGGTCCGGCAGGGTGAGCTGCTCCCTGCTCCAACACCTCTCCGAAGGCACTGCTGCTCACGGGGAGCGTACACCAAGATCTCCATCCATCCTCAAGGAAGCCACCCGGCACAGGGACCCCTTTTTATCCGGGCAGCCTCACAAGCAGCCGTGCCAGGGCTCTGCTTCAGCTCCCCACCCTGCTGAGAAGCCCCGCTGGGCTTGGAGTAGGGGGGGGTCACCGGGGTAGCGATGTTGGGGGTTGGGAGGGGGGTGGCGGTGGTGTCACTCACTCGATAGCAGGCATGTTTGGGGCGGACATGGGGCTGACTTCTTTGGCTTTCTGAAGGGCATGCTTCTGGTTAAATGCCTCCTCTTCCTCCTGCTCATCCTGCAGAGGAAAGAGGGGAGTTGCTTTAGCGGGACGCTGGCGTTTCCAGGGAAGGTGCAGCCATCGGAGACAGCGAGGGATGCATCGGGCTACCGTAGATGCCGAGGCATGCGAGAGAAAAGGGCACCTGTATTTCCAGAAACAGCCTTTATTTTATTATGGGGAGGCAACTCCCCCACCACGCCAGGTCTTACTGAAGGCACCAGCGCTACTTTAAGTGAACACAGCCCACCCCAAGCAAGAGCTAGAACAGCCCCAGACGACGTAGAGCAGCTCAGCCCTCCCTTCTTCACAACCACAGGGGCGAGACAGGCATCCCGCTCGGCTGGAGTGGGAGGCAAGGCACCCATGAATGACCCCAGCAGTGACCGTATTGCTTTAATGAGTACGGTTGTGTCTCCGGAGCAAAAAAATATCATTAGGAATTATTAGTGCGCATCCAGCCCTTTCAAAAACTCAGCGCTCCCTTAATTGATGCAGCTGGTACGCCACGGGGCTCTCCACCCTTCTCACCCCAGCAGCAGCCAGCAGCCCCTGGAAGGGCCACCTCCATCCAGCATGGCAGGACAGGGACCCCTGCGCCCACCCCTCAGGCAAATAAGCCTCGTGCCCCGTTTCATTTGCTGCCGAGGGGTCGGATTTACACCAGCGCAGAAGTCTCCCAGTAAACCTCAAGGACCTGAGCAACAGGCATGGGCTCTGCAAAAAAATGGGCACCGTGAGATGATTGGTCCCCTCTGAAGAGCAGCAATGACCCTTGCAGCTCTCGCCTACTCTCCGTTATCCAGATGGTGTCCCAACGTTTTAGCATTCCCCAAATATTTCCCAGCATGGTCTTAAAAACAGCTAAGCCCAATAATCTTCTCAAGCACCATACTAAATTGCATCCTAAATCACATCCACTGCCCTGCGGGTGGATAAGGAATAAATACTGATGCCACTGGAAAGCGCTTCCACATCCCCGCTTCCCAATCCACATCTCCGGAGCGCTCAGGCAAATAATCGTCCCTGCATCAGACCCCATTGGACAGTTGAGGGTTGTCTTGATCCGACTGGAGGCAAATGCAACTGGGGAGCTTAAATGGAGAAATAGTTAAGCCGCACTGGATGGGAAGTGTGGGTGTTCCCAGAGAGACCCAGAAGGGTTAAGCATTTTCCTAAATCAAAGCCTAAATGGCTTTGGCCCAGCAATACGGGTTTGTGTTTCAGGGGAGCGGCCTGTGAACCTTCCTAGAGGAAGAGCCTCCACTTCCAATTTGACCCGACCTCTTTTCAAGGCAGGTTGAGCCGAGGGACAAGGTGACCCCAGGCTCCGGAGTGAGGACAGGCACAGGTGCTGCTCCCAGTGCCTTTCCTGCTGGCCCCATCTTTCGCTCTCTTCACACCAGCAAGAGAAGAAAAAGGAACAACTGAAACGTACCTTGGTGAGTTCCTGAGCGTTGGCCAGGTTGTCCACCGCAATGGCCAAGAACACATTCAGCAGAGTATCTGCGAGCAGCTAAGGATGCACAAGGTACTTGTTAAGGACATGGGTGTTTGCAGCCACCAAGATAGGGTGGCCCTGATGGCTCCTCACCATCTCAGCGAGGAGCAGCCAAAGGGACAAACTCCTCACCCATCCTATCTATACAGCCCTCAGGCCACCTCCAGACAGCTCCTTCCCTGTGTTTGGGATATCCAGGGCTGCCGCATGTGTGATAGGACTCCCTCAATTGGGAGAGGAGGAAGGAGCAGTGAGTGGGGAGGGAGGTGCCCCCAGAGGGGGAGACGAGATGGGGTTGTCTCCACTAAACGCACAGCAACCAGGTGGATACAGTTTCCAAACAAGGTGAGGACGATGAAATAGATGGACGACCACATGCCTGAGCGAACGCCTCCCTGGGAGCGGATGCCGTTGTACATCACCTCGTTCCAGTCCTCACCTGTCAGGATCTGTAGGAAAGCAAGCCAGCATCTCCGTCACCCACACCTTCTCGTCAGCTGGATGGCCCCCTCGGTCTATCCCACCAACGTGCAGGAGCTGAGTACAGAGACCGCGTGCAGTCAATAACCCAGCTCTCCGGCTGTAGCACTTGAGGGAGAAGATGTTGGACGGTGCTGAGGATTAGGCTGGAATAGGCTGCCCAAGGAGGTGGTGGAGTCACCAGCCCTGAATGTGTTTAAGAGTCGTTCAGATGTGGTGTTGGGGGATATGGCGTAGGGGAGAACTTGGTAGAGTGGGGTTGATGGTTAGACTCGATGATCCCAAGGGTCTTTTCTAACCTAAATGATTCTATGATTCTATGATTTAGGTCTCCTCAGAAGGGTTTCCATCTCTTTGTTACACAGGAGGAGAGGGAAGAAGCAAGTTACACCCTAAGAGGTGATGGAGGGGAACTTGTTTGGTTTAAAAAGCCCCTTTCAGCCAGCGGGGAGCGAGCAGGTCGTCCCAAGTCCCTTTGGTTGTGTTTCCTTGCAGCCCAGCTCCTACCTGGAACACTGTCATGATGGCTGCGGGGAAAGTGTCGAAGTTGGCTGATGGCGTCCCATCGATGAAGTTAAACCTGGAAGTGGAACCGGGAGGACATAAATGGGCTGCAGTACCAATGCCATCAAACCCCTGACTGCTGCGCTATCAGCTCTCTTTGGCTTAGGAGGACCTTTCCCCACTCTAAGGAGGGTCTCCTGAGCATTTGGTGCCAGAACTCAAAAGGTGTCCTGGTCAGAAGGACCCACACAGCCCAGGGGCACTTGCTGGAGCAGGGACTTTTGTATGGGAGAGGTACCACTGTTTGCAGCAGGCTGAGGGGCGAGGCTATGGTCTTCCTAGGCACCTAAGAGGGTGTTATCACTTGGCTTTGACACCAAGAAATTCCTTTCCCCCAAAACTTGAAACGACCTACCTGCCTCCAAACAGCTGCATTCCCAGCAAGGCAAAGACTACGATGAAGAGGAAGAGGAGGAAGAGCAGGCTGATAATAGACTTCATGGAGCTCATCAATGAGACCACCAAATTCCTCAAGGATGCCCAGTACCTAGAAAACAGAAGCAGCACTAGAGCACTCGTAGTCATGAGCGCTACGAGCAGGAGTGACTGGATCCGGGCTGCAGCCACAATCTGAGACAGAGGGTGACGGGCACAGACGGATGGCACGTACTTGGTTATTTTAAATATTCGCAGGAGACGAAGGGCTCGTAGGACACTGATCCCAAAAGAGGTTCCTGGTCTGAAGATAGCCCAAACCACTTCGAAGATGCTTCCCACCGTGACCTGAGAAGCAGACACAGCCATGAGTCAAACACAGGCTCAGGACAGGCTGTTGCAGGAAACCTTCACGTGCCTGAAGACATGGGAGCCACCACTCTGCCCAAGACACGGTGTCTCGGTCTGTCATGGGTAGGCTGTCCCAGCAGAAAGGATTCCCCTGCCCACTCTGAGGACCATCCCGTTCTTTTCCCCCTTGGCATCTTGCACTGCAGACACCTGCCAAACATCAAACATCTCCCCCCACACCCACCGCATCTCTGGGGCTGCTTACCCCACAGTCAAAGCAGTTGAAGGAAGAATGGAAGTAAAGGCGTGGCCCCATCCCATACATCTTTAAGGACATCTCCAGGAGGAAGAGTCCAAGAAACAGAAACTCTGCATAGTCTGAAAGAGAAAACCCAGACATGTTACTTTTGGGGCACCGAGCTGCACGGAGCACCCTGCACGCACCCACCCATAGCCCATATAGCACACCACAGAGATGGGACAAGTTAAGGACCACACGCTGCTTCCCCAAGCTGTCAGGGTCTGGGATGAGGGAAGCTTTTCTCTGAGGAGCTAAACTGTGTATAATAGAGCACCAAACCCACTAGTTCATCTTTCAGGGTAGGCGCACCAGTGTCCCAGGGGTTTGAGAAGACCAGAGATGGCTGGCACGGAGTGGAGCAGCTCTTTAGCATTATACAACAGTGGTTGAGGTGTCTGCAAAGACATTAACCACACGACGCTGCAGGGGAACATTAGCAACCTGGATTTAAATCATTGCATGGCTGGAACTTGGTCAGGGTAATCGAGCTGAACAGCCAAGAGCCAGTGAAAAGCTTCTCCAGCTATTTCATGAACGTTGGCAGGCAACAGTCTGGCTCTTCACCTTGTCCAAAAGATGCTTCTCACCATGACCAGCTGCCATACCACACCACGGCGTGCTGGGATCCCGGCAGGCCTGAGCATGCTAATGCAGATTTGGGCAGGCCCAGTGCTTGACGGGGACATTTTCAAGGTGAGTAAGAATAACACAGCTGAGAAAGCAGCACTGTCTCTACTGCAGCAGCTCGGAAGGAACACATGGCTGCTGCGGGGTTGACCACATTGCTCTGCAGTTAGCACCATGCTAGAATGGACATGGGTTTGCTGCCTCTGAGACCTGACCTTGTATCGTGTCCCACAGAGGGCTGGGGGATGCTCCAGTAACTGGTTTCTAGCTCGGGATCTCCATGCTCTGCACCAAAACCTTATCTACGGGTTCCCCCATCCCTGCAAATTCACGCATTTCCAGAAATTGCTTATGGCCATTCAAAGATGGAGCTCTAGCAAGCTCTCCATCACCACCGTTCACCATTTTAGGAGAAACCCGGCTAAGAGCTGTAGTCTTTTTCTCACTCTTGAGAAACATGAAGGACACAAGGCCAGTAAAACTTCTCCGTGTTTGCTCACAGGGCTGAGACAGCCATCCACGGCCACGGGGTCAAGGGCAAAGCTGAATTAAATGGCTGTACACGGTCCTGTGTTATCAACAGTGAATATAGTTCAGGTTATTCCCCACCCAGCTCCATACCAGCATGACTCTGGTGGCATTCATCCCCACATGCCCCAGGGGAAGGAGTGAATGTGTGCTGCAACCTCCAGCCATGGAGATAAGAAGGTTGCAGGAGGTTTTGTCTGCCCTTGCAGTGCTCTTGCACCTACACAAAGGCCACAGACTCACAGAGGAAGTGGGTGAGCCAGGCTGGCTGGTTGTGATGGACGATGGCAACGCAGGCAGTATTGAGAGCCACCAGGCTCAAGACGATCCAGTAGAAGACCTGGGATTTCACCATGTGGCGAACGGAGATGCGCAGGAGTCGCTCCTTGTGCCGTAAGTAGGAGGCACCATCCACTCTAGCACCTTTGAGGCCAGAGTGACTCAAGGGGTTACCTAAGGGAAAAGAGTGGGGAGAAGGAGTTGGGTTCTCCAGTCAAGGTGAGAGAAGGAGTTGGGCGCTCCAGCCTTCCCCCAACATCAGACAGGACAGACAGCTCACGGACATTGGTCTTATGGGACATGACTTAACCAGTTTTTAAACAGTACAGGGGGCAGCGGATGGTTTGCTCCCGTTGCTCTCAAACTAGCAGAGATGACCGATCTATAACAATCTCCATGTAACAGGTGTGACCCTTGCAACTCAATAAACTGGCAGAGGTTTTGAGGAAGAAGGCTACAAACTGCACTAACCCAAGGTTGGATGAAGAGGTCTTCTCTGTGCCAACCTCCTCTCGCCCACGGAGGAGATATCAACGCAGTGCTCGTCACTCGAGTCGCGGTTCATGGCGTCCGTCCGGTTCCTTTTGATGGTGGCTCGCCTGAGCACTGGGAAGGGAAGCGGAAGAGGTGTTGGTGGCCCAACTCTGCCAGGAGACAGCTCATCGGACTAGGACCTGGTGACCAGTACTTGTCTAACTCAGGTCTGGTAACAGGATGGAGATAGCCAGGTGACCCTAGTCCAGAGCTATACCTGTGTGGGACCAGACTTCTCCTGGCCTCCATGGTCTCTTAGCAGTTATACTGTCAATCCATTTCCTCACATCCCTCTCTCAGGCCACAGACCTCAGCGGGGCATCCCCAAACCTCCCTCCTCTCATTGCAGATAAAGGATTTCAACCTCCAGCTGCGGGCAGGCAGAAGGAAGGGCAGACAGTTGCTTAGGCAGGTTGTTGCTTGTCTTACCTTCTAAGGCTGAGGTCCCAGAATTTTTGTTCTCTTCAGCCAGCATGACTTCCTCTACGCAAAACACAGAGTTTAGCATCAGGAGACAAGATACAGTTGTCTGAGCACATCAGACCTCACTGCCTTGTACGTAAGCACTTTGCCCAGCCTGGAGGCAGTTGCTCTACCTTGTAAACTCTTTGTCAAGTATTGGTTAAGTGTCCAAAAGCAAATTCTGGAAGGTGGCAAGTGATAGCTACCAGACATTGCATCAGAAAGACAAAGTACTAGTAATTAACCCTTCTTCTTCCACTGTAATTAACCCCACTAAAGAAGCTAAACATTGTAGACAGGTCTGGGGTTCAACATCCCAACCCAGGACGAAAGCTGAGATCTGGAGCTCAGACCTCGACTCAAGTTACCGGGGGCTGTGGCAGGTTGGGAACCAGGCCCTATGGGCTGTTGCACATGGCTGGGTGTCCACCATCCCCAGGCCATGCCCAGGTCAAGGTGGGAGACCCGAGCTGGGAACCAGTGAATGCATGCCCTCCAGTCTCCTCCAGGAGCAGGTTTAACTGGAAAACCACTGTCACCGTTCACTGCTCTGCTTTCTCTCTGCCCACTACTGCAGGGGACTCCAGCAAACATCACAAGAAAGGAAACCGTGGCAGAGCAAAGCTCCCTGCAGTGATGTTCACAGCCTTCCCTGGAGATGTAATATGCCTCATGTTCAAAATATGACAGTTTCATGCCACAGAAGATGAGGCTTCATCAGCTGTTGGCAATGTCCTTGCTTGCAGCCTGGCCAGATCATCGCACCACCTGGGGCCAAGCTCACTCATGCACCCAACGCCACCATGTGAGCACCTGTGTAACTTTGGGGTTGCTCCGGATGATGCTCAGGGATCCCTTCCCATCCCCACCACTCTGCATGACCAGCACCCTTCAGTGCCTGCCACCCCCCTGGCCCGCCAGCCTTTACCCGCTTTGTCTATCCAGGCCCGGTAACCGTTGAGCTCCCGCTCGATCTGCTGCTGGCGCCGCAGCTTCATGAAGGCTCGGCGGTTCTCCACTCGCTCACGCTCTTTGGCAAACTCCCTGGGGAAGGGCAGAGGGGAGCAGTGAGAGCATGGCCATTGGGCAGCAGGGTACACTGGGGGCTGGGGGCAACATGGGGCCGGGGGGAGAGGCAGGGACCAAGGGCGAGCACAAGCCAAGGGCTACTGGAGCATCTTGGGGCAATGCACGGCAATCCCCAGACAAAGCAAGGCCAAGGGATGGGTGAATGATCCGAGAGGAGGCAAGGCTTCTTTGCAGGAGGAAAGGCATGGATGCACATGAGCAAACACCCTGCTCGGTCACTTAGCATCGTATGTCCCAGCTGGGAGAAGCTGCTGTTCGGGGAGGATGCTCCCATCACCACCCAACTCCAGAACCAGCCGAGCTTCTGTGTGTCCCTTCAGGGAATAAAATCTGGGCACCATGAGGAGGCAGCAAGGGGATGGAGAAGGGCAGGTCCTGTCCCCTGCCTTCGCCACCTCTTCCTCTGAGTCCCTTCTCCTTCCAGCCTCTCCTTGGAGGGTTTTCCCAGGGCTTGAGACATCCCTGTTGTCCTTCTCTGGACTTCAGTGTCTCACACGAACTGCCCAAGCACCACGACCGGTCCAGAGAAGGACAACAGCTTGGCACCGCATCAGGCAGGAGGGCAGGCAACACCAACACGGGCTCTGTGCAGGCAAGGGTATGTCAAACGCTGAGCGCCACCGGCCGGAGCTAACACCTTGCCCACTGCTCCTGCAGCCACTGATACACACGGTGCACAGATGCGCTAGCATCCACGTGCTCATCCACTCCTAGGCACAGTCATAAGCACGCTCCTCAGTACGTAAGATATATGATTTCACCTGTAGCCCAGCGCAGAGCTGTTCAAAGATGCCTATGTGCAGCTTGGGCTATATGCACCTTCCCCCCTGCAGGTAAAACACAAGACCGCACAGGAAAGCATGGTCTGCTTTCTGGTATACACATGCTCGTGGCCATACCCAGAAGGCCCATGCCAACAGCCCTCCTAAGGTTTTCACCCACTCTCTACGAGGAAGCACGCGAAGCCCTAAGCACATACGCAAAGGCCATCACACACAGAGCAATTAAAATATTTGGCAGGACACACAGGGGTGGCAGTTTAGGTAACCTCCCACCCATGCCATATGTGAGACAACACGGTCAGACCTGTTTCTAGGAGGTCTCACACCCTGTGCTGGCACATACCACATACCTGGGGCATCTCAGGCCACATGTTCTACCTCTATTGACACTCACATTTGCACACAAGGAGCATCCCTCACACCCGACAACCCCCCAGCACACCCTTCCTTCCTCCCAACAACACCCCAGGGATGCAATCTGCTGGCCACAGCTCCCCATCCCGTCCCCGAGTCCTGGTGACCGCAGAGCCCCAGCTGCATGGAGGAACCCAGCCCGTGCCCTCAGCCCCCTCCCGGTCCCAGGCTGCTCCGAGGGAAGCGTCATTGAGAAGAACAAATGGCACCATTCTCTCTGCAAGACGAACGTCTCTCTCCCCGGAGACTAGCAGCAACCTCCAGCCTCAAAAAAAAAAAAAAATGTATATATTGAAAAGAACTGAAAAATCGGTCTGTCTGCCACAGAGAGAGTTCAAGTGCATTACCCCAGCTGAGCTATTACACCCTTAATGCTGTGTGGGCTTTTACATATGTGCGTGTGTGTGTGCGCGCGCGCGCGTGTTTGTGTGAAAAGCCCTGAATGTTCCCTGCATCTCTTGTTTAAGATCCCCAGACAATTCAAGCGTTTTTAATTCCACCCCAGGAAGGTGAAGTTTCCTGCCGCTCTGGCATTAAGCATCAAATGACTCTCCCCCTCCATCGCTGGCTTTCAGACTGAAATGAGACTTTCTTCCAAGGGCAGGGAAGGGGGAGAGAACAAAAGGCAAGGAAGAGAAAAGCAGCCTAAGTGGAGGGAAGGAGGGCGGGAGGAGACGGGGGAGAAGGAAGGACCTCCTGCAGCCAACGGTGAAACACACTCTCGGGTTTGGGCATGCCATGCCAAAACCCCTCCGTGCCCTAAGCTGGAGGAAAGGCAGGACCATTTTGGCTGTGCCATCATCCCTCACCGGCTTTTATTAGCAAATTTGGGATGTCAAGAGGTGAGAAGATGCTGTTTGCAGACAGAGTGAGTGGGGAAGTTGCCTCTTTCCCTCTGGTTTGGTCCACTGGTCCTCCTGCGTGCTGAACCTCTGCCCCACGGCCATAGCCCCATACCAGACAGCACCTTGGCAGAACTTTTGCTGGTCAGACCCTGCAGAAATAATCTGTGACCGGGAGCAGCTGGAAAGCTTCCCCTGATTTACACCAGCTGGGAATCTGGTCCCGCTCTGCCACCTCCTGCTTGCCCATCCCTCTTGTCTTCCAGCTCCTCCTTTGCTGAGACTAGTGTCTCCTTCTGCTGCATGGTAAGAAGCCACCATCACATGTCCACAATAAAACCCAGCCAGAAGGACCAGCTGAGCATCAAATAAGTTTTTCCCAGAGAAGGGAATGGGAGCGTCTTTTCCAGCATCCCCCTCATCGAGCAACATTCCCCCCTACCCAACCAGACCCCTAATTTGCAGGGAGCTGATGCCACACGCATCCAGGGACAAGGTCCCTGAAGCTGCAGCAGCGTCTCCGAGGGAGACACTTCCCACACGCTTGATCCTTAATGGAGCTTAATTGCTTTTGTCCATTAGAAGGAGGAACAGGTGGCAGAGAGGGG
>VXBH01003858.1:224432-243310 GCA_013400035.1 Rynchops niger | reverse complement strand
GGGGGGGGAACAAACCAAAAAACTTAAGCTCAACTTAATGAATTATTACATTTCAGAGAGACACGTTACCGAGCAGGGCAGCAGCGGGGGCTGGTGACATCTGAGAGCGGGTAGGCGATGCTGACAGATCAAGGATTGCTCAGAGCCAATTTGCAGCAGCGGGTAGAGATAATACTGTATGTGAGTGAGAACAGGGCCAGCGCCGGTGATTGACAGCCGCTTGGGAAGGCTCCAAGTCGCGGGCAGGGCGGCATCGCATCGCCACGAGAGCCGGCCGCCTGCCTCCCATCAAAGGGCTCTACCCCCCGGGTGTGTTTGGGTTACACTGCCAGGGATGGCCCAATTTTGCCTTGCAAAGAGTCCAGGGCTGTGCTGCTGATGGGGTGCCTGCAAGAGGGGCATAGAAGCCCCCAGCAGAAAGCTCGATGCCCTCCGGCAACACCTCTGCTGCCCACCTGGGTCTCCTGGCCCCAAATCCTGATGCCTCCAGGATGAAAACATCCACTCATGACAGCTGAGCTCCGGTCGTGCCGACCCTGTGCCATTGCAGCCCTTCTCCATCCGGCCTCGTAAAGCCGAAGGCAGGCAGCGAGCGATGGAGACGAGCGCTGAAGGTCACGGTGGGAGCTGGGGAGCAGCGTGCCATCTGTCCTCCTGCACACAAGGGCACCATCCACCCTCACGCCGTGCCCAGCCTGTCGGGGCCATGGGAGCACAGAGGGTTCTCTCCTCCTCTGCCTGCAAATTCTCCTCCGCAGCTTCGGCATTCCCCTCAGGTGGCTTGAGAGCGTCTCTGCTCCCGGCAGGAGACCTCGGGGGGTCACGGCCGCGCTCAGCCGCCTTCCTCCCCAGGCCCCTGCACCCTCGCTCACACCAGGGCAGCGATGCTTTTACCACATCGGTGCGCTCTGCTCAAAAGACTGGAGAGCCCAGGTCTGGTTTTAATGGGAAGAGAACCCACGTGAATGCATCCAGCTTGAAAATGGGCCCCCTTTTTTGAAAAAAAAAAAAAAAACACAAACAAAAAAAAAAACAAAAAAAAAAACCAAAAAAAAAACCCACAAACCACCAAAACCCAAAAGGCAAACAAAAAGAAAAGCGCCCAAAAAACCCAACCACAAAAAAACAGCAACGAAAAACCAGCTAAGAAAAGAAAACCCTACTTCTATCCTTTCCAGATCTTCTTTGAGTCCAGAAAGGGTATATAGCATTGCTCACATTAATATTGTGGCTTCCATGCTTTGAAACTCAAAGCCAACCCCATTCAAACCCATCAATTCATCACCTTCTGCCGCTGTTAGGGACGCCTTCAACAAATCAGTTACTGAATGGGTCTTAAAACGATACGAGGCAGCAGAAAGGGTGGGGTGGGAAGAGGAGAAATACTGGCTTACACACTGAGGATGAGGTAACAGTACCGGGCTGCTGTGAAAAAAACATATATGACAGGATGTGTAAGAAGGAACACCATCTGTAAGACATCAGGTAATACTGCTGCTCTCCTCAGCACTCGTGAGGTCTCAGCTCATGGCTCCGACTCAGCTTTGAGCGCCACAATTTGAGGAAAAAACGATCTTCGACTCCAGCGGGGCTTCAGGGAAGGTTACGGGACAGAACTGACAACAGACGGTTTGGAAAACACGGATGAGACAGTTGCAAACCAGGGGGATCAGATGGTATTTACCCAAGAGGTGTAAAGGAACTCAAGTCGGCGTGTTGAATTAACTGTGCAGTCTGTAACCTGGTGCATCAACTTAAACAGACGGTGGCGAGCAGGCGCAGCAGAACCAGCATTGCAGACCGGGATGATTGCACTGAACCAAGAGCAAAAGCTAGGGCAGGGAGTCCAAAAGGTACAAAAACGTTCTGCAGGGGGACGATGTGCTTCACAGGTCTGCTTTGAGGGAGGCAACAAGCTTTCTGCATAAGGGTAGTTGCTTGATTTACGTTCGCTCGGATTGCCAGAAGTCAGAGAAGATTCAAAGTCAGGTTGGACTCTGAGGAACCTCATCTAGTTGAAGATGGCTCTTCCGACTGCAAGGGGGTTGGAGTAGAGGACCTTTAAAGGTCCCTCCAACCCAAACTGTTTTATGATTCCTTACCAAAGCTGGATTGTCTCGAGAAAGTTTTGCCATGAAGTACTAACTGGTGAGAAGAATAATTAAAAATAAAAATAAAAATAAAATGAAAACAGAAACATCCTATTTCTTGTCATTCCTTTTTTAGTGATGGACACTAGCTTTTGATCATCCCTGTGTACTTCGGCGAGAGTTCCGTCTTTGCCGCGCTGTGACAAAGCTGCGGCAAGGAGCAAAGTGTACAGCTGACGACGCTAAAGAGAGCACATTTATAGAGCGCCGGCAGACACATGAGCCGGGGAATGAAAAGCTGACAAGCTGTTGGCAACGTTGAACAGTAAAACGGGAAGGAGCTGGGAGATACCAGCCCTGAGATTACCCATTACATCACTGTCCCACTTAAGAAGGGCCAGATGCTGATGGTTACCTTCTGCCTTGGAGAAAGGTTGGGATTTAAATTGGATTTTCTTATAGGTACTCGCTGATGCCCATCACTTCGACCAGGTCCTAAAAGGGCTTGTATTATTGATACAAAGCAGCATGAACAATTCAGAAAGACCTCGTCATGCTAGTTTGCGTTGACCCACCACGCTAAGAGGCGAAGTGAACAAAAACAGAGGCAGAAAGGAAAGGCAATGACAACACGAGACACAGGGAGAAGGCAGGCCAAATGGGAAACTGCCTCCACAAGTGTGGAGAAGACAGAGGGGCTCCAGAGGAGGAGCCACTAGAAGCAAAGTCAAGATTCCCAGCACTAAAGAGCTCCTTTTATAAGCCGGTCCCTCAAAGAGATATGGGCCATCGTGGCTCCACATAGGGCCTAAAGCAGCAGTGACAGGGCCACTATTGGCCAGCTGTGTAATGGGATCTCCCGGGTCCAGGCTTTGGGTAGCTTTGAAGATGAAGTTCAAGAATTCAAATAATCGGCATTTGATGGAGAGACAAGAGCAGCAAGGGGGACACCAAAGTGACTCAAAGCAGTGAAGAACACAAGAGAACTCAGACTTTGCATCTGCTGATAGGGAACACAGCCCAATGAACACAAAGGACTTTATCTCCCCTCTTCTCTCCAGTAATCACCGTTTCTTGTCCACAGTCAGCTTCAGTGAACAGGCTCCCGTTCATTCAAGAGGAGGTTCACCCGTTGCTTGGGAACATGGTTGGGCATCAGCTGTACCTTGCAGCAAAGCTTGTCCCTCACCAGTGGATCCTGGCAGAGATGCAGGTGTCCAGTCCAGCCTCTGCATTTCAGGGTGGGATCAGCCCCTCTCCACACACTTCACGCATGCTCTCCAAGAATGAGGACTAAAAGATCAACGTGAGAAAACCGTATGGGGATACTAGTTTTATGCACAGCTCCACCGTGCTGTAACCTTTAAAAAAAAAAGTCTGGTTTTCCACAACATCTGTGTTGAAGGGACAGAGTGCACTCTCAGCAGGTTTGCTGGTGACACAAAGCTGGGAGGGGTGGCTGACACACCAGAAGACTCTGCTGCCATACAGAGAGACCTGGACAGGCTGGAGAGCTGGGCGGAGAGGAACCTTATGAAATTCAACAAGGGCAAGCATAGGGTGCTGCACGTGGGGAGGAATAACCCCAAGCACCAGGACAGGTTGGGGGTGACCTGCTGGAGAGCAGCTCGGTGGAAAGAGACCTGGGAGTCCTGGTGGACAACAGGATGACCATGAGCCAGCAATGGGCCCTCATGGCCAAGAAGGCCAAGGGCATCCTGGGCTGCATCAAGAAGAGTGTGGCCAGCAGGTGGAGGGAGGTCATCCTCCCCCTCTGCTCTGCCCTGGGGAGGCCGCACCTGGAGTGCTGTGTCCAGTTCTGGGTTCCCCGGTTCAAGAGGGACAGGGAACTGCTGGAGAGGGGACAGCAAAGGGCTACCAAGATGCTGAGGGGACTGGAACACCTCTCCTATGAAGAAAGGCTGAGGGATTTGGGTCTCTTCAGTCTGGAAAAAAGACAGCTGAAGGGGGACCTTATCAACACTTATCAATACTGAGAGGGTGGGTGTCAGGAGGATGGGGCCAGGCTCTTTTCAGTGGTGCCCGGGGACAGGACAAGAGGTAACGGGCACAAACTTGACCATAGGAAGTTCCATCTCACCATGAGGAGGAACTTCTTTCCTGTGAGGGTGGCAGAGCCCTGGCACAGGCTGCCCAGAGAGGTGGTGGAGTCTCCGTCTCTGGAGACATTCCAAACCCGCCTGGACGCGTTCCTGTGCCACCTGCTCTGGGTGACCCTGCTCTGGCAGGGGGTTGGACTACATGATCTCCAGAGGTCCCTTCCAACCCTGCGATTCTGTGCTCAGAGTGGCCAACAGTTCAGAGAACTTATTGTTTTGAAGTAGAGAAAAATAAACGACAAAAAGGAGAAATATCCCTGGGAGAAGGGAGCCACCAACATTCCAGTTGTAGTCTTGGTTTCAACATTTTTCCAAGGGTAACAATGCTGGGCTTTGCATCTCTGTCTCCATTGCTCAGAGAAGCCTGTCATTCACAATATTGCGCCAAAAGCAGCAAGAGCATGGCCAACCCATGACTGCAAGAAAGCTACATAGAGGTGGCGGAGGGTCTGGTAGCCCCAGCAGCAAGGAGCAGAGATACAGGCTCTGGATTTTATTTCACTCTTATCAGGCAGGGTTGGTATGAGCAGAGCAGCTTCACTGCTTCAAGAGCCCCGGGCTTTGTTCGCAATCACTCCCACTGGCTCACGCAGTGCTGGGAAAATGTCACTCCTCCCCTTCCCTGCTATGCTCCAGTTTTTATCCTCTGTAAGCGGAGGACAGTTTTATAGGCCCCCTTCACAAGTGATAGCGATCTGCAGATGAAAGGTGCAGGGCCAGTACTGCGGGTGAGTTACAGCGCGGGGGAAAAAAAAAGGCCGATTCTCAACATTTCATCATGTTAACTTCCCAGGAACTTCCAAGCCCTCTAATTGACGCCTTCGACACACAAATACAATGAATTCGGAACCAACCATCAAGCGTCAAACCCACAATGCAACTGCTAGATATGGCACTCCGCCACTGCAAAACAAACACACACACACACACAAACAGCCGCCTCCGTGATCCGAAGAACTGATAACGCTACGTGATTCTTTTGGGGCATCCTGTCTACTTCACCCAACAGGACTGCCCAGCACCCCCTTGCAAGGATAGAGTTGGTCATGGAGCAACTGGGCACCTCCAAAGCCATCCCCCCAGTCAAAGAGCTGCAGCCACGGCCACGCGATTGCTGTCATTAACCGGGACGACGGAAATTACGCCTATCTGGAACACGCAATTCCAAAAGCAATCTGTAAACCAGAACTCTCTGCCGAGTGCTTTGTTGAGAGGATCAAAACCCGAGTCTTTTCACCCACAGCCTGCAGGCAACGGGCAGTCCACAGAGCAGATTTGCAGGGAGGCAGGAATAAGAGCAAATCTGAAGCAGTTGAGACACGCTGGCAAATAATTTGCAAAGAGAAATCAAAGGGGAAAGGCGCCAAGTCGTCGCTTTGTTGTGGATTTTTTATTTTTTTTTTTCTTTTTAATCCTGTCCGGCTGGCTGTAAGCGGAGTCGTTATTCCCTGTAACACCAGGGGACCCGGCACCCCAGACACGCGTTGTCTCTCGTCAGGCAGCTTGTTTGCAAAGGGCTTGGAGTCCCTCCGCAGAAAGGTGGTACAGCGGAGCAAGGCGGAGAGGCACTCATTGAATATGGATGCCCACCTGGCTGCTGAATATAGATGAAGATCTCAAAGGCTCCTTTGCTTCGCTCATGTTCAAGTACCACATCCTTGACACAAGAGCTTGCCCAGAAGACGGAGACAAATGCAGCCATTTCTTGCCAAGCGTGGCCCAACCAACGTGCGTCCCGTGACGGTGCTGGGGGAGCTGGCAGGAGGCACCGCAGACCACCCTCCCCCCATTACACCCCACACCTCCATCCAAAAGCCATTCCAGCCAGTCAATCCCCAAACACACAATGGGCACAGCCATTTTACACCTCATCCGAGCCACTCCCTGAGATGCTACACCCATTAAAGAAAAAAAAAAAAAACCAAAAACAAAAACAAAAAAAACCCCAATGATGCTTCCAAGCTTTCACGCTTTCTGGCGCAATATTTCTCAGGCATATTTGTTGGCATCTCGCTATCCCTCATGATGTCCCCACAAGCCTTCCCGCATTGTGGCGACGTGTCTCCCTGCTTTCCCCTCCACAAACCGCCTACCTCCGAGACATTAATCCTCTTTCCCAGCGTTTCTTGGCTTCAAACCACCTGATCCAGCTCAAACGCACGGGCCCAGGTTTTGTGTAGAGCCAGCAAAATAACCCCCTGCCTCCACTGAAAATGTACACTTGTTCCTTCAACGCCCTTATTATTAATTGCTATAAAACTTAATTTTATTCATCGTTTGTTATGCCTCAAAATTGGATGGGAAAAAAATTCAAATTAAGTGAAGTGAAAAGATTTCAGAGATGGTACAGAAGGCTCCTGAAGGAGCTGAAGAAAACTCTCCGGAGACTGGGAACGCAGCGCTAACCCAACCTGAAAGAAAGAAGATCTTAAGACAAAGAAATCTTGCCAAATTGATCCTTTAATTATAACATTAGTCGTTTCTTTCAAAGGCTTAATGCAAGAGCTGGGGGTGGGGGGCAGAAAAGACTCAAAGGGAGAAAAGACTTAACATCACCAGGATGAGTGGAAGCAATTAGGAGGATTTAAATTACTCTCTTGTTTGGTACAAGGCAGATGGATTTCATTTTTCTTGCCATCGTGCTCAACGTCTTGCTTTGCCAGCAGCTTCCAGAGGTCGTCTTCTTGGCAGACCCAAGGACCTAGCCTTCTCAGGTTGGCCAGCATCCCGTTCCACCCTGCACCCACCCAGCCACTGCTGCGGACCACGAGTTCCAGTGATTACAGCAGCTTTGTCACCCTGGAAAGGGGCTGGAAGTACAAGACTAGATAGGGGAAAGGAGTCCACCAGGGCTACAGGTCTACCTCAACAGGAGGACAGATGCTGCAATGCATGGAAGAGGGTTTTACTTCAAGGGGCTGAGGAAAAGGAGATAGAAAAGAGCCAAAACACAGCCTGTCTGGTATCAGAAACTCTGCATGAGTCCTTAACGTTATACCTCCAAGCATGGCTTATTTTTTATCTTCACTCTTTCATCTTCTTGCTCCCAGCGACAAGCTAGTCATAAGCCATCTTCTTGCCAGGAGGGGCAAAGCAGGCAGGACCCCTGCGGTGGCTAGGACAGGTGAGCTGTGGTCATTACCGGGATGACATTACTGCTGCCGCGGCACCATGCACACCACAAGCAGCGGGGACCGGGCAGCATGGCTCTCACCCAGTCTCTGCTGCTCTTGGAGATGCAGCATGAACGCACAAATCCAAAGTGTTTCCCACGAGAAACAACTGAACAAAAAACCCCAGAACATTTCGCACCCACAAAGAAGGGAGAGCAGATCTTTGCAAATCGCCGGGACAGGGCGCGTGCAAGCTTTTGCCATCCCCCTGACTCAAAGCCAACCGACCCGCAGGGCGCTGCACGCAACAGGCCATCAGCTGGAGGGTGGGAAGGGGTCCCATCCACCCTTCCTACCCATCCCGCAGCAGAGATGGCTGCAGCAGGCGATTCTCTCTCTCCGCGGCAGCCGTTCTCCTTGGGAAGAGGTGTAGAGCTGCAGGTGCATCCTGCCCCACCGCGGCAGGGTGCTGGATGACACCAACCTCAGGACACAGGATGTGGCAGCAGGCAACGCTTGATATGAGTCTCGGAATCTTCCCAGGCTCCCAAATCCACCGGCTGCCACGTGGCAGAAAACACGGCATTTCAGCTGATGCTCCATCCTCGCTCGCTCCCACTGACTCTCTTCTGCCAGGATTATTTCGGTAGCTTGTGTAGCTTTAAAAGCTGAGCAGTCACATCTCCTTCGGCTTCATACCTGCAAAATGCTCTCAAAGAGGAACAGGGCCAACTGGTTGCATTTTTTTTTCCCCCCCCTTCCTGCTTTCAGTTGGAATTAATTGATCCGTAATTGCACCCGTAGAGGGGGAAAGTTAATAGACACAGTAATAAATGCCAAAGCCCCAGAAGAACTGGCTCTCCAAGCCCCTGCCTGGAGCGACTCCATCTCCTCTTAATAGCGTTGCATGCAATTCCAGTGCATGCGTGCGTGTTAGTATTTAGAGAGAAAAAAATCGAGGAGCCTCAGTGTGATGGAAATCATTTCTTTTCCTCTCCCACATACTTTGTGCTTAGGAGCAGATGGATCCAGGCTGTTTACATCACGGAGGTCATGCCTCAGCTTAACAGTTGGGGAACTGACTGTTGGGGGAGATGCGCATCGCAACCAGAAGATTGCTAAATCTGGGCGCTGGCAAACTTCTGATGGTGGCAAGTTAAACATACAAATGTCCTCCTGCAGCCTCTTCGCATTCAGGACCAGCCTCGGGTCTTTGATTGTTTCCCCAAAGAAAACCCCTGCTGAGATGAAGCGAGGGCAGAGAGGCAGCTCTGCAGCAGCTCACGAGCGTGAACTTTGAGAAGGCGGCTGGAAATCCCAACAGGACCTCGTTATTTGCCGGTGCAGATGGTGCAGTTTGCCAGCAACTTGTGTCCAGGTTTCCACAAGCGGGCTCCTCGTCTCGTTAACAGAGCAACGGTGATTTTGGCTAGCCAGGCATGGCTGCCTGTCTTCCCCAAATCAGTGCCGTCATGCCAGGGAAAGGTCTCCTTCGTGTGGAGTTGTTTCCATGGAGCTCATCCCCAGAGTGCCCCTCTGCTCCCAGCTCAGCCCAGCCGCAGGGCGTGTGGGGGGGATCCAGCCAGAGCCTGGCTGCTCCTCCAGCTCAGAGGCTGGGGGGATGGAAAGGTCACCCTTCCGCTCCCGCAGCAGAGCCGACAAGTGTTAAAAACCAATAAAAACTAAGCCAGCAAAGTGAGGAACGAAGCCCTTCTTCTTGCATTCAAGGATGGGCATTGCTTGCGTGCAGAAGTACCTCCTCCCGCCCCGTGCCGCACCCCTCCATGGCTCCGGCAGCAGCTTTGGCAAGAGGATGCTTCGCCACCATCAGGGTACTGCATCCCCCGAGCCACCGGGGAAGCCTGTGGCCGCGACCAGGCAGGAGGGCACACGCAGTGGCCTTGCCGTTGGGTGGCAAAGCCCAGCTCGCCACCTCCACTCACCTCGCCCAGCCCTCCAGGGAGCTGAGCAGTCCTGCTTTTCCCTAGGTATCTGGCACGCCACGAGAGCATCTCCCTTGCCAATTAGGCCACCCACCCACTTACATCCTTCCCCAATACAAACCCTATTAGCGATAAACAAACAGTCGAAATGCCAGCCAGCGCCTGGGAAGAGCCCTAGACAACCGCATCCAATTCAGTGGGCTCGGGCAAGCACCGAGCACGGACCAGGGCACAGGTCGGGCATCCCACCAGCCACCGTGTGGTCCTCTAGCTGGTGGATGGCTTTCAGGACAGAGAAGTGCCACCTTGCTGTGTCCCGAGGCTGCTTTCAGCATCATACCAGCACCAAAAGTGTCGGTGTCCACACAACACGCTACGTTGACACACTTCAATGCTGCAATTAGAGGCTTTTCCAGCTGCCTAGCCCCGAGCTTCCCAACTTCCCTTCTCTGCGCTTTCATAGGAAAGCTCACGCTTGACACTGACAGCCTGTTGGACTTTGCTCAAATCCCCAAGCTGGACGTGGCACAAGAAATGCAAAAGCCACCCAACGCTGCTTGGGTGTCTTCATCCTCCGTAAGAGCTGGCTCCCTGCAAGGCAGCATGAAGCCTTTCCTGTAGCCTGGCCCCAGAGCCCCTGGATTCAATCAGATCCCAGAGCGGGACTTGGGGAAATTCATCCCACCAACGGACCCCGAAGCCCAACGTGCTTCTCCAGAAGCACTCCTAAAACCACCACCATCACACCTCCCTTGGGACAGTGACAGATAAGACCAGGGCCGGTCTCTACGCTGATCTCTGCATCTAAAGGCTTTCCAGCTGGCCAAACCAGTGCTACAGTGGTGCTTTTTAGTGGGCAATTAGGGAAAAATCACCTGCAGCAAGGGCAGAGGAGCCCACATCCCGCTCCCAGTGCAGGAGAGGGCATGCTCTCCCCATGCACCAACCCCTGCCAGCGGCTGAGGACGGGCTGATGCAACCGCAGTCCATCGTCATGGAGACGAGAAGCCTTTTTCTCTCCAAACCCAGCTTAATGGCTTGGATTAAAACCTCCTTTCCCCTGTGAATAGCAGAACAGGGACAGTTGTCTTGTCCCTGTGTCCCCGGTTTGTCCGCATACGTCCCAGGCCCCCCCCCTACCCTCACCAGTGTGTATCCCCCACCGGCGCCAGGCACACCCTCCCAGCCACAGTCCACACAGAGAGGAGGTGCCCCACATGTGTCCCAAGCCCATCCCAACCCACACCCACCACACTCCATCAGCCAGCAAACGCACACCCCACTACAAATGCGTTCCGGATTCAAACACATTTCCATAAGCACACACCCCCACCCCCACCATGTCTCTCCCCTCCAGCAGGTCCCAAGCAGACAGAAGATCACCATTGACCATTTCTCACAGGTGACCAAAACCACAAGCTCATCAGCAAGGAGAAACAACGCAAAAGCATCTTCAACCCCTTTCCCAGCTCCCCGGGGAACCAAGGAGCCAAGGAAATCTGGGGAGCGATCCCTTGCTGTGGGGCACGCAAGCATGGAGGGGACGGTGGGAACCAGCTACTGGTGTCCTGGAGGACACAGCAGCACCAGGTTTAAACCTTGGGGCTCAGAGACACTCAACGAGCACGGCCCAGAGGGGAAGGACGGCATCTCGCTTACCCCGACAGCACTCCCAGGACAAGGTTGAGGACAAAGAAGGATCCAATGATGATGAGGGGGATGAAGTACAGCCAGTTCCACGTGGCTCCTAAGGCATCATTGGTCTGGAGGGGAAAGAAAAAAAAACACGTGTGACATTATCTTCAACACCTAGCACCCAGGGCAGAGGGAGAGGGTGTTAGCTTCTTCCTCCAGGCTGACCACACCAGGCTCCTCGGGGTGATGTGGCCGTGCCTCCCGAGCCTCGATGGGCACGGGGCGCTGCCTGTACAGGCATGCCTGCAGGGGAGCTCCCCACCAGCAGTGCCCTGATGCCCCTCAGCATCCTGCCCCAGTCACGCTCCCCTCCACGGTCTCCAGCCCTCATCAGGCCGGACCACTCTTCTCTGCCTCCTCCTACCACCCCTGCAGGGATGCAGGGGCTGTAAGACAGTCTCTCAGTGGTGGGCAAGCAGAGGTCCAGGGACGTGCAGGCCAAAATCGTGGTGCTGAGGGCGCGGGGACCACCCTGAGCATGCCTCCTCCAGCGGCTTGATTCGGTGCTGCCCTGCACATCCCACCGAGACAGGGCGAAGCAGCCCCGCAGCGGCAGCACTGGCCGAGTGTGGCGCTGGTTAAAAGGGAAAGATTTATAAGGTTCCTTAGGGCCAGGGAGGCTGGTGGGTAAAGAAGAGGTGGCCAATGCTTGTCCTTCCATGTCCAGGGGGAAAAGAGCTGGTGCGGACAAGCCGCACACCTTCACATGAGCATTTTGTTGATGGCGTCACTGGTAATAAATCACGGAAACCCTCCCATCCTGGGTGTGTTACCCCAACCCCAAGGAGCTGAGAGCCAAGGGGAGCTCTAACCGCAGGACCAAGACCAACAGCTAAAAAGCTTGCCGGCAAACCCTCCTCTATACCTCCCAGACATTTATTCTTTTAATAAAGCAGTGCCCCTCTGTACCTTGCAGCCGCTTCCCAGGCCCCATTTGTCCTCTGGTGTCAGGCATGGTGCACATGACGCCGGGCTGGAGGGTGATGCGGCAGAACGTGACTGTCTGGGGGAGGTGGTATCAATCTTGTTGCAATGAAAGGCTCTTTCTCTTTTCTCTCTCTTCCCCCCCTTCTCCCTGTGCTAATTAAGCCCTCATCTTCGTCTGAGTCATTGGCACCACATCTCCCGGTCAGCCGGTGCAGGAGACGAAAGGAGGCTCTGCAAGGGGAGAAGCTCCTCTCCGACGAGGGAAGAGAAAGCCACCACGCCGGAGTCTTCCTCTGGTGACCGAGATGTCAGCGGGAAACTTGGCTGGGCATCCCCACCACCCTGACGCTGAGCCCAAGGCAGGAAGGGCGATGCCAGCACATCCCGCTGCAGGCATCCACCACGGCACCAGGGAGGGGGATGCTGTGGGCAGAGACCCCAGTGCCGAGGAGAGCCTGGCACCCAGCAGCAATAACGACTTTGAGGTTGGGAAGACCTGGAAAGGCTCAACGCCCTCTTTCTTTGGTCCCAAGGAGACCACTCATGTCTTCTCAAGGTCCTGCACCTTTCAAGAGCCCCAGTCCACCACCAGCCCTGTTCCTCAGGGCCGCGGGAGAGGCGAGAGCAGGGAGGTGGGAATGATGCATGGGAATCCTGTAGAAGCAACACTCGTCACCGCCCTCCAGAGACACGCAGGCCACCATGGTTCTGCTCTAACCGCACCATTTGCCATGGCATCAGTTTTCAAGGCATCGTGCAACTCCTTGGCCTGAACACGACTGGGCTTCAGGTCCCCGCCAAAGATGCCACTGGGTACCTGCCACCCGTGCCAGGATCGCTCGCCTTTGAAACTGGCTCCTGCCCAAAAATCATGGGCTTTCCCCAAGGTCCTTGGCACAGGGGATGCAAAACAGATGGGCTCCTTTCCTACAGGTGAAGGAGACATCTTCCCCTATGGCTGGGCCATCGCCACCCCTTCTTTAGCCTTCTCCCCACCAATGATGCGCGGCAGGAGATGGAGTGGGAGACGGGGATGAGGTGGTGGAGCAGAGGGCAGTTTCCCTGGGGTTATCAGCCAGTGATACCAGCAGCAACACCCAGAGCACCTCTTCCTGCTGCAGTTTGTGGACATGGCCAGAGCTGGTGGCACCAGGAACCCACAGCTGGGAAAGCTGAGGCAAGGGCTTGGCAGGGCCCTGGCAGGACACCTCTACGTGCATTTGTGTACCCAGCTCCCATGAGGGTGGAGGTAAAGGGGACTGGAGAGATTTTAAGGGTTTTAGGCGGGGGGCTTACATGTCCAGCACTGCTGGGGCAGGGGTGGGGATGTGGAGCTGTGGACACTGACCCCACATACCCAAGGACACACCAATGACCACACCATGCTCAGGAATAGTCCCAGCCACCCGGGACAACGCCAGCAGGGCCAGGGAACGGTCCTGCCCTGAGCAGCCACGCGGGTCCCCTGGCTGATGCTGGCTTTGCCAGGACCCTCCAGCCCCAAGATAAACATTCCCACGGCGCATCCCGATGCTCTGTACCAAACCGGGAGCGGGTGATGCTCAGCCAGGCTGCAGTGGCTCCAGCCTGTGATCTGCTTGGCCACCCCAACTGCTGAAGTTTGCCCTTCTATTACCCAAGGAGCTGGCAGAGCTGCTCCAGAGGGGCCCAGCTCGGAGAGGGACATGGGGGCTTGTCTGGGAAACACAAGGGGCTTGGCATTTCACAGGCTCTGCATCTTCCACTGCTTCTCTAGCCCGTGGCAGAGAGCGTGACCACAAAGCATCCAGTGCGGCGGGCCATCATCAGGCAGAACAGCATGGACGCCTGCCCGTATGTCCCTACACAAATGAGTGGATGCGTTCCCAACTCTCCACTCCCAAAGCTGAAGCACATCTGCTGAGGAAACCAAAGGAACCGCCACACCTGGCTGCCTTTACCTGAGAGAAAGACACAGGCTGCCGGGGTCTCGCAGAGTTGCTGAGTCCAGACCCCCTCGTGTCACGAAATTTCCCCTAGATTTTTGTCAGCTTCACCTTAATTACGCTATTCCTAGCGGAAGGCTCCTCAAGCGGGTTCTCTAATGGCTGCTCTAATTTTCAACCTATATTTATTTGTGGTCATTTTATATACGCCTCTGTTCTTTTACCAGCTTTTTTGGCTGAAATATTTTTTCCCATCCTGATGTATCTATAGATAGTTATCATGACCATCCCCAGGCTCTGCTTTCCTAGCCAAAGCAAGGTTCCTCCAGTTCTCTTGTATGATTGGCTCTCCCTCCCTATTTTATCTAGTAGCTCCTTCCCTGCTCTGGTCTAGGCTCAGTTTATCTTCCCTGGACACAGGAGACCCGAGTGAGAGATTCTGATGGGTCCCGCTCCATCCCCGCGTGATGCTACCGAGGCTTTGCCATCCTGCTTGCAAACCTCCCTGGCTCCTCCAGGGCACCGTGGTCACCCTGCGCTCGCTCGCTCATCCCCTCTCCTCCTCCTCCTCCACACCGCTAATTCCCAATCAGCAAGACCTGGGCTCCTAGGAGATATCTTTGCTGTTACTCAACAAGCACATGGCTTTCCATTTCTCACCGCATCCCACATCTCTTCCTCCAGCCTTCAAACTCCACCAGCCCGGGGTGGCAGCCTCCGTCCCCCCAGCCCTCTGGGAAGCCACCGAAGCCGTAAGCTGGAAGCAGGAAAGCCGATGACTCATCCCCAAGGAGCCTCGCCGGTCGCCGCCAGCCACTACGTCCCCTCACCACCACCCAGCACCATCCTGACGCTGCTCACTTCCCTGCCAGCCTTGCAGAGCTCCTTTTCTCCTTCCCCTCTTTTCCGCTTCGTTAACATTTTCCCATAGCAAAAGCTTTACTACAAAGAGCAGCTCTACATGCTTCCAGGTCTCCGATGCCAGGTTAGCCTGGAGTGACCTACCTTTGGCAAACCCATGATTCATTTTCAATTTTTGCCTTCCAAACCTGTTCTGAAATGGCATGCGATTGAGGTCAGGCTTACAGTCCTATTCCTGCCTGCCTTTCTTTTTTTCCCCTCCTCCCCCCGCTTTTAAATATAGGCATCGCATTCGTTATTCTCCAGTCAGATGGTGCCTCCCCCAACTCGATGGAGTTGTTAAAAATACTTGTTACCAGACCTGCCATTTCATGTGCCAGCTCCCTCCAAGCACGGGTGGGGGGGAAGCCATCCTAAACGCCGGGCTGATGGATCCGATGGTCTTGGCGTTTGGCTTCCACATTGGCAGCGCTCGCGCCTGTGTCCTCATTCCCACTACCCAGCCCTTTGTGTCACCTTTGTCTTGGCGTTGACCAGAAGGTGGGGTGAAATATCCATCCGTACCCAAAACTCCCCAGCCGTCGCTCCACCGTGCCTTGCTTCCATCCGCAGAGGTGAGGAACCACTCGCTGCCCCTTTGACCATCCTTCACGAGGTCCGTGTCAGTGTGACTTTTGGCAGCTCCCATAGCACTTTTTAACTTCTTCGGCACCAAGATGTAGCTGTCTTGACTGAGCAGCCCCTTTTCCCATCCCTTTGGGGCATCATTTGTTCTTAATATTCCTCCTTAGGCAGTGTTTATTGCCTTGGTCTGCTGTGCCTTCCCACCATTTTTTCCCCTTTGCTGAAGGTACCAGGAGGCCCTGAGGTACGGAGATCAGGGTAGACATAGGAAGTCCAATCCCCAAGTTACATGAAGGCTGTAGCTCCTTTAATGAAGAAATTCCTGTCTCCTGTCCCTGGAGACCAGGTCCCATCACTCAGCCAAGCCCTTCGGATAATGGAGGAGCTACATGACAGCTGAGCTTTGCTGCTTCTTCCCTTCCCCTTAAGACAACCACCTTTTCGATATGCATCCCCACCAGCCTAAACCATCCAAGCTCTCCCACAGCCACCAGACTGAGAAATCACAAAATGGTAGGGATTGGAAGGGACCTCTGGAGATCATCCTGTCCAAGCCCCTGCCAGAGCAGGGTCACCCAGAGCAGGTGGCACAGGAACGCATCCAGGCGGGTTTGGAATGTCTCCAGAGACGGAGACTCCACCACCTCTCTGGGCAGCCTGTGCCAGGGCTCTACCACCCTCACAGGGAAGAAGTTTCTCCTCATGGTGAGATGGAACTTCCTATGGTCAAGTTTCTGCCCATTACCCCTTGTCCTGTCCCCGGGCACCACTGAGAAGAGCCTGGCCCCATCCTCCTGACACCCACCCTCTCAGTATTGATGAGCATGGATAAGATCCCCCCTCAGTTGTATTTTTTCCCCAGACTAAAAAGACCCAAATTCCCTCAGCCTTTCTTCATGAGAGAGGTGTTCCAGTCCCCTCAGCATCTTGGTAGCCCTTTGCTCTCCCCTCTCCAGCAGTTCCCTGTCCCTCTTGAACCGGGGAACCCAGAACTGGACCCAGCACTCCAGGTGCGGCCTCCCCAGGGCAGAGCAGAGGGGGAGGATGACCTCCCTCCACCTGCTGGCCACACTCTTCTTGATGCAGCCCAGGATGCCCTTGGCCTTCTTGGCCATGAGGGCCCATTGCTGGCTCATGGTCATCCTGTTGTCCACCAGGACTCCCAGGTCTCTTTCCACCGAGCTGCTCTCCAGCAGGTCACCCCCAACCTGTCCTGGTGCTTGGGGTTATTCCTCCCCACGTGCAGCATCCTACGCTTGCCCTTGTTGAATTTCATAAGGTTTCAGCGTTTGTTGCTGTCTCCAGACGTACTCGACACACCAACACAACCAAAGTGAGCTTGTCAGCGAAGACTCGGGAGCCACAGCTTCCCCAAGGGACTACACGCCTAAGGGTGTTTCTCACACCAAGGGGTCGGTGGAGACCCCCAGACGGAGCTGAACCACCACGCTCACATCTCAGACACAACCCGTCCCACCGCTGGCAAAGCCTATAAATGACACCACCAAGGAGTGGGAGCAGGACCCTCATGGGGGAACGGAGCCAGCACGGCAGGTCCCCACCCAGCAAAGGAGCCCCCGCCAGCTCCTGCTTCTCAACCCCCAGCACGGGGTTATTCTTTCAGCAGCTCTTGCATTGTTTTGTTTCTTTTTTTTCCTTTTTTTTTTTTTTTTCCCAAAGGGCGGGAAAAGGCACGGGGAGCTGCAAAAGGAGGTCTCACTCGGGGGGCCAGAAATCTAAAGAAATCTAAATATATACTCAAGTCGAATGCAAAGCACAAGCTTGCAGCCCACGCGTACCCTCCCTCGGGCTGCGCTCACATGGGAAACTTTAGGATTTCTTTGCTATAGGGGAAGGGAGGTGGTGGTGGTGGGAGGGGGAACCCACAAAAAAAGCCCACAAATTCAGTCTCTCCTACCTAAAAATAAACAGAAACCGAGTTCTGCCTGTGTGAGGCTGCTTTAACGGCCACTCATGGCCCATCAGCTCAGGGAGGGGAACTGGGGACTGCGGCTGTGGGCACCCCACTCATTTGGGGAGCAGCAGGACGTGGGGAGCCACCGGACTTCATTCACACGGTGATGTGCCTTCGTTGCCTCTCCGGTGTCTAGTTACAGGGCTGGGCTCCCACTTTAGGCTTTCCCAGGAGAGGAGGGGAGCTTTACGCCCCTTCCCCAGCAGGAGGTGCGTCCTGAAGGCCTCCACGACCATCTTGGCCAACATCAACCGCCTGCACTGATGCCCCATAGGCAGCCGAGCCCCCTGTCAAAATCCATCTGCATTAGGAGAGAGCCTCTGTGGTTTCTGTTTGAATCCAGACCAAAACGGTGTGTAATTAGATTGGGATAACACACATTCATTACTGCAACCAACTGGCTGTGACGTGCTTGGGGGATACGGCAGCGCTGTGGTACAGGACGGGGGGAGAAAAATCCACGGGACCTGCAGCAGCACGGGTGGCCCCATCCTTCTCTCGTCGTGGTCCTCTGCCAAGGATCTCCCACCCAACGGAGCGCTTCCACAGGGACCCGTGGCTTTGCCTGCATTGCTGGCAGGCTTTAATGAGCAGGGAACAGGGTGACCAAACTGTCCCAGCGCCGCAGCCAGGTAGGAGAGATCCGCCTGTCCCCCCATCTGCAATCCCAGTGAGGGGACATGAGGATGGTGGAGAAAGCCAGGATCTCAGGAGGCTTTTGCCTGCCTTCCCCGGCACCTCCTGCCCGGCACAGGGGCAGAGCAGACCTGCTGGGACAGCGGGTGAGAACACACACGTGGCTCCCATGATTTGTATGCCAAATCCTCGGCTTGGCCGCTCCCAAGGGGCTTTGCCTGATGATGATGCGCACCACGCCCCCCACCACGGCTGACGCCATCCCCCCAGCATCACCTCTGCGCTCCCCAGCCTGATTCTCCCTGCAAACCACAGCTGCATCCAGCTGAGAAATAACACGCCGGCCAGCAGGAACAGCCTCAAAATCTCCATACCGCAGCAAAAAAGGGGTGTGTGTGTGTGTGTGTGTGTGTGTGTGTAAAAAAAGATTTAAAAAATACCTTATAGCAGATTCCCTGGCCTAACCGGTTCCCTCAAGACCTTGACACCCGCTGCTGCTCTCCCCAGCGCAGTAACAGATCTCTTTCTTCCCTTTAATAGAGGTAATTTGATCTCCTGCATGCAGGGCCATGCTTCACTCCCCGCCAGCCCTGCCTGGTATCCATCAGCGACCCCGGCGCTGGACAAGATCTGAATGAAAATGCTTTGCTTTCCCAAATCAGGTTAATGAGGAAATTGGTACATTTCCTTTGCAGGGCCGGGGCTGGCCCGAGGCGGGACGTATCCTTGCCCCGGCCCCACGGTGGGGGTCTCCAGGCAGGGTGGGCATCTCCTGCCTGTAGCACTGCCTTTCCCAGTACCCTGGGATGCTCCGGAGGCAGGCAGGGGTCCCTGCAGAGTGCTGCACGGAGCTCAGCAAAGCCCTTCAGCACACGGGCACACTCGTGTCTGTGCGGGGAAGGGGAAGGAATAGGGAGACGGGAAAAAAAGCCGATAAGATTTCATTTTTTCTGTTTTCAAAGTGGAATG
>VXBH01003858.1:194556-224398 GCA_013400035.1 Rynchops niger | reverse complement strand
GGGGGGGGGAAGCATCCCTAGAAGCGCTACAAAAAATCAAGTAGTTTTCAAAACATTGAATGAGTGTGGAGACCAATTTTTTGTTCTGTTCTCCTCCAACCTACCGAGAAATGGCACCCAAGTGCCCCAGCAGACCCTGTCCCCACGCACTTTCNTCCTTCCTTCCTCCTCCTCCTCTTCCCCCAGCCATCCCTCGCTGTGACCCCTCAGTTGCCCCCACCTCTGCTCCCGAGCTCCCACCTTCCCCCTGCCTGGACCCCTCCGGCGCCTTCCCCCAGCCCCACCTGATGGCAACCCCTTAACTGGTGCGTGAACTGGTGCCCGCAGCGTGAACTTTTCCTGACGGAGTATTTGCAAAGCTCCCCAGCCTTTCTTAGACCCGGCGCTTGGCTAAGGCAGCGCCGGCATTCCCAGCGCGCATCCTCAGCATGGAGCTCGGACACGTGCCAGTGCCTTTGCCTCTCGGGCCGGACCCGGAGCCTACGTGCTGCGGCAGGGCACGGTTTTTCATGGGATCAGCTTTTGGGGTGGGTTTTTTTTGGTTTTGGTGCTTTTTTTTTTTTTTTTATATGGCGCTTGGTGATTGCCAGGCTGGATCCCTGCTGTGTTTCGAGCACGCCACAAGCCTGCAGAGGCAGCACGGGCTCCATGATATGTTTCCTAGATGCAGGAATGTGCCCAGCTCTGGCTGTGATGCTCTGGGACAACAGACGCACGCACGACCTCCCTCAGGGACCCCAATTCACCCCAATACCCCCCCACAGCACAGCAGCACGTGCACTACCGCAGAGGCACGGAAACAGCTTTGCAGAGCCTCATGAGCGCAATTCCCAGCATCAAATAAGGAAATGACAGGTCCTGGGCTTAAGAAAGATGAGCAACGAGGGACGAGGCAGCACCTAGATCCCCTGCCACCTCCCCTCCTCGAGCCTGGAGTTGTTCGGCGGCGTGGAGCATGGGTGCCGGAGCATCGGTGCCTCCGCCAGCCCCTCGGCTCCTCCACTCTTGCCGGCAGACGGTCTAGGAACAAGACTTTCCCGCGCGGGCAGGGAGGAGGGAGTGGGCAGGGAGCTTTTGATAGAACATGCCGGCGAAGCTGGGGATCCAGTTTGTTTCTTGCTGTGTCATTTCAGCGCGCACACACACACACACATACACACACACCCCAGAAGGAAAAGGGAGGGGGGAGGGTGGGGGGAAAACAAGGCAGGAACATTTGGCAAGCTGGCAAGGGTCTGGCTTTGCTGAGCGCGGAGAAAGAGCCGTTTACTTCCAAAGGGTAAAGCAGGCTGGCTGGCACACAACGTGCCGGTCGGGATCGGGCTCCATCACCCAGCACGTGAGCTGCCGGCTCGGCCACCAACAGGAGCCATTTGGGGAAAAAAACCTAGCTTTCGTTAAAAGTTAGGAAGGTTTTAAAACCTTCCGGGTGGAACTTGAAGTATCCTCTCTGAAGTCCTGGCTCACTTTAAACACACACAAATCACTCCGTGTTTCGTGTTTCATGTTTCAGAGGAAGAAGCAGGAAGGGGCTCTGCCCTGCGGTTCCACCAGTGGCCGGGGACTTTTTGGCAGCCCCTGTCCCCCCCACAGCACACCTGGCTTCGCCCGCACGGCCGGGAGCCGCCAGGAATAGCTGCAGAAGCATTAAGATCTGCGCTTGCCACCGAGCTGCTCGGAGCACTGGGTGTTGATTAAATTTTCATACCTCCCCGACAGGATATTTTTTTGGTGTTGCATTTAAATTTAAAACACGCACAAGAAGGGACTCCTTTTTTCCCCTTTGCAAGCATTCCAGCTCGACAGCCTGGCATGGTCCCGGGGCACGGAGGGCTAAAAAGCCAAATTGTTTTTCCCTTTTGCCATCCCTCCCATCCCCTTCTGCTCTCCAGCCTCTCTCCATCCTCTTCCTCCTCTCCCCGGACACCAGCTCTAGCCAGCTCTCCTTGCTGGGAGACACTGTCACCCATCATACTCCCAGCTTCATCCTCCACAGTGCCCCCCCCAAAGAGGAGCAGGGCAGGCTCAGCCTGCGGCCGTGGGACCACTGCTGTACTGAGCTCCTCCAGTGCTCTGCCCACCACTGTGGTGTCATGGCAGGTGCTGTTTTGGAGGGGGTCTTTTCACCACTGGCCCTCACTTGCAGAGTCCCTGCGACTCTTGGGATGTGGTCAGCACCGCTGCAGCTCTCACCTTGGCAGCAGGGACCCCAGGGGACAGGCACTGATGGCCAAAGGAGCTTCAGCAGCTCTTGGAAGCACCAGGGCTCAAGGAGGTTTCCCAGCTCAGCTCCTGGTCCAAGCAAAACCCAACAGGAGCAAACTCCTCTCTGGCCCAGTCATTAATTTCACCAGCCCTTGGCTGCCCCACACAGAGCCAGGCACCGCCCTCGCCGGCCAAAAGGCAAGAGGAGAAACACACCCAGATCTGAACGATGCTCAGGTCCCGCTCACGCGTGGGTGCTTCAGGGAGAGCGGCCGAGTGCTGAGCATCCCAAGGGACGACCGTGACACCCTGGGAATTTATACCAGCAAGCAATGAGCAATTTTGTGTACACACACACGTAGAAAAATAACTGCTTTGCAGCACGTTCCTCCCCTGAGCCCCTCCAAGGTCACTCGAATAGAGCAGCTGGGGAGCTGGCTATGAGCAGGACCTTGCACCCATCTCCAATCCATGTGCTCCAGCACAGCCAGTGATTTAACACACCTCCCTTCCCCAGGAAACCCCAAATCAGACTCCGTTTCAAAAAAAAAAAAAAAAAAAGGACGGACGTTTCAGCCACGTCAGGCTCCAGCAGAAGACCTCGGGTCGGGTGCTTCATGGTCAAAACTGTCCCGAGGCAACTTTGGAAAACCCAGCCCCGTGCTCTCGGCAGCCCCAAACCCCGACCCGTGCACCTGGTGAGATTCCTCTCACGCGTGCTGAGAGTCACCTCGGCCCCTTTTTCACTCCGTCTTTAGAGGATACCCCCAAAGGCCGGGGCGGCCCGGGTCCCCAGCCGTCTTCCTCCCCGCGCATCCTCCTGGCCGCGGCCCCTCGGGCGTGCGGGAAGCACGTGGCGGCTGAGTCACGCTTGCTGCAAACCCCCTTCCTTGCGGCAGCAGCTCGGCGTTTCACAGCCTTTCCCGCGGGTGTTAGAAGTCTCTCCACCACTGCTCTCTGCACGCAGGGCTCATGCTTCGCACCTAAGGAGCGCGTTGGCAACCGGCGGGCGGTTGGCAGGCAGCCGCTCAGCTCCGCGCAGGGGCTGCGAGACCCGCACGCCCCATTTTCCCCCCCCAGGGCTACGGCGCACAGATCTGCCCACAACCACTGCCTTTCGGTCGGTGTTTTGGAAGCCGCTGAGGACTTGATTCTCTTCCCCCCCCCAAAAAAAAAATTGCTCTCCTCCCGCTGCAAAAGTACCCAGAAGGCTCCCAGCACCCAGCCCTGGCATCTCCTAAGGCACCCTGTAACTTTTTGCCCTCCTGCTTCCCTGCAGTCCTAATCCCTTGTGCCACAAGATGCCTTTTGGGTTTATAGCAAGCAACCGTGGCACACTAGGTCCCGTTAGGACTCGCCATGCATTCTTAATTAGCAGCACGGATGCTCTTCCGGCGCTGCTTTAATGCCTATGCTTAGGAGGCAAATGTTTGTAGCCGCCGCTGCTAATAGCCGTGGCCCTGTGCAAAGTCAAGCTGGCTCTTTGCATGCAGCTTGGTTATCACAGCCGTGCGGGTGCTCCTGCCTCTCCGCAGGTTGCCCTGACATTCAGGACTTCACCAGGGCCACAATATTAGGATCAGGAGTTCAACCTGATGTCCAGAGCCTTGCAGGGAAACAGGCTTTCCCTGCACAGCAGGCTCTGGCTCTCTGCACCGGCCGTGCTGCTTTTGCAAAACGCTTGGAGCCTCTCCCAGGGGGTGCCCGGGACCACTGCCGGACTCGTACCCACGCTTGTACCTCTGGTCCCCTGCGACCACGTGCACCCTCAGCAACCTCCTGCAACAGCCACCGCTGGCACCTCATGGCAGCCTCAGTCCCCCCATGAGCAACGCCGGCAGGAGGTGCAGGCAGCCCTGGCTCCCCTGCCTGCACCCATCCACCTTCCCATCGCTCCCAAACAGCACCTTTCTCCAAGCATTTGTGTTTTCATTTGTCCCGGACTATCCAATTCCCAACCGGGGGCTGCGGTTCCCGGGCCGCTTGGCTGGTGTTGCCGGCTCCGGCAGCTCGGGAGAGCACAGAGCAGTGCTCCAGGGGAGGGATCCAGCCGGGACAGGCAGGGCTGACCCCTCTCCCCGCAGAGCCCACCAGCCCAGCCCACGGCCCCGGCACATGTTTGCCACGAGGGTGTTTTTCTTCCCATCTCAGCTCCCGGCAGCATAGGGGGAAGAAGAGGAGAGTTGCAGCTCCTGGCAAGCCAGGCTCCTCCTTGCTACCTGCAAGCGCAGCGGTGGAGCGCTTCCAAATGGGAAAACAAATAAACAGTCTCAGTGAAATAAATACAGCCTCTCGAGTCGGCGTTTCAGAGGAAATCACGATTTCAAACTCCTCTCTTGTTTGCTCCTTAGGACCGGGGGATCCGGGCTGAGCATCCAGTTGGACTCAATGAGCTTTCAAGGTCTTTTCTGACCTAAACGATTCTATCCGAAGCTGCCAGCGGCAGCAAGCAGCACCCTGTGCTGTGCGCGGGCAGCCCCGGTGCTCAGCACCCCATGGCATGGCCCTGCCACCATCCCCACCCCCCCTGCCCAGGACCCAGCATCGCTGTTTAATGACAAAATCGCAACCCGGCCCCTGACCCGTGGATGGCACACCAGCAGAAAAGTAGGCCAGCGAGCCTCTTTGCAGGCATCATTTTTCCCTCCGGTCCCTACAGAAACCAGGTTTGGTCTCAAGCCATCCCAGGGAAGGGGCATCCGCTCCAGTATAAAAAAGCAAATTATTCCTTAGCCCCTGTTTTGGACGGCAGAGGCAACCAGAGGATGCACAAAGCCAAAATCCCCCTCTAAAAGAAATGAAAGTCCTTCAGGCTTCCAGGGATGGGAGCTGGAAAAGCTGTAACACCCCACAGTTTAAGGTTTTTTCTCTTTTTTTTAGCCTATACTGTGTTTGCTAGCAGGAAAGACAGCATTGCATGCAGGCAAGGCTGATAAAAATAAGGTGAAAGGCAAGCACACATCCGCAAAACGACACGGGTGGAAAGCACCACCGGGCCAATTAGCTTTTTGTGAAGCTAGCTACGAATTCCAGGAGCCCCGCTTCCAGACCTGGCAAAATTGGGGAAAAACAATACAGTTTACGCAGGGGAATTCTGTAGTCGAGCCATTTTCTGGAGAGATGGCTCACGTGGTTTTCTTGCCATCCCCACCTTCTCTGCAAGGCTGCGGCGTTAACCCGCAAGGCCGCAGCCTCCCACCGCTGTACTCCGGTGGGAAAACAGGCAGTCCCCCGCTGACCTACCCAAACCTGAGGCACGGGCTGGGCAAGGTCCACGCTGGTTAGCAGCGGGATCCTCCTCTGCTTTGCTTCTCCGAATGATGAAGGTGATGGTAGAGCATCCCAGTGGCTTTCCACCCCTGCCCCAGCCCTCCTCCAGCACCCCCTGGGGACCGCACTCCCCATATGTATGCCTCATTTTTCTATTTAAAATTTTAAAAAAAGGGGGGGAAGAGGGGACAGAAGGCAGTTTTTCTGCCTCCGGGCAGCAAAAGGACTGAGCACCCATATCCTTTGCGAGCTAGAGGCACCCTGTGAGACAGCCCGTGTCCCTGGGGAGGGCGGGAGGTGCAGCCCCGCAGTGCTGGGAACAGTGTCCATCCCTCGCCGCCTCCCAGAGTGAATCAGCAGCATGTTACTATACCAAGGCCCCAGCCCTCATTCAATTAAAAGCCAAAGAAGGTCCCTAATTCTTTCCATTATAGGTTAAGTAATAGCCAGTTCCTTGCAGAGGAGCAGGAAAGGGAGGTACCTTACGGTCCCGGCCATTGGGGACACCGTGACAGAGCATATCTGCCCGGCATTACGACCGGTGCTGGGAAGAGCATTCGGATACTGGGGCTGTGGCTCCTCAGGTGACCCAAAGAGCCCTTGATTTAGCAGCTAGAGTGGTAAACAGGGGATGACACAGGGTCTGTCCCGTACAGCGTGGTTATCGGTGCTCCCAACAGCATCTCCTACCCTTGCCCCCAGTAAGATACAGATCAGCATATCCCTCATATCAAATGGATCAGCTCCAGCCTTCCCAGCAAGGACACCTTCTAAACGGCGGGAGACCAGAATTTCTCGGAGAACTGCTGGTACAAACCCTCAAGGTCCATCAGACCATAAATTGCCTGTCCACGCAGCTCCCTGGCTCCTCGCGCACCACAGCTCCTGCCCAGGGAGTGCTGCCGCTAATGGCTGCAGACGCCCAAGGACGGAGAGGAGGGGACACGGGGAGCACCGATGGAAGCAGCCCCTGGCTTTTGCAAAGAGATGATCGTTAATACAAGAGAGAAGGTGCAGGGCATGTCGCTGTGGCGCCAGGCGCGGGCTGCAGCACAGCGGTGTGAGCGGGCAGGACCTGCCCAGCCATGTTAAAGGCAGAGGAACTGCACCGCCAGGCAGGAAAAATAAAAAAATCACCTTTCCCGCTATGTTCAATTATGCCCAGGCAATGAGCATCGTAGCTAAGCCTCTAATCCCATTGATACACCAGAAGCAGCCAAGAAATGTTCTTTTTTTTTTTTTTCTTGGTCTGAACTCCCAGGTGGTTCAATCCTGCCGAATTCCCCCACCAAAGCAGCAAAAGATCTTGATGACGCCCTCTCCCTTTAGGATGAGGAAAACCAAATCCTCACGGCACGGTCAAGCCCTTGCCATGAACTCTCCCCTTTCTACCCCAGTCTGGGTGTCATGGTCCATTTGCCCACCTGCACCCCCAGAAGGACCCTGGGATGGACCGAGCGGGAGGGGGACCCCGACACTGGCAGCGCGGTGCCTTCGCCTGGGGTTAAAACCCAGCCTTTCTGCTCACAGCAAAGGAACTCTCAAAGCACGTTTCCCCATCGCAAGCCATCCAATTTGCCTCCCGCAGGGCGATGCCACTCTGCAACTCTCCAGGCACTATGGGAACCAGGGTATAAAAACATTCCCGGTGCAATGACGCCAAAATTGATGCTGAAATTGGGCTGGGAAGGGAACTGGCACAGTCGCTTCTAGCCCATAAACTAAAATGTACGTAATACGGCCAACCGCCCACAAAGATATCGCGCTTTGTGATTGCCTGTAGCTTTTTTCCTGCTTCCAGCTTTGCCCCCAGGTTGCTCCCTGGGCACCTCCAGGGCTTGGGCGTTGGCAAATTCAAGCTGCTGCAAACCACAGGAACCCCATCCCCTCCTTCATCAGCACCGACAAACATTTGCAGCATCAATACCAAAAATCTCAGCTCCCTGTCAGACACCGAAATCCTGCCCTTGCCCCAGGGAGGGGCTCCAAGTCCGGCTCCAGGGCTTCTCAAGGCCACCACAGGGATGCAGGCACGTCCGCCACCTGGTCCGCAGGGAGAGCGGGTGCAACAGTGCCCAGAAACCACGTCCACTCTTACAGAGCTGCCCTGGGGAGCACAGGAGGAGGCAGAGGAGGAGGAGGAGGAGGGAAGGAAGGATGCACACCCCCCCCCCCCGCCCAAGGGACAGCCCTCGAGCAGGAGGCTGGCTGCAGCCCGTGCCCACAAGGTTTTGCTCTCTGCAATGGGATCCATAGCCAGCCCAGGGATGGGGACCAAGCCCTTAGTGCTCCCTTTGCCCAGAGACATGTAACGCACGCCATGGTTACACATGTGTAACATGTTATCCCACATCTCCTGCCCAAATGGGATCGACCGACCCCATCACAAAGGAAACTCAGGATCTCGTTGGTTTCCAGCACATAAAAATACCGTCTCCAGCTCCCCATCTCCATGCCCAGCTGCCCAAAGGGACGCTGGAGCAGCGCTACTCACGTTGTACAGGACTGTGGTCCACCCTTCCATGGTGATGCACTGGAAGACGGTCAACACAGCAAAGAGGATGTTGTCGAACTGCGTGATCCCGTCGTTGGGACCGATCCACTCCCGGCATTCGTAGCCTGGGGGGCAACCCTGCACCCCGCATGGATGGGGGGGATCCAGCTCCTCTAGTTCACCTGCGAGCGCACAGCAGAGAGCCAAAGGAGGCAGAGGTAAGAGAGGGGCAAGGCACTGGCGAGGCAAACAGCCTGAACGCAGACGGGCTTGGGGCAGAGCAGGGGACCCCGCTGGGACCAGCCCTGGCTGCACACAAACTCCTTCCGTAAGAAACCAGGATATCCTGACTGCAACCAGGTGATGCCTGGTGTGCACAAAGCAAAACGCAGGGTCTTCGCACAATAGCAACGTGTGCTCGTCCCAGCTGTTTTCCACCCACGGGATGCAAAGGGGGTGCAGAGCCCTTCTCCCCACCTGAATTGTTTGTGTAGCAGGCGCGGTGCAGCTTCCCGCTGTAGAACTCCAGGCCGATGATGGCAAACATGAGAATAGCAAAAAAGAGCAGCAAGCCAATCTGGAGGAGAGGCACCATGGCCTTCATGATGGATTTCAGCACAATCTGCAGACCTGAGAGGGGAAAGAAAGAGCACAGCTCAGCACGGTGACGCAAACCCCCTGCCTGCGGCACATCCATCCCACCTCTGGCAAGAGGAGGATAGTGAACAGAGAGGACGGACAGTCATCAGACAGATGTAGGAGGCCAGCACAGCCTAGAGCATCCCTTTGGGCAGCTGAGGACCACAGAGGAAAGCACTATCCCAGGGGGAGCAGAGAGGGCCAGGCTGCAGAGCAAGGCTCCAGGAGGGACGGTTTTTGGATCTGGTCCCCCCTCTAGTGTCCTCTCTGTCCTTGTGCCACCCGGACTTGGTGGGACGTGGCCTGTGCAGCTCTGTCCCCTCGGCACGGATCCAGCGCACCACCCAGCCAGTGCTCAGGACAGGAGGACCGGTGCCAGCAGCAGCCTAGTTTCTTTATTTATCCCCGTGCTGGCAGATGAAGTCTTGCAAAAAAAAAAAAAAAAAAGAAAACTCCCCTGAATAAACTTCAGTCCTGAAAGGATCCACCCACCGCCTTCTGGCCAGGGAAGCGGAGCCGCTGGTGGGCCCCGGCGAGCTGCCGAGCTCAGCCTTGTACCAGCACAGAGCAGGCTGGGCAAGGGGAAATGCCACCCGGGGACACCAAATGCTGCCATCCTAGAGTCCCCTCCCCTGCGGGCTATCCAAGGGCTGGCTGGGAAGATGGCGTGTAAAACCCCCACTCCGTGGGAAGGTTTGTCTCCCTCTTCCCTGATTATACCCTACACCTCCAAAGCGGCACCGGGACTCCTCTCACTATGAAGGACACCAGGGACTGATAGGGACACGCTGGGAGGAGGACCAGGAGCATCCAACTTACTGGGAATGCCCGAGACGAGCTTCAGAGGTCTGAGCACACGCACGGCCCGCAGAGTCCGCAGGTCCACGTGGGTGTTGAAGTGTGTCCCAGCGGTGGCAAGGATGCTGCGGGCAGAGAGGGAGAGAGCAGAGTTACTCTGGGCAAAGCCCTTGACAACCCCAGTGCCAAGAACCATGTTCTCATGCCAGGCTGGGAGAAATGACGCGGAAGACCATGGCAGGTACAGAGATTCAATGCGTCCCACAGCCCACATGCCAGTGAGCCCCGTTCAATGCTGGCACCAAAGCTCATGGGCCACTATGGTCAGCCAAAGCCACCCAGGGGCCACCCAGCCCTGGCAGCCCCATGTCAATACCCCCCACACACACCAGGATGGCTGGGGACAGCCCCACGTCACAGTGCTGGGCGTCACCCACGCCGTGCTATCGCACTCTGGGGTCTCAACGCTGCCAACACCGTGCTCATCGTGGCTGAGTGGGTTTAACCTCCCTTCCAGGCAGGTGGCACATGGACCAGAGGTGGTGCCCCACAGATGGGGGTTGTTCCCCTGATGGTCACCCATGCTTCTCTGGCAGCACCTCCAGCCATCAGCTGCTCTGGCTTTTTCCACACATGGAGCTTCCTTAGAGTCCTACTTCTGGGATTGCCGAGAAGGAGCTGAGAACCTTACATGCATTCAAAAAATCTACAGTAATGAAAGTTTCATGACCTTGGAAGGCAACTGGCAGGCACGGGAAGGACTCCGGAGATTTTCTTTTAAAACACAAAGATTTTTTTCAAGCCCATCTCTGGAAAACAAACTGGGGCAGAAGGGAGCTGGCGCACACCAGTAGTGGAAATACTCAGGAGGACGGGGATGCTGCAGCTCGGGGATGCCGGCAGAGCTGCGGGAGCACAGACGGCGGTGCCGGAGCTCATGGTCTCCTCTCCCATCCTGGCTCGGTCCCCAGGTGCTGGGCGAGGAGGAGGAGGAGGGGGAACTGCAGCAGAGGAGCAGGGGATGGGAGAGGAGGGGATGGGGAGGAGAGCAGGACAGAGGGAGGCAGCAGCCTCAGGGTTGTTTGCAGCAATCCAAAAAACCGAGCAAAATTGGGTCATTGTTCCACTAATTCATCTAATTACAAGCCAGAGCAGCCCTCTGGCGCGCTGAGCAATTAGCACTCTTTCTCTCCCCCTCTCCCCGAGGTACGGCAGGTACCAACCTGCCCCTCCAGAAAGGCGGCTGGGTTTCCTAGGATACCCCGGCAGCAGAAATGCTCTCACATCAGCAAAGCAGGTTGTTTCAACTCCTTTTCCTAGCCTCCTCTTCCTCCCTGCCCCAGCACAAAGGGTCAGCTGCAAAGCCTGGCCCCAGCAGCAGCTGGGATGCGACACCCCAGCATCACCCACAACTCCCCTCCTGTCAGGATGCTCATCCCCGATATATAGGTGGATTTTTTACCCTTGATGTCACTTTCCCTTTCCCCCATCCCCCTTCGGCATGGTCCCCGTGCCCCAGCCTGTGCCCAGCCCCCGCTACCCACGGGGCTGACGGGGGAGCAGAAAAGGGATTTAATGAAGTCAGGAGCACCCAGAGGCTGGGGAGAGCTGCGCTGTTAAATTGGTTGTAAGACCAAAATCAATAAGTATGACAAAGCACGGCCACTCAGCAGCACGTGGGAGATAGAAGAGCACGGGCACTTCTATCTCTTTCATGCCACCTGCCAGTGAGAGCAAATCCAGCGCTCCAAAGCAGGGGACATGCTGCACCCAATGCTGCTTTGGATACCCCCCTTCAGCTTTTGCTCCTCACGTCCTGATGCCTGGTGTCCAACCAGCCTCCCAAAGGGACAGGGGAAAGGCACTTGCAGCCCCTGAGCTGACTCCGGCCAGGGCTGAGCATCTCCAGGAGACCAGGGATGCTCCTGGGCTGGATGCAGGCTCCAGCCCTTCTGCCAAGGGTTCGCCAACGCAAGCCCAGCACCGTGAAAAGCTTCTGACACCAGAGCAGAATCAATAGCTCTCTCCTACCACCACAAAGCAGCACGAGCCACGGTCCCATACAACCAGGTCCAGTGACGGAGGTGGAGGCGTCACCACTCCCAGCCCCACTGCAGATCTCCTCCCCGGGGGCAGGACCGTCACCGGCTGCCCTGGCTGCAAAGTCCTCCGCTAACCCAGATTTGTTTGAAGGGCTCAGGAGCCGTCACGCCGAGCCTTCAGGCAAGGTTCAGGCGATTTCAGGGCATTACTTCCCAGCGCTCTAAATTAGCTGCTAAGAATGGGACTCCTCTGTGGCAAGGTGACATGCTCCTTGTCCTCGGCTGGGGGACAAGGGACATCATGAGCTCCCTTGGAAGGAGGTTTGGACAGATCACCAGGGCGAGGGGGTCGCACTGGAGACACGTCTCCCAATCGACAACAAAAAGATGACCCAGCACTACAAAATAGGTGCCTGTGCGTCCTTTTGCGGGTACAGCTGCGGCTCCCAGCAAAGGCGGGTGCACTGGGAACGCAGGCTGCTGGAGCTGCTCCTGGGAAACTCACCCATCCCAGAGCACCGAGGCATCCCAGAGTCTCTGAGCGGGGTCTGAGCAGCCCTGGACCACCTTTAGACCAATTGAGGCAGCTGGAAAAAGCCAAGAGAGCTTCCAGGCACGCAAGGATGGCTTCTGTCTGCCTTTCACAAGCCCTTCAGTGGCTCTAAATCACAGACGTCACCTCTCCCTGACAGCCAGCCTTCGCTAGTACGCACAGACGCCACCACCACGTTACTGCTACTAATAAATTCAATGCTCAAAACACACCCTCCTGCTTCAGACTTCAGCATCTCACCTGTTAATTGCTTATTAACCCTTTAAGCACGACCCATTTCTGATTTATTTATTGGCACACATTAGGGTTAGGGATTCTTAAACCCTTCAGGATGCACGGCGCAGAGATGGGATTGGGGCTGTGACAGACCTTTGTGCTCACACAGGGCGGCAGCTCCGGTACCTGTAGAACAATTTAAACCCTTTTCGAACACTTACAATATCCACGTCTGATGCGCTAATAATTATTCTTTATTTTTAGGCAAGGACCCAAACTAAAATTACATCTCACCGTCCAAGTTATTTGAAAAAGCTGCCAGATTGGGCTATAAAAATCCCAATGAGCTCATGCTTTTCATCATATGTNAAGTGAAGGCGTTTTTGTAGGTCACCCAGGCAAAGGGGTTAGTTTTACTTCTTCACAGGAAAGCGGGGAGAGACTTCAGGTGGAGAAAAGAGCAGAGAGGAGCTATTGCAAGAATGCAAGTGAGAGAGGAGGCAGGATGGGAAATATATGCTAATCCCCAAAGTATAATTGAATAGTGAGCAATCACTGGCAGACAAAAACATGCTTTCTGGAGCGGGGGGGGGAAATCTCCGATGCTTTGGTGTTTGCAACCAGGATGATTATTTTATTTTCTTTATTTACAGGCTGCGGAGGGAAGGGCTGTGGGGCTGGCTGCTGGTGGAGTGATGCTCCGGCTCCCAGCGGCTGAGCAAAGCGCACGCCTTCGCCTCCAGCTGAAANAAAAAAAAAAAGGAGAGAGAATAATCACATTTAAAAATGACTGCTCTTTGGGACTTCGCAGAATACAGTGTGAGCGACGCTCGACGACCCTGCCCGCCCAAAGCCCTTTTCACTAGCACAGAGCCAGCACCAAATTCGGGCACCGTCACACGCTACAGCACCCAGCGTGCCTCCGCTGCCCGTGCCAGGGGCCGCGCATCACACCTGCTCCCAGTCCCCATCATCCCATTCGGGAGGCGGCACCAACAACCCTGAAAAGCCTCAGCCCTCGGGGACGGCACACACAGCGCGGGGCACGCTGCAAAGGGCTTCACCCCGAGGACCCCAAGCAAATGCTGAACACCCGAACGGTCACCCTCAATTCACCCCCACCCCAAACCGAGCATCCGTCCACTGTTTCCGTCAGGAACCGCTGCAGAGGCGCGTGCAGACAAGCTGTCCTGGCAAAGGGCAGCTCCGGGGTTTGGTGGGTGGAGGGAGCGATCGGCTGAGACAGACTAATCTCAGCTCAAAATCTGGGGCAGGGAGGGTGCTGGCTGGCTGGCTGATGCGCAAATTAATATTTATAATTAAGTGGAAAGGCCCCTGAAGGCTTGCACTGCCACCTGACTCTACGAGGGAGACTACTTCATAATTAATACACTGGTCAAACGGCTCACGGAAAGTAAGTTACCTGATGAATTTACCCCGTTCCTGCCCTTTTCTGCTGGGGAATCAACCCCTCCTCTCTCTGCAGACAGCCTCACGAGCAGTGGGATGGACTCTAGGGTCTTGGGTCCAAACCCCTACTCCACGCAGGGCCAGAGGCATCGGGTCGCCCGCCCTGCAGATGCCCCACAGCAGAGTGCAGTGGTCCTGCCTTGGCCATGCCAAGGGACCAGGTCCGAGTCCTGCCCTCGGCACAGTTCAGAGCAACCTTAAAGCCTCCATCCTCTTCACTTTCTCTTTCTAGGTTTTGGGGCCGTGACACAAGTGGATTTGCACTGCTGCAAAGCTGCTGATCCCGTCTTTCCAGGCGGCTTTGAGAGCCCTGAACTGGGCACCAGTGACTCCCTGCGAGGTGTGAGGAGGGTGACCACAAATCCTGCCATCACTAGCCTTCAACATGGGGTGGGGGGAGGACACAAAATGATCTCCCAAGGCCACCACTTCCTGGAGAAACCCCCAGGATTTGGTGCCTGAGGGAGCAGCCCCTCCTGCTCCGCACCCTGCGAGCTGGACAAACCCTGCGCCTCCCTTTGGAGCCTCTCGGCGGATGCAGGATTTTAGCAGGGCGAGGAGATGCTGGTGAAACCGTTTGGGAAATGGGACCTGGTGGAAACCTAAAGTCACTGCCAGAAGGTTGGAGAACCGGCCCCGCAAAGAGAAACACAGCGCAGGCGACCCTGTACCATGGCAAGAGCTGTCTGAACGTGTGCCAAAAGGAGAGGTCCGAGGCCCCAGGGATATTTACCCAAGCCTGGGTGATACCACCTCCCCACATGAGGATGTGGCGGAAAATAATCCCTTTCCCCTTCCCTCAAGCCAGGCTTTTACCCTGCAACCCCCCCTCCCAGAGCGAAATCCACGGCAGCGCAAAGAAACAGCAGGTGGGGGCTTTGCAGCTTGGCCCAAGGCTTCAACCCCAGGAGGACGAGGGCTTCACCCCAGCCCCGGGATCTCCACAGGGCTTTCGGCACTGCGGAGGGAGCCCCCAGGGACCGCACGGGGCAGAGGGGTGCCCGGGGAGGGGAGGCGATGCCGATGTTCCCCCCCCGGCCCTGGGACCGGCAGCCTCGTGGGAAGGACTGACTCACTCCGCAGCACAGCGGCTGCCGAAAAACCAGCCGCCCGGGAAGAGGAACCGAGAAGGACGGGGTGAAGCGTGTGAGCAGCCCCAGGGCCGGATCCTGCGCCCAGGGAAGGCGGGATGGCTGTCTCCCCCAAAGCCAGAGCCCTGGGTCTGCCTACTCGGGGGTCACCCCCTGTCCTCGCCACCACCCGTCTCCCCAGCAGCACAAAACCTTTTCCCTCACCCATCCCATCCCATCCCCTTGCCAGGCTGGCGAAACGGCGCTGCCCTTTGTACAAGGTGCCGATGGCAGGCACGTCCCGCCGCCGTGGCATATGGCACATGAATCATTCACAAAGCTGGGGAATTAATTATTCATCCAAACGAAAGACCAAACACTTTACTAATTGTCCTGGAAGGAAAGAGCTGGGAAGGGGGTGGGAGATGGGGCAGACATCAGGTTGGAGACCAGCACCATTCATGAAAAGAAAGGAAGAAGAAAAAAAAAAAAAGTCTGGTCTGGTGTGATCAAAGTGTTGCTCCGCTTTTGGACTCGGGGCTGTCTCTTTACTGGTTTGCCCTATAGGACAACACTCCTTGCAACGGTACAGGCTCCAGCAGAATAACCCTGTTGGGATGCTGCACCCGTTCTCCGATTTAACCCTTGTATCCACTCCCCCGAACTTCCTTGCCTGGAGGTGCACTATACTCCCTCGGTTGGGAAAATGCAGGTGTTGGAGCCGGGGCAAGAGCCTGTTCCCAGCCCGGGTGTGCACACGCACACGTGTGTGCTCTCGCACGTGCATCAGGTGCCAGGCACGCTGCTGGCCACCGGCACCCCCAAAACTGCAAGGAGGTGGAGCATATGAATATTCCTGCACAGACCCATTCAAGGTCCCCCCCTCTTCCGTCTCTGGCCCTCTGAGACCAAAAAGACCACCTAAGACACACAGAACTTGGATTGTGTGAGGTGCACTAAATACCAGAGGGCAAAGCATCCTCATGTCTGCTGTGGGGGATCCCAAGGGAATTGGAAAAAGGGCATCGGGCACTTTCCAGGACAGTCATCCCCAAAGCCAGGCAGCACCTCAATGGGCAACAACCTGCCCTTCCTCGTCCCCACGCTCCTGTCGTGACCCTGCAGCGAAGAGGAAAGCAGCCTCCTGGGAGCCGCGCTCTCCTGCTTCACTCCAGCCACAGCCGAAAAATCCGTGCAGGAGCGTGCGGAGGATTTCACCAGCGGGTCAGAGGGACAGGCTCGCGTCCGCCGCTGGCCTTTGCGGGGAGAGGACCTGGGTTTTCAGGCCAGCCGTCTGGGTTTGGAGTGCCAAGGCTGTCCTCCACCAGCACGGGCTGGTGTCCCGCCGGTTGGCTCTGGGTTTTGCTAAAGGCACGGCAGTCACCTCCAGCGATCCTTCATTCCCGCCTTCCCTTGGCCACGCTCCACCCCACAAAATCCCTTAATGATAAACCACAGCGCCCAAGGGCTTCACAAAAGGCGTCCAGGTGTAGCGGCTGTTATTAAAACCTCCAAAAAACCCTGACGCCAGCTCTTCCTTTTTAGTGACCCCAGTGTATTTACCCTGGTTTTACAGCGGCTGCTTCCCCGGCTCCTGAGCAGCACAACTTCACGAGAGCCTTTTGCTTTCCATTTTGATTCCGCCCTGCCCCGCGCCGTTGTTAGAAGTGTTTCCCCACCCCTTCACCTCTCAACATAACGTGTTATTGTATTACCACTGCAACTGCTATAAAAAAAGCCAGCGCGGTGCTATGATGCTCAGGCTTTGGAGTGTGTGAAGCGCACACCCACCTGGATATTTTCAGAGGGAGCTTAACCCTTCTTTTTCCATGAGCTCCTTCAAATACAAGGACGAGGTGGGCTGGTGTAGGGTCCTCGTTCTCTTTTCATTATGCTAACAGCGCCCGGGGAGCACAGAGCTGATGCTCCAGTTGCTGGTCCTTCAGGCCCTTCCAGATCCTTCAACTTCTCCCTCTTGGGACCACCAATTAAGAGGTCACCAAGGTCCTGCTGCCCCTCCTGACCATTTCTGAGCATTTCTTTCCCCTTTTTGGTCCAGGACATGCAGCATTGAGTGGGTCATGAGTCCAGCTTCGGTGCCCAGCCAGCTCTGGTTCATGCATGGGCAAGGCGAGCATCCCCAAGCCCCAGGGGAAACACAGACGTTCCCCTCCCCAGCTCTGCCTCGGAACAAATGAAGGTATTTTATGCACGTTTTCCGAGAAAAATATTTTTAGCTGGGGGAGAACAGGCTGGTTTTTTCAGGCAGCAACAATGATTTGGAAACCATAGGTTATAAACAGAGCGGGTTTACAAATGTGACTATTAGTTCCCCGGTGGAAGCTTTAGCATCGGGGAGTTTTACGTGGGCGTTGATTTCCACCGAGATGAAAAAAAATCGGGATTTATTGACATAAGAAGCAAACACCAGTTGAACCCAAGTCAGTGCCATCCATTCCTGCACAGGGTCCCACGAGACCACTCACAGTAGCAGCCCCTGCTTAGGCTAATTTACACCAGGGAAAGCACGCCCAGGAAATCCCACGGCTCATGGAAACCCCAACGCCATGATGCCACCTCTCCCATTGGACACGTGGCACAAAATAAGTCCAGAAAGGAAGAGTAATACCCTGTGTCAACCTTGGAGGGACAAGGGCCAGCAAGTGTGATGCCTAGTCCCTCTAGGACCATCAGGGATGGATCCTGGGGTGGGTTCTGTTCCCATGGATATCCTCTCTGGTCCATCCTCATGGGATGCATCAGCATCCCAAAGTGGTCAGCACATCCCACGGCGAGCGCTACCCTACGCCTCTGACACTCACAACATCCCCTCCACCAGAGCCACCGCTTCTTGCTAAGTCGTGACGAGATCCCAATGCCCGTTAATTCTCCCGAGCTCAGCCTCCATCCAGACACTCAGGTATTAATCACGCATGAAGTTTTAGTCCGCAAAGATCATCCTGAACCTGCCGGTCACCCGCACACATCCCCCGCGCAAACTTCACCACCCGCCTTACGCAACCAACGCAGCACGAACCACCAAGCGCAAACCCTCTCCCACAAGCTGTTTGCGAGTCATTTGCCAGCCGAGGATTATTTGCTGAAGAGATTTGCCAATAATTCAGCGGATCAAATGGGCAAGAGTTTCTCGCAAGGGAGGCGCAACCATGGCGCCGGAGAACAGCAGCTTTGTCAGCACCACACGGTAAAAGCAAGGGCTGAAGAGCACGGAGGAGGCAATGATCTGGTCCAGCCTTTCCCCCAGTAACCCCATCATCCCCAAAACTGGTTTTCAGGCTGGAAATCTGCAGGTTGCCTCCTCCACCCGTCGTACAACACAATTCACCCCAAAAGCCCGGTGAGCCCACACCAGCAGGTGCTGGGACAGCTGGGGCAAAGCTGGTGGGTACCCAGGCATTTCTCGGAGAGGGTTTCATCCTGCTGGAGCAAACGTCGGCGTGCGGGGGGGGGCGATGGTGGTGAAGTGGATCCCGGAGGGCTGTGCCCTGTAACCAGCAGTGTCAGAGGGACCCGAGCACCTCCCGGCAGGGTGGCCGGCGTGGCACTAACAGCCCGGCACGGACAATTGATTCCCTGGCACGGGGCCCGGCGCGGCACTGAAAGGAGTTGGCGAGGCTTTCTTGAGTGAGTAATTGCCGAGCGCTGACTCAGCACCGGCTCAGTTACAGTCAGCTCGCCCGGAGCCGTGGGGAGGGCAGGGAGAGGTCCGCGGCAAATTCCCCCCCTCCCAGCCCAGTGCTTCCCCCTTGGCCCTGGCCCCAAAGGATGCCCGGGCCAGGAGACGGACGATGGGCATTTCCCAACCACCTGCCCGCTTTCTGCCCGCTCAGCCCAGCACCGCAGCTGCACGGTGAGGCCAAGACGTCCCCTCTTGTTGTGACCAGGGGTGACACACGTGTCCCACACTGTCCCCGGAGATGTGACCACCTTTGCCCAGCCCAGGAGCTATGCCTGGCTGCTCTCCCCCCAGCAGCGAGCCCACCAGGTCACAAAGGCCTTCCCTGAGAGCTGCTTTGCGGATGCGGAAGAGGCAGCGGTATCCTGTGCGATGGCCGCACCGCCCGCAGGCAGCCTGTTTGATGCGCCCTGAGAAGCATCACCCCACCACCAGCACATCAAGACACCCTGCCTCCACTGGCAAAGATGGCCCCGCTCCCCAGCGAGGCCGTCCCCGTCCACATGGGACCAAGGGAGTCAAAATGTTCCCAGTCACGTTCTCCTCAAGTCTTCTCTCAAGCACAGTCCCAACCTGCACCTCTCCACCACGGACAAGCAGCACCCATCACCACGTCCCTGGCAGCACCAGGCTCAGCATCCCCTTTCCACCTCCGAACACCCCAATGGGTGTCATGTCCCACGTGGTGCCACCACCCTGCAAGCCAAGAGACAGGACTATGCAGCAAACAATTCAGGAGAGACTCCAGGTAGCTTGCCTGGCTCCCGTGCCTCGGTTTCCCAGGAATACCTGCAGCTGCCCTGCACCCAGCAGAGCTCGTTAAGTGCTTAGAGATTCATAGACACCATCTGTTTGTACGCATCAAACCAGCTACTCTGAGCGTGGCGTTTCCTTCAGCACGCAAAAGCCGTTGACCGTGATCCAGGCACCCTTTCCTCGGGACCCCTTGGTGGCTGCAGGCACCCACCTGCCCTCTGCACAGCAAGGGGCCAGGGCAGTCACCCTAAGAAACTTCTGCTCAAGCTGAATGCCACCATTGGCTAGCACAAGCCCAGATATCCCTGTTCATTTCTATGTCACCAGCACAGCCCAACACACCACAAGCAGGACGCAAATCTGGGCCACGTCCCCAGCAGGTGACACCACCAGTGACACAACCAGCACCCGTGAAGCTCTGTGCACTATCACCCCCACCATTGCTGCTACAAACTGGGATGCTGAGTGAGCATCACCTGGGAAAATAGCCCCACCTGGATCTCGTTCCCAAACCCCCAGCATCTGGCCAAGGCTGGAAAGTGCTTGGGAAGGCAAGAGAAGAGATTTTCCCCCTCCTCATGTAGGGTTTGACCAAAACCTCTCCCGGACCATGTCCAGTTGCTTAGCTTATCACACCATGCTCATCCTCACCTCACCCCATGCCCAGATGGGTGACAGCTGACAGGCCACCAGCTGAGGAAAGCTTGACATGATGCCCTGAGAGCCAGCCCTCCTCACCCAACGGGGAACCTTGTCCCACCGTCAGCAGCCCACAGCAAAGCCAACACAGGAGCCTCCAGTACAGGGAACCATCCTCCCCACCCTCAGGATGAAGAAACACCACCGACAACAGCAAACCCGCGCCCTGGAACTTATGTCCCCAGTGGGACCAGTCCCCATGCCCAGCTGCCCAACCCCACCAACAGCCCCACGACTCCTGACTCACCCACTGAGGACCACGATGAAGTCCATGACGTTCCAGCCATTGCGCAGGTACGAACCCTTGTGGAAAACGAATCCCAGAGCCACGATCTTAATCCCAGCCTCGAAGCAGAAAATCCCAATGAAGTAGGGCTCCGTCTTCTCCTGCCAGAGGGGAATCAGTGACACAGTCAGAGGGGGAGGATGAAGATGGAGCAAACACAGCACCAGCCGTTTCACTTTGACCCAACTGACATCCCATCCCGCCTACCCCATCCTCCCCTTTGGGAGCTTTCCTCGCCTTTTCTCAGCCAGCATTAACCTTGGAAACAAAAAGCGGGGGCTACAACCCACTCAAGTTGCCCAGTCCCTCTTCTCTACCCCACTTTTTAAGGGACTTAAACCTTCCTTAGCCCTTTCCATGGAGGAGGAGTATGTGACAGCAGCCTCAGCAAGGCTGGAGGGGCTGGTCCCAGAGGAAACTTTTTAGCCTACCACCCTGAAACCAGCAGAAATTGGCTGGTAGGATGGGGTGGCTCCCCTCAGCTGGTCACCCACCAGAACCCCCGACCGGGTTGGAGAGGGACGGACGCCGGGTACTTACTAATCTCCGTGACATGGGCGTCTTGTCGTCCTCGGGGAGGTGCTGCTCGAGGGCCAGCACGATGCAGTTGGCAATGATGGTCGCCAGGATCATGTACTCAAAGGGAGTGGAGAGGAGTTAAGGAGCAGAGAAGCAGCCGATGATGTCCCCAACCTGCCAGCCCACCCCTGCCCACCTCGTTTCACCTGCTCGTTAGCCACCACCACTGCTATCCCCACAGGAAAATGCACACACAGAGCCCGGATTTCACCTCCCACTGCCCCCAGGCAGGAGGGTGAAGCCCACCTGGTACTGTTTGGAAACAAGAGAAGTGACGAGAACTGGGAGCCCTCAGGACCTTCCTCTCTAGAGACCTGCTGAGCATCATCACCTCCTTCCCAAGACAATGGGACATTTAACCAACGGCTGTTGCTGGGCTGTGAACTCTCTTGGGAGAGAGACACTGCTTGTGGTGGAAGCCCAGAGACAGGCACAAGTACGAAGGTGGACAACCAGGCTGTAACCAGGTTGGACTTCATCCGGAAAAGCGCTTGGCATGATCCCTGGCAGCATCAGGGAGCGTGTCCCTGGCGTGGCAAGCTGGTAGCTGGGGCTGGCACGTCCCTGCAACGCCATGGCCCTGCTGTTTGCCTTCTCTTTTCCATCAACAAAGCAGCAGGAGATGGGGCTTGGAATTGAGGGTGTCACAGGCTATTGGCGGCCCCAGTCCTAGAGCATCTCTGACAGGTCCTGGGGTTCAGCCCACCCCATGCCCTGCGTTGGCAAGGTGGACGTGCCCTGGGAACCGAGGGTCCCTTGCCAAGCACCCCGCGGGTGGCAGGATGACCCCAGACAGCGCTGGGAGCCGCAGAGCACCAGGCTGAGCGTTTGCAGCTCAAGACACCGATGGCGCCTGGGTCTGAGCTCCAGTTCAGGTGGGGCTGAAACTCCCCACGGAGCCATCCCAGCTCAGCCACGCTTCGGTGAGACCCTGAGGGGTAGCAAAACCTCATCAGCAGGATTTGGTTGGACCCTTACAAGCATCCTAAACCCTACAGACACGTCTAGGAGCTTACACACCCTTCACCAGGAGCAGCCCCCCCCCCACCAGGACAAGTGGCAGCAGATGCTGGCACCTGAGGACCCGAGTGAGTGGGGAGGGGAGGCAGAGGAAAGGGCAGTCAGACACCCCGGGAAAGGCACCCCAAACTCAGCTCCCTCCTGCCTTTGGATTCACAGGGTCTGCCGGGAGCAAGATGAGGGCACAGAGCTCCCTCCTCCTGCCTGGCCCACCGCCAAGCCCTGAAAATAAAGCACTTCCAAGCGACAGGACGGCCATATCTTCCCGACTTCCCGTCCAGCTTTACCACCACCACATTGCAATAAAAGCCCTCTTTGTCCTCAATAACAAAATGAGGTGAGGTTCATCAGCAGGCAGCACCCCCTTTTCTCCCCTCCCTCCGTGCCAAAAACCCACAGCTCCATTACTCTCACCACTGGCGTCAACGACCACCCCGGGAAGGGACTGCCACCTTCCCAAGGTTCATGTCTATGGAAAGGGGATGCGATCCCACCTGGATGGATTTGCCCATAAAGAAATCATCCAAGCCGGCACAGGGACCAGGACCCTGGCTGAGCCTTTCCTTACCACACTAGGCTTCTCCAGACCCAGCAGCTTCAGCTTCACACTGCTCAGGCCAGGAGGTGCCACATGCCAGTGCCATCAGCCCCGGGAAAAGGGACGATTTTCTCTTTCGCAACTTCAGCTTTTGGCTGACAAAGCCACTGGCTACAGAGAGATGCTTAAAACCAGTGGCCCTGAGCCCATGGGCAAGAGAAGACATACCCAGCGTTGGCCATAAGCATGGTTAACTGGAAACCATGAATTCACCCCGGTGGCAGCCCCCCTGTGCATGCTGCAGCGAGATGAGAGCAGGGCCGGACATTGGAGCAGGTCCCCGGCGAGTTGAACAGAAAAGGATGCCAAGGAGAACCTGCAGGAACCAGGATGGACTCAGCCCAGCAGGGAGAAGAGCCGGGGGAAGATTCAGCCAAGGCATTTAAAAAGCACTCAGTGAAATTAATGGTTGCTAAGTTAAAGGCAAACCAAGAGAGACCGCCGTGGAGCTCACTGCTGTGGGCTCAGACCTTGATGCCAGCCGGGCATGAATTGTGAGCAGCTCCCCGTACTCGGGGGGATGCCAGACCCCAAAAGTTTTCATCTGAGGCTTCACACAAGTGAGGATTCGATTGCACGGCTCCTGCAAAAGCCACGTACTTTCAAAAGCCACGTACTTTCTCTGCTTCCCACCTCTGCCCACACACTTCAGCTAATACACAGACTGCGGCGCTTGGCCCCGAGCCACCGGCCTATTTGGGGTCTTTTGTCTCATTTTCCTGAAAGTCTGGGAGCAATTAGCACAGGCTTAAAAGAAAACAGTGCGTTAGCAGGGCGGCGCGGCCAGGTCCCCAGGCGCTAGGCACATTTGCCTAGATGAGAAGGGTGGGAACGGCGCGGTGAGTCTGTCTGTCCGCCCCGGCAGGGTTTAGCACACAGCTGCAGCCGCTCGTCCCACGGGCAAAACACCCAGGTAGGAAAATTCCCAAATTTTCCAAAGCCAGCAGCGTGGGAGCCCTGCCCAGCAGTGGCTGGTGGGGGTCAGGACCCCTTCTAATGGCTCAGCTCGCCCCTACGTCTCCTTGCTGGCTCCAACATCTGGCTCGACAGCTTAAGGACGGTGCACATCTGTCACAGCCCCAGCATGGGACCGCGTCACTGCTCCGCCCCCGGGGAGCGTGTGGCACGTGGGTCAGCAAGTATTAAGTCTACGGGAAACAGGGCAATCGCTGCCCTAAGCGGTGACCTAAGCACGAGGTGATGCTCCGAACCCCATTGGCCCTGTTTTCTTAGGACCCGATCCTGGGCTATCGCATCTGGAGCTGGGTGAGAGCTGCAAGGCACATGGAAACAAGCCCCCGTAGCCTCCAGCTGTGCCAGGTTTTGGGAGGCCCAGGGTAAGAAAACCCACCCCAAGGGACAACGGGAACATCTGGCTGAACGGGGGGAAATTTCATCCACGCATTTGACTTCTGTCAAACAAGCATCCTCCCAGCTCAGGGCTGGAGCCCACTGGACAATGCTCTATTACTCCTTTGTTTCCTCTCTCATTAGATGTCTAATTACACAACCTTCCAGCCACCCAAAACACAGAGTAGCACTTGCCTCCCTCCAAGCCTGGTAATGAAAGCCCATCTGCCTCTAGCCTTCTCCTCCTCCTTCGTCTGGCTTCTCCTGGAGGATCATTAGGGAGCTGATAAAAATAGGTTTTCTTATTGATTTATCTCCTTTACCCAATGCTCTCTCCCCTGCACCGTTGACTTGTTTCCTTAGCAACTCGTCCGATCCCAGAGCACGCCACACCTGCAGCTCCATGCTTCCCTCCCAGTGCATTTCAGGTGGGGAAGGTGCCCCCCAGGCCATGGAGACATCCCCCACCAGACCCATGCCCGTCCCACCCAGAGCAAGCACTGCAGGCTAACGCCATGCCTGGAGCTGGAGCTCCTTGGCAGGTCTGGCAGAAGCTGGCAGGGAGCACCAGGGAGATGTCCAGCCACCAGTGGATCCTTGCTTCCAGCTGTGACTCCCCTCTTCACCTTGCTCCCTCCACAGCTGGAAGTCAAAACCAGCCCACCCAGAACATCTATACTGCTAATGTGGGGAGCGTGCTCAGCTCTAAGCCCTGAAGATGGATTTATGGTGCTGATGGCACATTGATACAACCTCCCTGCGAGGCTGTGTGCGAGACAAATCCCTCGCCAGGGATGCAGGCTGGGAACTGTGGAAAGCGCACCTCCATCTCTCCACTTTTGTGACGGTGCCTTCTCCCTGCTGCTGGGCAGGCAGGTCAGGAAGGAGCAGAAGAGCCAGAGGAGTGAAGCCACGTGGGCATCTCCAAAAGGGCTCTTGAGGAAGCCTGCCTCAGAAGGGGAGCCTACCTCAGAGAACCGTTGAGAAGACCAGGAATGATTTACCCCTCACCCTGCCTGCATCACCCAGCCCAGCCCCAACATCTAGAAACTTAAGTCTCCGTTTCCCACCATTCCTCCGGCTTCCCCCAGGACCTGTTGCATGGAGGGGCTTTCCCTGCACGCCAGGCGTCAACGAGAGGGAGCTTCAGCTCCAACATCCGTGGACTTCATCTTGTTGGTCCCAACTCCACCACTGCTGCCTGCCCTCACACAGACCTTCCCACACTCCATCCACCCAAGGCAGGACAGGAACAAAGACCCACCTTTTCAACATCCCATTCCCTAGGATGCCCCAACCCTCCTCCTCCTCCCCCCCAGCAGGAAAGCCCCCTCTCCAAGGCTGTTTTCCAAGAGAAACTCAAAATGCCAAATGGAGCAAAGTCCTACTTCAACTCCAGGGTTCCCCAGCCCTACAGCACCTCCCTGGCTTATCCCCAAGGACATGGTGGGGGATCTTCCCCCAGCGCATACGGCTATCAAACAGCTGCAGAGCCGTGGCCCCTCTTAGCTGTCCCCATCCCTGTGTCCCACCACCCCAGCACTCCGGGGTCATCCACGCTTTGCTGGGGTTGACAGAAAATGATATCCAGGGGGACAAGGTGCCAACAGATCCCCAAATGCCACGGCTTTGGAGGCGAGCCGGCTCCCGCGTGCCCGTTACGCCCAGCGAAAGGGGCTCAGGAGTGCGAGCATGGGCTCAGAGCTGTGCTCGTAGCTCCATGCAGCTCACAAGGGAGCATGCGGGCGAGGTGCTCAACCCACCTAAATCTCGCTACGCGGACATGCCTCAAGCGGGGACCCTCCGCTTGTTATCCGTGGCCACAGATATTGCTGCTCATGGCTCCAAAAAGCGGGCAGTCTGGTCTCCGTCAGGGGCTAAAGCGAAGGTAGTGTCAGCCAGAAGCCAGTGGGGGCAGAGCCTGCCCACGCCGCTGCCATCCCGTAGGGATGCGGGGCGCCTGCCTGCCACGTGCCAACAGCTCCTTGGAGAAGCGTCTCCTTCTCCCCCACCTCACCCTGCACTTAAACACTGGAAATCAAATCTCTCTCCTCTCCCTCCCCACCTTTTTTTTTTAAAAAAAAAAAAAAAACAAACCCAAAAACAAAAAAGAACCACATCATGTGATTTTCCTGCCTTAACATCAGTTTTTTAACTTTGGTTGCCACAGCAACAGGATGCAACTTGGAGTCACCATGACAACAGCTGCCTCTGTTTTAATTCACCATCTGACAGGCAGCCTCACTCTCTCCGGCTGTCAAAAAAGACGGACCTGCCATTACACCTACTTGCCCCTCCAAAAAAAAAAAAAAAAAAAAACATCCAAAACAAAACAACATTTTAAAAATCTGATGAATGAAAGGCACAGAAAAGAGCCTTGGAGGAAAAGAAAAGGAAAAAATAAACAAATAAATAAAAAGAGGCGTTCTTGGGTAGCGCAAAGAGGGAGCTGCCCAAGGACGGCACCATGACATGGCGCAGCTCATCCCGCGAGGAGGCGAGACCTGCTGAAATCTTGGCTGGCCAGAAGCGAAGGCACAGCAGACACTTGCTCGGATGCGGCATAACGCTACCAGGGTCCCCGAGGGGCAGTGACCGCATAGCATCAGAGACGCCCGGGTTAAAGTGGGAGTCATCGCAAGGCAAAATGGTTCAGGCGCGCACGGGCGTGCATCCCCTGGAGAAAAATCCCCATGTGCGTTGGACCAAGGACATGCACCGGGGCTTTGTAGACATCCTAGCTGCTCTTGGCCAGCCCAACACCAGATCTGGTCCTCAAAAGGGCTGAGACAGGAGAAAGCCCTTGCTGTAGGGAACAGCAAGGTCCCCAGAAGACTGATGGACATCCCTGTCCCCTGCCAAACCAGGGGGACGGGTACAGTGGGTGATGTGCACCTACAGCCAGAGGCTGTTCTTGGGGACATAGCCAGAGCCATGCAGTGTCATCTGGCCTTTTGGGGCGGGAGAGGGATCTTATCCAGGTCAAATGTGATTAAGCGGATGAAGAACCGAGCAGATATAGATGAGTTGCAGCCCATCTTGTGTGCTAACTGAATTGCGGCTTTCCAGGCAGCCAAACAAATGAAATCAGGGCTAAAGGCCTGGTCATCAGCAGAAGGAGAACAGGCAGGACAAGGCTTTCTTTCCGAAGGAGAAGAGGAGTAGGTGTTCCTACCGCCAAACCGGCAGCTGCTTCACGTTTTGAGAAGGACGGGTAAAAAGAGCAGCTGCAGCGGAGGTAACGCACTGGGCTTTCCAGCAAGGAACTCAGCAAAGACCCGTCTCCCCACAAAGCTGCATCCCAAACCCAGTTGCTCATGTTTCTCCTCCTTCCCCTCCATGCATCATCCCTATTTACACTGGGAAGCCAAACTGCAGAGGCTGCTGGTTATAATTATACAGTTACCCAGCAGATATACAGGCCTGAATCACCAGTTATTTTTAGCCCTATTACCTAGTCAACTGGAGCTGGATGAAGAAGAGCCTCCACTCCTCCCCGCGCTCCACCCCAGCCCCCTTGGCTTTCCTTCGTGCCATGCCTGCTCCGACCTGCAGCGCCAGGGACCAGCCCATCTCCCTCCCCAGGCCAGCAGCTCTCACTGACTGTGGCCAAAATACAACGCTCACCTCTCCAAACCACCCTCGTCCTTGCCCAGGAGCGATGCCACGGGCTCCGGGCCAGGCAGCCGAGATGCTCACACGTTTTCCCCGGCCCTACCAAAAGGCACCAGCTGCACGTGCCAGGCTACAACTACAAGGATGGGAACAACTCGCCTGGCCAACGCCACCAAACCCATCACCAAAAAACCTTTTCCATCCCCAATCCCTCAAGAGCTCAAGGAGAGCGGAGGAGCTCCAGGGTGGATGAGTTTCCTGGAAAGAGATGGCAGCTAGGCGGGATGCTCAGCTCCCGCACCTGGAGCATGCCCGTTGCCAGCACTCACATGGGGATACGTCACTTACTTCTGGAAAAAAATAAAATAAAATAAAAAAAAAAAAAACAAACGAACCCATCTCCCTCATGCATTGCAAATTCCAGGAAAGAATAACGTTGGGGAGTTTTTACCGTGCAGTGGTGAAGCTCTAGTCTCTAGGAGACAGCGGCTGCCTAGAGATAAGACATCACACGGCGCCGCACCAGCACGGGACCCCAGCCCACGCCGGGAGCACTGGGCCAGCAGCAGCACCCCGGCTCTCCTTCTTGCTTTAAACGAAAGGCATGAGGGCCATCCCACACCATGCTGAAAAAGCACACGAATAATTTGGCATATTCTGGAAAAGCAGGCAGGCCGGCCTGGCCGCTGCCCTGCAGGGCTGTGAGCTGAGCTGCCGCGTTCCCATCCTCACTACCGCACCAATGCTCCCGCAGCTGCCCACCCAGCAGGCGCCGCCGGCAGAGGCGGATTTAGGGATGCCGTGGGGAAGACGGCCTCCTCGAGCTGTCCCTTCACCTCCAGGTCACCCCCCAACTCTGGGGGCTTTGTGGCTCCCCAGCTCCTGCCTGGCAGAGGTTCAACCTGACATGTCGGAGCTGCAAGGGGACTATTTCCTCGATGATGCTCAGCAGGGCGGGTGAGTGACCTGTCCTGCATCCCTGTGCCTCGCTGGAGGGTTTCCCCAAGGTACCTGTTGCACCGGACCAAGGCATTGCCGCTTGGCACATGGGCAGGCTCTCTGAGCCCGCCGGAGGAGCCGGCAAGTTAACCAACAAGTTGCAGGGAGAGAAAGCAGCAGCGGCAAGAGCTGCATGTAATCACCACTGCAGAAGACGGCACAGGGAGGGTCCCTAAAGCCAAAGCGTGGCCACGCTGAAGTTTTCAGGCTCAGGTCCTCGGTGGGGGCAAAGCCCAGGAGGGGTCTCAGAGGGCAGGGTGCCGAACCCAGGTTGATGGGGAGCTGCGCGCTGCGGTGCTGAGCACTGGCCAGGGCGCCCGGGGACACCCGCAGGGACGGCAGAAGGGGAGAGAAGCGCACGGGGGTGTATGAAAGGATGGAGGAACAGGGGGAAGGAGTGGGGGGCGTGGGGGATCTGCATCCCCCACCCAGCCCTAGGAGTGGGGTGCCTGGGATAAACCTTGGTCCCCTGCGCCAGCCCCCCAGGGGGCCACACGGCACAGCCAAGGTTTTCAGCATTTCCCCTCTGCCGCAGGGAGGGGGGCAACCAGTTCCCAGAGCCACCGTGGGGGGCCGGGGGGCTGCAGGGCGAGGACGGCTGTGCCCCTGCCAGATGCGATCAGCAGCAAAGGGGGCACGTGCAGGCAGGCGCAGGAGAAGACAAAGCCACCGCTCAGCAGGGACCGGAGATTTGTGGGCTCCCGGGGGTCTATCCCCAGCAGGATGTGTAAGCTCTGGGCAGGGTGAGGTGGCAAAACTCCAGTGAGACGTTGAGACACAGAGAAAAGGCCATGACCCCCCCAACCCAGCCACACACACACACACACACACACACACACACAGAGAACACCCTAAAGCATGCAGGGTTTAACCAAGATCAGAGTCCCCCTCCTGGCCAGCACAGGGGGCTTCTGAATCCAAGACTGAGGAGGGACCGGGGGGGTCCCCACGGGGAGAAGGGGCTCAGCTCCCCGCCAGGGGCACCAAGCAGAGCACAGGAGGGGAAGCAGCAACAGGGCCAGGAGAGCATCCCTTGGGGACGGGGCACCCCTCTCCGCACGCCAAAGAAGAGCAGAAGGCAGGCACTTACCTGCTGGCTAGTGCCACACACGCGTGTCCTGGGCAGCCACCGAGGCAAATCCAGGGAGCAAAGGGGGGGCTCGCAGGGGGCGCAGAAAGGATATGGCCAGTCGATGAGCTTCTTAGCGTATTTCCTGACTATGTTCTCTTCCCCAAAGAGGAAGAGCGATCTGTTGACGGTGAAGCAGTTCTGCCGGACAGGGATAGGGTTGTACAGAGCCATAGTCCGGGCTCTCTGCGCTTTGGTTTGCTTGAAGGCTCCTGGGGTCCCTCCCGCAGGGGCAGGAGGTCCTTGCCGGCTCCTGTTCTGATCGGAGCCCCCATCTCCGGAGCCCAGCCTGCCAGCCACTGCCTCCCCAAAGCGAGCCATCCTGGAAGAAAACACACAGGTGAGCCAAAGCAGCAC
>VXBH01003858.1:159782-174753 GCA_013400035.1 Rynchops niger | reverse complement strand
AAAAAACAACCCAAAAAACGCAAGAGTAACTGAGCAGACAAAACAGAGCTTGGGCCCTCACGCTAGCCAAAATAAGCCTGACATCCCCACGCTGTGGACAGGGAAGCATCCCATCTCCTTCAGGTCTGCGGTGCTGCACGGCACATACGCAGGGTCTAAAGTCGCCCCCACATTTCAAGCCGCCCGGCCCAAGGGGTACTCACCCCTTGGCAAGCTCCACAGAAAGAAAAAAAGGCAACGGCCATCAATAGCCTCGGCAAATTAATCAGCACATTGATGAGAAGATCAGCTGCTCCCACCGAAAGCTATAAACAAATTCTTCACTACTTTGCTTACCCATGCGCCGCCTTTTTCTTTTTTTTTTAAAAAGGCATGAATTACTTACTTTTTCAATCCAGTCCCGGGTACCTTTGCAATTTCTCATTTTCCCCCGCATCCGCCTTTCCTTCTCGTCTTGCTTTGCTCATTTCCAACCCTCCCCTGCTAACCCTCATCCAGCCACGCCAGGTTTTCTTTGTGATTTTGGGGTGCCTTTTTTTTGTTGTGGTTGTTTTTTTTTTTGTTTTGGACTTTGGTTTATTGTGTTTTGTTCCTTTTAAACAACTATTCTGCAGCCCTTTTTCTCCCCTGAGCATTCCCTTTGGGGAGGACGGGAGGCTTTCTTGCATACAGGCACGAGCAATCCGTGTTTCAGCCACAAGCATGGCTGCAGCAGAGCCACTGGGATAATTAGCTAAGAGCAAACGAGGACACATCCCGAGGGCAGGTCCGGCATCCACGTGGACACCGGCCTCTCCCAACACCTACCAATGCATCTCCCACCAAGGACGCTGGTGACTCCCAAGCTTGGACACAAGCAAAAAAAAAAAAAAAAAAAAAACCCAAGCTCAAGCAGAGCCCTTAAGTGAAACACTGAGAAAGTTTGAGGAAATAAAGAGAAATAATTAGCTCTGCCTCCGCCTAAGCAAACAGGTCTCACGCTGCCAGCAGAACAAGCCACGTTCCCTCTGGAGAAGTGACAAGCGGAGAAGGGAGGATGCCAGAACATTTTGTTAGGGAAAGCTGATGAGGCTACGCGCTAACGAGGGTGCTCGCGGGATGCCACATGCCGCGTACAAAGCATCTGACATCATGACATCAGGGCATCTGCCCGTCTTCTTGCCTTTGGTCCCCCCCTCACATTGAAAACAAACCCGCTTTTTTNACCCGCCTTTTTTTTTTTTTTTTTGGACACACAATCCGAATTAATGGGATAAAACTACCCCATTTGCTCGTGTAATTTCAGCTTTTGCTGTTTAAATGCCAGCCCTACCTCCCGCAAAAGGGAAACCCCGGGGCAAGCCAGCACGTGGCCGATTCTGAAAACACAGAGTTGTTTTTTAATCCTGTCCATGGAAACCTCGGCTCAGTATCCACCAGGAACGGGCCATTGCCAGAGCTGGAACCACGCTGCCGGCTGGCAGTTCTTCCTCCACCCTGGGTTTGCTTAATAACGTATGACTTGGGTGCGTTATCGGTACCTCCAAACCCTCCCGGCTGCAAATCAGCCTTTGCACAGGAATAAACCCAGGTTTGCCGCACAGCTCCCTGTTTAACAGCTGGCCAAGAGATGGCTTGGGAGCTCTGCTAATGACAATTAATAACTACAAAAAAAAAAAAAAAAAAGGCAAAAGCAAACGGTGTATCCACCTGTCCAACCATCCCCCGTGGTACCACATGTGGTTTCTCATGGGTGACTCCGGCTGATACTCGCTGTCCATATCCCCCGTTGCATGGCTGGGACATGGCAAGACGGCGGCACAGAGCCACAGTCCCGCCTCCCGACAGCCCCTGCCGACCCCGCTCACCCGACTGCTGCAGGAGCAGAGGACATCGCCGTCCAGCCACCGTGCCTGTGGCTGCATTTCATACAGGAGAGCCAAGGGACAGCTGCCGTTGTGACACGTAGCAGGCTTTCAATAGCAGAAAATGAAGTTTCTAGAAGCTCTTATCTCCCAAATTTTGGTTTAAAAGTAATAAGAGTCAGGAAATTTACTGTTTGCTCCCACAGAAGAGAAGTCATCTAGATAAAACCATGGCCACGGGGCGCCGGGAGCAGCCAAACTGAATTAGAGCATGGATATTCAGCTGCGAAAATGCTGGCTGGGAGCAGTGTGATGCTCCCAGCACAACCCAGGGGACACCTGAGGACACGGACCAGCCAGCTGTGACAATGCATGGCCAGAGCTCACCCCATCTAATGGGGACCTCATTAGAGAGATCACGCTCAGCATCCATCCATCCATCCCCTCCCACGCTGGGATTGCCATGCCACAGCAGGGACAGCACAGTCGGCATCACCGAATGGTTTGGGTTGGAAGGGACCTTAAAGATCACCCAGTTCCAACTCCCTGCCCTGGGCAGGGACACCTCCCACCAGACCAGGCTGCTCCAAGCCCCATCCAGCCTGGCCTTGAACCCCTCCAGGGATGGGGCATTGACAACTTCCCTAGACAACATCTCTTGCCTCCTGGCCCGTACGTCAACACGGGCTGAAACAGGACACAACCCAGCCCACAAACCACCAAGAACAGCCTTTCGAGACCTCGGCACCAGCAGGCAAGTGACAGAAGAGACGTGCACAGGTCCTCTGCATGCAGCATCCTTGAAAGATGACTACGTACTGCCAGCTGACTCCATCCCATTATCCCAACCCCATCCACACACCATGGCAAAGGAACGCAGCCTCTGCAGGCAGGAGACCCCGGACTCGCACACCATACTTCATTTTTCCCTTCTAGCGGCTGAGTAAGTCATAAAGAGCTGCAGGGAGAAGCAGGTTCCCAGCAGCAACGCTGACCCACGGAGAGGAAATTCCTTTTAGGGTTTTTCTCTGTGTATGTGTTTGTGTTACAATGGCAGCAATCAAGTCTTTAGCCAAGTAACTAGGTATTACCATAATAACTACACTCAGCACTTAAGGCGCTGGGTGAGCTTTTTGCTTCCATTATCTGAATAATCTTCACCAAAACCCCCAGAGTTAAAGCAGAAATGCTTAAGGCTGGGCCGGCCAGCGGGGGCTGATCTTCCCCAGGCGGCACAAGGGTCCGGAACCACAGTGTAGAATTCCAGAGGTGGCATGAGCCCCGGGTGAGCGGGGTTGGACACCCGTTCCTGGAGAGGACACAAAGCCTTAGCCTGCGATGGACAAACCCTGGCTGTCTTGGATGCAACAAGCAGCAAAGATGCCGGAGTCCTCCATGGTCCAGCAGCCTTCCTCGGGGATTTAGGGGGATGATTTCGACAACTGCTGAGAGCAAGAAGCTGCTCTGATGCTGATGCTGCCCCTTGTGAGCGAGCATCCCTCCTCTCTGCTGAATGACTAAGGAGACAGCACAACAGGGACAAGAGAAAATTCCTCCAACAGCTCTATGTAGGGTGCTGCCTCCAAGTATCCAAGCCAGACAGGGTTTCTCCACTTCACCAGCCCACAGGAAACAGTGGGCTGAAACAGCGCACATCCTGGGCTGCATCAAAAGAAGCGTGGCCAGCAGGTCGAGGGAGGTGATTCTGCCCCTCTGCTCCACTCTGGTGAGACCCCACCTGCAGTACTGTGTCCAGCTCTGGAGCCCTCAGCACAAGAAGGACATGGACCTGTTGGAGCGGGTCCAGAGGAGGGCCATGAAGATGATCCGAGGGCTGGAGCCCCTCTGCTGTGAGGACAGGCTGAGAGTTGGGGTTGTTCAGCCTGGAGAAGAGAAGGCTCCGGGGAGACCTTAGAGCCCCTTCCAGTACCTGAAGGGGGCTACAGGAAGGATGGGGAGGGGAGCAATAGGACAAGGGCTAACCATTTCAAACAGAGAGGGGAGATTTAGATTGGATATCAGGAAGAAATTCTTTCCTGTGAGGGTGGTGAGGCACTGGAACAGGTTGCCCAGAGAAGCTGTGGCTGCCCCATCCCTGGAGGGGTTCAAGGCCAGGCTGGATGGGGCTTGGAGCAGCCTGGTCTGGTGGGAGGTGTCCCTGCCCAGGGCAGGCGGTTGGAACTGGGTGATCTTTAAGGTCCCTTCCAACCCGAACTGTTCTGTGATTCTGTGAATGTCTCTTCCCTGACCTTGGCCAGTTACCCTGGGAACTCGTGTGCTCAGACATCTCATCCCCGCTCCATCCTTCCTGGGGCACAGGGATGCTCCAAACGCATCCCCTGCCGCCCCTTCTCTCTGGCTCGTTAACCTGCCTCTCCCAGGTCCTGGAGGGCACTTGGTTTTCAGGACAATCAAATGCCATCTGCCCGTCTCCGCCGAGCCGCGCTCACCCAGAGCCACTAATTATCAGTCGCTGCTTGAGGGGAGAAGGAGAGCTCCTGCAGCACGGTTAAGCACAGCACTAAACCTCAGAGCGCCAAGAAGAAATGCAGCGCAGAGCCCCTCCAAACAGAGACAGATGGGCTTGCAAAAGCGACTGATTCATCCTCATGGCCTTTCCCTCTCCCGCCACTTGCGCTTTCCCTTGCAGCGGCACGGATGCCGTGGTGGGCAAGCACCGCTCGGGGCCAGCTCTGGAACCCCCCCTGCCCCAGTCCTCCCAGCTCCTCTGTCTTGCACCGAATGCAGCGGCTGGGTCTGCGTGGCACAGTGGCTTCGGGAGCCAGCTGGCGAGGTTGAGCTATTTTTAGTCATTTGCTACTGGGGAAAAGTTAGTTGGATTAAACACACACACACACACACCCCTCTCCCATAGCCCCCGCCGCCAGCAGGTTTGCAGCGGCTCTGCTGGGAAGAGCTGCTCCCCGCATCCCTGGTACCCAGCAAGAGCCAGTGTTTCATCCCATGCATGAGAGATTTGTGCGACACCAGACTTCAGCAAGCTGGGAAATAAATAATAATAATAATAAAAAAAAAAGAAATAATGAAAAAAAAAACTAAAAAAAAAAGAAAAAAGAAAGAGGGGGAGAAAGAGGGGGAGAAAGAGGGGGAGAGAAAAGAGGGACGTAATTAAAAAATAAAAAAAAAGACATTTACAGGCAAAAGCTCCTTGCACAGACCTATTCCTACTCTCAGCAAAAGGTGCAGGTGAAAGGTCTGGGTGAAACATCCCAATCCAGGAGAGCCAGGGGAAGGCAGCACCGCAGGTGTCAGTGTGTTCGGGACAGAGACACGGTGCAACCACAGCAGCGCCACTTGGTTCATCTCTCAAGAAGTATTCATTTCTCCTCACCCAATCCCACGTAATAAACTACTTTTTGGGCCTTCACAGCGCTGAGACACTACAACAAAGGCCCTTAGAACGACTGCAAAGATCAGAAGGAGGAATAAACACAGCTCCAAATACCCAGGGGCTGCTTCAGGCCAGGAGATGCTCCACCACCAGACATCAGACAACGTTTTGTCTGGGAAACAGCTTTTGTTCTGCCATGCCAGGGTTTTCACCGGCCAGCAGCGCGATGCTCCAGGGGCAGAGCTTGCTCCCCCCCAAGGCTGAACATCGCTTCTGCTTCCCGGGAGAAACCCCACTGAGCCTGGATAAGGCCAGGCTGCTGCTCAGACCCCATCCCAACGAGGAGGCATTCCAAAGGCTGCCGAGAGCCCATGGTGGGTGCCCGTGGCAGCGGTGGGGTAACCCTCCCGCAGAGCGCCGCTCCCAGGGGACTCAGCTTGAAGAATATCAAAACATGAAATTATCTCATCTCTCCTTTAAGAGCAATTGTTAAACAACCCCCCCTATTATTTATATAAATGTACATCAAAGAAATCAGCCCTCCATCTCCGGCACAGAGAGGTGGGAGAGCCAGAGACTGTCAGGGGAGCGGGACCCCCAGCCCCGAGGATGCTTTTGGGGCACGGCCAGGGGCAGCCGCCGTGCTGATGGGGCAGCAGGGAGAGACAGGGCTCTGGCTGGCCTGACGTAGGGATTTCAGCTACGGGGTAGCAGCAGGCACGGACAGCAAGGTGTCGCGGTGCTGGGAACACCCATCCTGACAAACAACCCGATGCCCAAATTTCTTCTGGCGTCACCCTTTGAGACCGCCTCATCTCTTCGCCTCTTCTGCCCCCCTCAGTGCCAGGCAAGCAGAGCTTTCTGCATCTCAAGGCAAGGTACGCCCCACCGCGCAACCCCAATACCCACCACCCCCAATACCAGCCCCACACCAGCACCGACCCCCACCGGCACCCCAGCTCCCCCGGGAGGGCAGAGGAAACGCGCACGGGCAGACCTGAGAGCACGCGTGCCATCGGCCGTGGGCAGAGATGGGAAACGCGGGACGTTTCCCTTCCTTGGGACAAGCTCTTCTCCCCAGCAGGGCCACGGGGAGAGGTATCTCTCCGGCGGGCAAGCGCTGGGCTCAGTCGGGCTCGCCTGCCGCGGCTCCGCTGCTCTGCAAACAGCACACCGCCGAGCCCGGCAATGGGAATAACGGAGGATGGGAAAAGCAAGTGGCGATCTGTGCAACGGCAGCGTCTAGAAACCCGCGGCGCTTGGAGCTATACGTACACATAGCCAGAGAGCGCGCCCTTCGGAGTTTCCTTTCCAAAGAAGGGCAGAGCTGGGACTTCTTAGGATAATTTCCAGCTGTAACTACCAGGCCACCCTCCAGGAATACAACTTTGCTCCTGCACAACAGCACAGGCTGTCACCCCTCCGGAACCATGCTGTCGTCCTCCCTCCAGCTCCCACCGTGAGGGGTTTGGGTTTGTTATTTTTTTTCCCCTCGGAAAAGCCCAGTGATCCTCCCCGGGCCACCTGCCATTCCTGCAACGCAAGGCAAACGGCCAACACCAACATAAAGTGCAAGTATGGAAATGGCCCCGAGCTCAGGGGTCTCGAAACCATCCCGTTGCCCAGCCGCCGGCACGGGGAGAGGAGCATCTCCACATCCCAGCCCACCGTTCCCGAGGACAGCCTGAACTGATGCTTTAATTAGCACGCAGCAGCAGAGCCAGCTCAGCACGTCACACCTCAGCCCATCAGGGATGCGGGAAGCAGTGCCACCGAGTTCGGTAACTCATCCTGAGCCAGCCCATTCCCAAGGGGACAAGTGACCCCAAATGACATCAGGGTTCAGCATCGGTTGCCCCCACTCTCAGACCAAAAGCAGCTGCAAGAATCGCCAAGGCAGAGAGGAGCAGGAGCTGCTAGCGTGAGCCAGGGCGTGTTAGAAGTTGCTGTGCGACAGAGAAAGAAAAGGCTTTAAAAAAAATAAAAATAAATAGACCGGTGTCTGGGAAACACTGCTGGCAGAAGGCAGCCCGGCCCTGACCGCTCGCTCCGGAGCACCCGAAATGAGGCAGCATGCGGGAAGGGGCTGGGAACAGGACACTGCTTTTAATGAGGGAGATCAGAAACCCAGGTCAGATTGAAGCCACAGAGGCAAAGAGGATTTGAAGTAAACCCAGAAAGAAAAACAAGGAGCCAGGAAGCATCCAGGCCTCCTGAGTGCTGCCCCGAGAAAACTTTACTCCCCCGTGCTGAGGCAGGCTGAACACACATCGTAGAATCATAGAATGGTTCGGGTTGGAAGGGACCTTAAAGATCACCCAGTTCCAACCCCCTGCCCTGGGCAGGGACACCTCCCACCAGCCCAGGCTGCTCCAAGCCCCATCCAGCCTGGCCTTGAACCCCTCCAGAGATGGGGCAGCCACAGCTTCTCTGGGCAAACTGGGCCAGTGCCTCACCACCCGCACAGGAAAGAATTTCTCCCTGATATCTAATCTAAATCTCCCCTCTTTCAGTTTGAAATGGTTAGCCCTCGTCCGATCGCTCCCCTCCCTGATCCAGAGTCCCTCCCCATCCTTCCTGTAGCCCCTTTCAGGGACTGGAAGGGGCTCTAAGGTCTCCCCGGAGCCTTTTCTCCAGGCTGAACACCCCCAACTCTCTCAGCCTGTCCTCACAGCAGAGGGGCTCCAGCCCTCGGATCATCTTCGTGGCCTCCTCTGGACCCGCTCCAACAGGTCCACGTCCATCTTGCGCTGAGGGCTCCAGAGCTGGATGCAGTACTCCAGGTGGGGTCTCACCAGAGCATCTTGGGGGTCCCAAGATGGACCATGAGGTGCAGGAGCTGCTCAGTCTGGCTTCCCCAGAGGGTGGTCAGGGGTCTGAACGGCACGCAACGCATCCCGGGCGTTGCCAGCATTTGCCCCGATTCCGGCTTCATGCTACAGCTTATGGCTTCTCCAAAAATGCCTAGCTTAGCCAGGAACTGCCTGCTGGGATGGGGCAGGAAGGACACAGGCACAGCTCCGTCTATAGCATCCGAAGGACAGCATCCCACAGCCATCTCCCACATCAGCCTTCTGGGTTCCCTCCTTGCATTTCCCCCCCAACGCTGAGCTCCACGGCAGCTCTTTCAGACTGTCCTTCTTCCCTCCAGCCAGGAAACTTAACAATAACAATAATAACAAAATTCCTGTTATACTTGGCAAAGCCAGGGAGAAAAAGTTCTCCGTTCCAAGGGTGCCTTCGCCGAGGTGACTCACAAACCACAATGTGTGTCATTACTTAATAGGCCCGCTAAGGTAATTATACGATCATGCAAACATCAGATTCCCGGCACAAGGAGTCACAGCACCCCTGAGAGGTTAAAACAAAGGGATGCTTTAAAGGTGAGCGACATCAGGCTTTATTCTTCTTTGACTTTTGTTCTCATTATGTACAAAGACTCACTGAAAAGGTCTTAACTGTTTATTAAAAAAAAAAAAACGGGGAAAAAAAAAAAGAAAAAAAATACCACCTTCTTGCACAAATCGCGCAGTGAAAAAGAGAAGGGGATGGAAAATACGTCTGTCCTGCCACGCTGAAGACTAGGAGATGATAATGTGCTGTGCATCCTCCGCTGCGACGTCCTCCCCAGCCGCAAGGACAAGGCAGAGCCCCTGACAGGGGGGAGTGGGGGGGCCATCACACACTGGGTAAATCAGAGCCAAATCTCTGGGCAAAACAGAGCCAGACCTTCCTGATTCAATCTAAAAGGAGGAGAGGCAGGTTTTCCTATTGCTCCTTCACCCAGGTCTTCCTTAACCCTTCCCTGTTTCCCTTGCACGCTGCGCAAAAAAAAAAAAAAACAAAAAAAAAAAAGAGCAGATTTACATTTTATCTTCTCCTGGCTTGCGCTGGGTCAGCATAAACGGACAATAAAAAGGTAATTCTTGCCTGTCAACGTAACAGATGCACAAATCGGGCCCCGAGAACCCTTTAGCAAGCAATCGGCTTCCCTTCCAAAGGGTAGGAGAACGTGCCTCAGGACACTGCACTGCTCAAAGGCCTGGACCAGCCCCTGCCCTTCCTCCCCCTCCTCATCCTCCAGGCTGGGCTTGATGAGGCTCTGAGCAACCTGATCTAGTCAAAGATGTCCCTGCTCACTGCAGGGGGGTTGGACTAGGTGGCCTTTAGGGGTCCCTTCCAACCCAATGCGTTCCATGATTCTACCCCCAGCCACTCCGAGCTGCCACACACCCCCAGAGCTCGCCCCCTGAGCCCAGTTTCTCCCCCGTCTCCTACTGTATGGCTTACGGGAGGAACACAAGTCGATGTTTACGGGAAGCTAAAAAGAACATTTCAGCAATATCGCTCCTTCCAGCAAGCGCCCGCTCCTCACCTCCCACCCAAGGCACACGCACCCGGCAAGTCCCCAAGGGTCCCTCTCCTCCCTCAAGGGGGCACCCCCAAATCCCTCGGGAAAGCCTGGGTGCTTCCCGATGGCTCCTAAAGGCAGCCACGCTCCCCGGAGCCGGGGGGGGAGCCGGGGGCTAAGCCAGCCTGGGCACGAGCCCAGCCGCTTCGCTGAGGTGCCAAGCGAGAGGTTAGCGCTTCTGGAAACCATCTGGGCAAGAGGACAGGCACGGAGCACGGCATTTTGAGGCGCTGCTTTTCCAGATGCATCCAGTCGGACCCATCCGACCTGTCAGTGGCCTCCCCTCCCCACCAGCACTGCGGCTTTGCCCCGATTCCCCCTCCAAAACCCTGCTGCCAGTCTCCCCCCCTTTCCAAAACCCAGCAACGGCAGTGCTCGTCACCCACCGTCTGCCTGGCTTCGTTAGCACCCATGCTTCCAGCACCTCCCTTTGGGATCAAAGCCACCGCCTCATCGTCAGGCTCCCCCCTCCTCCCCGAAATGTTTCTTCTTTCGGGCGAGAGCTCCTTCAGCTCCTCTTTCCATCCTTTTATCAGTTTGCCGCAATTGCTGGCATCGAGCTGCTAATACTGCCATCGCCTCCCCTCTCCTCTTTATTTGCGGCATTATTTCCTCCACGCCGTTTCATCTGAAGCAGGCTACTCGGAATAATTTATACCAAAGCAACCTTCCTGCTAGGTAGGGGTGCTTTGGGGGACACTTAAGCGCGGTGCGAGCGAGCTCGAAATAAGGATGGGAGTGATTCACGGAGGAGAGGAGGGCAGGCACAGCCAGGAGTAACAGCCTAGCTACAATCGCCGAGCCTGGGAAGATCCAGCAGGCAAAGAGCAACGTGCATCTTATTTCTTCCACCATTCCTTCTGTTTTTAAAGACGCGCACTGGTCCAGCCCAGCATCCTCCACAGTCCTGGCTGAGCCGGCACAGAGCTAGAGGGAGCTTTGCTCTGACCCCAGCTGACTGCTGCGCTCGTCAGCCCCATCCCTCTACCGAAATGATGCCCGACGCCTCAATTAGCTCATAACTCTATCACAAAATTGGCCCTTTTACAGCAGCGCGTGTGCTTGNCCACCATCCATCTCTTTCTGTCTCCAGGAAGGCAGACGAGGCTCTTCCGCGGGCGGCACGCAGCTCTTTTTACATGAGGAAACTGCCATCTGTAATTTTTAGACATCTCAAGGATGGCTGAGGACCAGCAGCGCGAGACTGCCAGCGTATGTCACTCAGCCTGCTGCCGCCCGGGGGTTTCTCCTCCGGCACGGCACGACCGTCCAGCGCTGCTGTGTAATTCGGCACTGCCCCACCACCACCACCGCCACCACCCCCCTCCTCGGATGTGCTCAGGCTGGACACCAGTGGAGACCATTTGCTTTCGGCGACTTGGAAGCAGGCAATGCTATTTCTAGCAGCATCACTCCCCCTCACTCCTCCCTAAATAGTTTAATGCCATTGATTTTCCCGTGCCAGCCGTCCAACCAGCAGGCTTCGGAGCACCGGCAAGAGGTTCGAGCAAGCTGGGGCAATCCAAGAAATTATCCCTCATGGTCCCCAGCCTCCACCACTTCAAGGAGCAGTGACCAAAATTCATCCCTCCCGAGAGGGTACCACGCTGATGTATCCACCCTTCCCAGGCTGGAGCTGACACACAACTCCCATACAACATTTAGGGTTTAAACCAGGCCATTTTCTAGGTTTAAATCATGTTTGTGTGCTAACCGCCAACACACAACTGTTTGTGACGGCTCCAGCCTCCCTCCAGGGCCTCTTGGTCTGTCCGGGGCTGTATTAAAACCCCACCACGCTACACACTAGTGCAGAATCACCATCTGGGAATACATTTGTGCTTCCTTGAGTTTTACACCCTTTCCTCTGACCGCAACGGGCTGGACAGCCCCTACAAACTGACCGGCAATTTCTTATACAGTCTCCAGATGAAAACAGAAGATGCTTAAAGCCTGGGAGCACCCAGATGGGATCCTCAGTCTCAGAGAGCACCCGGCGCTGGCTCCACAGGGGTCGGCGCTGCGGCTGGGACTGGCTCTCCAGAAAAACCAAAGCTCCCTCTAAAGCGGCTGCTGGGACAAAGCTTCCGGCCTCTCCCAGCTCCAAGAGCGGCTCACAGGCTCTGGCCTATGGCTACCCAGCACCGTCACTCCCCGCAAGCGATGCTCAGCTCGGCACCTCCTCTGCAAGCGATGCTCAGCTCAACCTGCACTGGGGTCCAGGAAAATAGGTGAGGACAACTGGTCTGTCCTGGTCCTTTTTTTTTTTTTTCTTGCTTAAAGCCTCTGAGCAAAACAACTCTAGCATCCCAAGAGGGAGGAAGCAGGCTTTGCGTCCAGTCCTTTGCTGTCCCCTCTTCCCCTGCCCTTCCCTTTCTCGGACACAGTCCTTCATCGAAGAAGCACCAGTTGGACACCGAGACACAAACCTGCCCCGTCTCTCCTCTAAAAACACCTTTGAGCCAAAGCACTGAGCACCTTCAAGCCAAAGCTACTTCTGCATTTGGGCCACCCCCTTTGTCAGCCAAGTATGGACCAGAGCAGGCACCCCGTGTACCAGGCGCATCCCACACGCCTCTAGGACATCTCCTCACCCATCACTGGCCTTTCGCACGCATACTGCATCTCCGTACAAGATGAGCCGCTCACTGGTGATACGCATCTGCGGCACTCCCAGTATTGGCCCGTCCTACACCTCCCGAGGCACCCTGCGCCACCCAACACCGACTGTGGATCAGGTTGCCGGAGCACCCCCACTTCTACCCTTCCCCAAGCTACCCTCCTCAGTCATACTCATGGATCCTTTCCAGGGTGCTCAGAAGTTTTGCCCAAGCAAAGCTGGCCTCAGAAATTCGGCAGCGAAGCTCGTTAACACCGGCAAGTGCAAAAAAAGAAATTGTCAAGCCGGACGCGAAGGACTTTCCGAGCAGTCATCACCCCCGTGGCACAGGGTAAGCATGGCTGGCTACGGATCACACAAGACAGCCTCAGCACCCAAGTCATCCCTCTGGAGAAACTTCTCCAGAGGCAAGAATAGTCCACAGTGGGTTTAGGCTCTTTCCAGCCACCTCGGATCTCCAGCCAAGAACTGGGGGTCTCCCACACCACCCCGGCAAGCAGCCGGGAGCCAAGCCAACACCTCCAGGACAAATTCCTTTTGCCTACAGCCTTTCTTTCCCACCCTATTTGAAAAAAATCAACACTAGCAGCGATCTGGATGAGGACGGCAGCACTCAGCGCAGTGGTGCAGCACGACAGTGCGCTGCTTGGTCCAGATGTGGCCCAGCACATCTGGAGCCCGGAAAGCAGTGCTACGGGCACAGACCCCACCGCGCAGCCTCACTCCCCACGGAGGTTTTGCCCAAGGACGCCACACACCAAGCGACGCACCGTCTAAAGAGTCTCGAGTGCTCTCCACAGCCCACGGGAGCTTCAACACACCAGGCCAACAGAGAGCGCTCCTAAAAATCCTAATCTGCCGTGAGACGTGGAGCACCGCGTTCATACAGCCTGCTTGAAACGGCTAACGGATCGCATTTATTCCAAGCTGGCTACTTCCATATGCCAAGTTNGCAATTTTACTAAGCGGTCCACTTCCAAATTCAAAAATAAAAAAAAAAAAAAAAAAAAAAAAAAAAGACCAAAACCAGAGCAGTGATGATAAATTTCTAAAGCTACTGTAGCAAGGGAAAAAAAAAACAACCACCAACCCATAGTAGCAGCAGCCTCATGCCATCTCCCAGAAACTCCCCACGCTGTGAATGCCAAATTATTAAGTCAAAGGGAAGAAGAGGGGGGGGGAAACAAAACATCCAAACCACCTTCCATAACAGATTGCTATTGCGCTTCCTTTCAAAAGGACAACACTAACCGTGGTCCCTCGCTGCTGCTTTCATATGCGGCATCCACTTCAGCAGCTCGTTCTTGGAGAAGTAAAACCCTCACCTCCACCCTCAGGTCCAAAGCAGGGCATGAGAACACAGGCTGGCCCCGCGTTGCCTGGCCGAGAGCGCGGCCCCCGTGCTGCCACCTGAAGAGACTTACCCTGGGCTGGCAGAAAAGGGCTCATCCCAAGCCAAACAGGACACGGCCTGATTTCGCCCATCCTTTTTTTAGCGCTTCGTCCCGGGGACCACTGCATCTCTCCAGGGTGAAAGAGGGGAGATTTAGATTGGATATCAGGAGGAAATTCTTTCCTGTGAGGGTGGTGAGGCACTGGAACAGGTTGCCCAGAGAAGCTGTGGCTGCCCCATCTCTGGAGGGGTTCAAGGCCAGGCTGGATGGGGCTTGGAGCAGCCTGGTCTGGCGGGAGGTGTCCCTGCCCAGGGCAGGGGGTTGACCTTTAATGTCCCTTCCAACCCAAACCATTCGGTGATTCCGTGATGTGCAGGGATGCGCGGCTCAGACCCACTCCCGTGCCAAGCGCCCAGTGACAGCAGTGCACGGCAGTAGACAAGGGACAGGAGCTTGGCTCCTCAGCACGCCCAGGGCCAGCTCCTGACCCAGCCGTAAGTTCTCCCTCTAGGCAAGCCTCGGGCAGCAAGCCCCTCGCCCCCCGCAGCCATCGTCAGAGCGGTGGCACAGCCCCATCCCGTTCACAGGGTGCAGGAGGGGAATGCCAGCGGGTGCTTGCCTCAGGCTGCACCACCCACATCTCCTGCCACGGCTCATCCCACCCTCATGGTGTCCTGGGACCCCGTGCCAGCCGCTGCACCGGGACCCATTAATCCCCTCTGGATCCAAGAGCAATCCTTATTAAAAATAGGCTCTACCTTTGACTCTCCCGTCTTGCACGGGCATCATCCCCTTGGCCCCAGCATGCTTCCCGACGTGACTAACGCCGGCAGCGGGTGACTAACACCCCATCCCGCGCCAGGGAGGGAGACGGCCCCCAGCAACACAGACAGGCAAGAGTGGGCGGCCGAGCCGCAGCGTTTCGGCTGGAGCAAGCTCTCCCCAACTCTTCCTCGCAGGGTTTCTCCACGCATCTTTGCCCACCCTGCTGGTGTGCACCGTCCCGGGCTGGGAGAAGGTCGTGGCAGTGCTGCCCGGCTGCAGCATCCAAGCTGGTCCAGCCCCAGCACCACAGGGATGCTCCGACCAAAGCTCAGCTCCAAGGTCCCCCCCACGGAGGCGGCAACAAGCTGCCATCTCAATCCACCGCTGTGTGCCTGAGGGATCCTGCAAATCTAATAAGGTTTTGGCTATTTCTGAAAAATCCGGCGCCTGGAGACAGGAAAGGAGGGTGAGGGGAGTCTCAGCTCACTCAAGAGGAAGAGCTGGCCTGGCCCCATGGAATCGCTATGGAGATGCAATCCTGGGCCAGCACTAGATGACTACTGGGGCCTGGGCGGGGGGGGGGGG
>VXBH01003858.1:112710-133915 GCA_013400035.1 Rynchops niger | reverse complement strand
GAGAGACCTGACAAGAAAAAAAAAAAAAAAAAAAGAGAGCTGATGGCTTTGCCCCGAGGAAAGCAGCGAGAAGCTTCAGCTTTTCATTCCAGCATTTTGGAAGATTCAGCCAGTTTGCTCCACTGCCTGTTTCTCCCCCCACACCTTTCCCTTGCGGCTCATATTTGGGCAGTTTCAGCTGAAGGCAGCAAGGAGCTGAGGAAACTGTTGCCGGGAAACTGTTCAGAAACCCTGGCTAGATGGAGCACCTACAGACACGGGGCTGACGGTACCCCAGCAGCACAGGCTGGCACCAGCAACAGCCACCCGGTGATCCCATCGGACCCTTCTCCATCCCATTGCCCTGTATTCGGGCAGATCATCCACTTAATCCCAGCTCAGATAGTTGCAAATTAGATCCTTATTTAGGATGGACTATACAACGCTTATGCTAACGGGAACAGCACATCCGCTAAGCAAGCAAGATTTGATATCATGGTCCGCTGGATCCCATTAAAGGTTTTGCTGTGCCCATGCAGAGGCGGTTTCCCCTCAAACCACCCCGATTCTGGGTTGCATTTTGCCCCTCCTTGGGCTGCAGGAGCCTGGACCAGCTTCTCTCTGACTGTTCTGCACTGGATGTAGGGCTCAGCAACGAGCACTAGATCATAGAATGGTTCGGGTTGGAAGGGACCTTAAAGATCCCTTAAAGATCATCTCATTCCACCCCCCTGCCCTGGGCAGGGACACCTCCCACCAGCCCAGGCTGCTCCAAGCCCCATCCAGCCTGGCCTTGGACAAGGATAACAAAAAGAAGGATAGAACCCTATCCTTGGGGACAACAGGACTCATTGCCACCAGTAACATCAGTAACATCAGTCTTCAGCATTCTCCAGACTGGAGACAAAATTGTTACCCCGTAAGTGCCCGCGTTTCTCCTTCCTGCCCCTGGGAACCCGTTAGAGCCTGGAACAAGTTTTGCTGGTCGGAGTGACAGTATGACCTGTCTGCACTGGGGGATGCTGCTGGCCAGCTCCAGCCTTGCAAAGGCAGATACAGCAACCCAGGCCAAGCACAAAGAGAGTATCTAGGAGGCAGTTACACCCTCCTTTAAAAGGAAATACTGTTTTCTGGAAAAAGAAAAAAAAAAAAAAATACCACACAACAAACAACAACCCACCTCTCTCCTTGCACTGTCTTCATGAATATGCTGTACTGCACTTGTTTTGATTGATCCCAAAACTACCATTTCATTATACACGCACACACACCCCCTACTGAAAAACCACCTGCTGAGCCCCGCCAGCTCCAACGCATTAGAGCCACCCCCGTATGAGGACACACCCAGGGCTCTGGCCCCACCTGGGTGTGGAATTCTGCCCCCGAGCCCCAGGCACAACCCGTCCCCAGCCTGCTGCCACGGAAGGACGTCACTCGCTGCCTGCAGGAGACAAACGCCTTTCATTTCTCGCCAGCTCTGCTCAGCGGGAAACCAGTTCAGCCCAGAGAGCAGATGGTTAAATGAACATTTGCCCCACAAGGTATTGCCTTGAGGGGTGGGGGGGGTTTTTTTTGGAGCTCCATCCCTTTCCCCCAGTGCCCAACGTCAGAGTTACGAAGAGCACATCATTCATCTCTCTTGCTCTGGAGCCCACAGTTACGTATGTGGGGTGCAGCTGCCCTCCTGCTGCCAGGCAAGCCCCAGCTAGCCAACCTGGGGGGACCTTGGCTACCACTGCTAGAGCTCTGACGTACAAACCTTTGAGGTTTAGGGCAGCAGACAACCCAGGTATTTTATCACGGGCCCAAGAGATGAGATGGAAAGAGCGAAGGATGGCCCCAGACATAGCAGAAACATCCAGGGATGGAGAGCCATTCACACCAAGGCAATTTACACCATGCCCCCCCCGCCCAGGGAATCACCTCCTCTCCCCTCTTCACTGCCCATTTCTTGAAAGAAATCAGGAGGAAAGCTCAGTGCAGCCTTCACTCAGCCAGCGGAGTTATTTTTCCCACCCCACGATTCATTTTCCTGGCCAATGAAGGATGCTCGTCACCCTCCTCGCTGCGCCCTCCCACCCCAGGCTAAGCACGTGTGGGGCACTGATGTCAGCTGGGGCCTCTGAACGCTGCCATGTCTCACAAATAAAAAGTGATAATAGGAACTGGAGGGTGAATTAAACATATGAATCACTTCCTCTCCTGGCTTTTCCTGCTCCTGTTGTTTCTCTTCTCCTCTCAGAAAAAGCCCAGGGAGAACATTCATTTCCTTTTACTCCCTGCTCTGCAATGAACGCCCAGGGGGGGTACTTTTCCTCTCCTCATTTTCAACTGACAACAACAGAGCTGTGCCGATGCTCCCGAGACCGTTTCTCTGTCACATGGGGAGGCAAACCCCTTGGGTGGCTTTAGCAGGAGCCCCCCTGGTTCCCTCAAGGCAGCTACAGCCCCGACCCAGATCTCGCCCTGCCTCCCCTGCTGCAGCTCTCTCCAACTCTTCTACGAAGTCCGTGCTCTCCACGCAGCCTTCCAGCCCCACATTCCTGGGGAGTGGGTGCACAGGCACCCCAAGACCTTTCAGCATGTCGCAGCCCTCTCTGGATGAGGCTGGGCACAGCCACTTTGCCTGCCATGAGCCTCTCCAAAGGGCACCAGACAGCCCGTTGCTTTGGGAAAAATATCTTTCAAGCTCAAAAAGGCCATTTTCCACACCCCACCGGCTCAGCCCCAGCCTGGGACCAGCAAAGGACAGCTTCTTCAGAGCCCCGAGGCGGCTCGTTTGCTGAGAAAGCTGTGGCTCTCCTGCCATCTCCTCCACCCTGCAGGCAATCCTGCCCGCGGGGTCTCCTGCCAGGCCAGCCTGTAATTACGACCAGCAAAGAGGATTAGCTCAGCCAGCCCCCCCCTACCCCGGATGGTTTCAACCCCCCCACAACCCCAACAAGCACATGGCAGCATCGTGCTCCCCTCCCCTGGCTCCCCTCCATTTACCTTGGCTGCAATATCGACCGATCCAGCAGAGAGCTAATTACTCCCTTCGAGGAGATGCTGCCAGAGAAACGAGCCGAGCGGGACACCCCGAAGCAGCAGAAAGCCTGGCAGGCACACACAGTGAAAGGACATCTTGCTACAGCTGAAAGGCGGGCGGATGCAGACGTCGCCACCCAAAATCCCATTAAAAGCCTCTGCCCACAGACTGGGGAGGTAGCACAGTAGGGGAAGGCTTTGGCAACCAGCTTTTCCTCCTGCTCTGGGACTCCTGGGCTGTGCCTCCTCGCTCTCCTGCCAAGGGAAAGGGTGCAGAGCAAGGCAGGGCTTGCAAGAGCCCTAAAGCCAGACTCTGGTGGCAGCATGATTAACCTGGAGAAAAGGAGGCCGAGGGAAGACCTTAATCACTCTTTACAACTCCCTGAAAGGAGGGTGTAGAGGGGTGGGGGTCGGTCTCTTCTCCCAAGCAACAGGACAAGAGGAAACAGCCTCAAGTTGCACCAGATAAGGTTTAGATTGGATATTAGGGAAAATTTTTACACCGACAGTGACATCAAGCATTGGAACAGGCTGCCCAGGGAAGTGATGGAATCATGACGGAAAAGCGGTGGAATCATCATCCCTGGAGGTATTTAAAAGACGGGCAGGCGTAGTGCTTAGAAATATGGTTTAGTGATGGGTTTTGGCAGGGTTAGGTTGATGGTTAGACTCAATGATCTGACAGGTCCCTTCCAACCTGGGCGATTCTATGAAGCATAGAAGGTTGCAAAGCCCTTTTGGGTTCTTAGGGACCAAGACCACTCCAAGGGTGCAGGTGCCCAGGAGAGACAAAGCCCTGTTCATCTCAATAGCAGATACTGCCTTAGGTGCCCCCAGGGCCATATTTGTTACCTGCCTGAGGGTCTTCAGTGCAAACCTAGGAGGGCAGTAAAGGCTTGCAATGGCAAACGAAGATACATTTCTCTGCCACGGCATCACCCAGGCAGGGAGCAGGGACGAGCCACCAGATGAGCCTCCTTCACACCGACCATGCTGCCAGGGGAGATGCAGCTCTGGGCTGCTCCGAAACACTCAGATCCAGCATCTCAGGTCACTTCAGCGCATCTGGGAGCGCGGGGATTTCAACTCCGGGAGCACTCCAAAATGCGACTCGATGCTTCCATACTGAATAATCACCTTTTACTTGCCATCCGAGACAGCTGAGCGCTGAAGTGCTGCAATTTTCTAACAGGGAAAACTGTTTTGTCAGCTCAGGGAAGACTAAATTGATGCAACCTGAATTTTCATCTGCCTCACCCTACGCATGTCCTCCCCCCCAGCTCCTCCCATGCCCATTCATGAGGCAGTCTGCAGGCTTCCCGTGCCTCAGGCGCCAAGGAAAATAACTTCTGCCCTGCTCCATAGGCAGCTATGTCTCCAAAAAAAAAAAAAAGTCTAATTTCTCAGTTACAAAGGGGGTTCACACTACAGCACCCAAAGATCATGTCATAACCGGCATCATCTCCACCTTTAAGAAAGGTCAAGGAAACCACAGAACAGACAGTTTTTTTCCAGCAACAAAAGCAGATTTAATCATAAAAGCAGGATTTTACAAGTCCTTAGGAGAACCCACAAGAGACCTATACCAGAAGGCCTTCTGCACTGGAAGTGTTTCCCCAAGCTGCAGGTAGATTGCAGCAAGAATTCCGAGAAAGAGACAGAATGTTACAATTTATCTGAATTTATCAAATGCTTCGGCCCAAAACTCCCTCACAACAAGAGGTTAAGAACACCAAATCAGCAGCTTCCTGAGCTGTAAGCTGAATTCGTCCATTAGAAACCAATGAGGACATCCAGTACAAAATAAGAACAAGGGACAATCAGCACACCCAAAATTCGGCACTGGGGACCAGCCCAGGCATCCGGTGGCATTAAAAGCCCAGAGCTGTGGTTGTAGGGGAACCAGAAGAACAGCTGTGGCTGGCACCACAGAGGTCCACTATGGTCCAGAGCATAGCCAGAGGTGGGTACGTGAGCAGCATAAGGGCAGGTGACATCTCTCATTGACAGAGGACCAAAGTCCTCTGGCCAAGGCAGTAACCAATTCACACACAGGTTGCTGGTCGCTACCTGCCTTGCAGCTGCTTGGAGAGAACATGGAGGAGGCCTCAGTGTCATCATCAAAAGCACTGCAGAGGTCCCTGGAGCGGCAGCGCAGAGCAAAAGCACGTCACTGGACTCTGCAAGCTGCTGGCTGGGAGATGCTGAGGTGGGAATCAGCTCCAGCAGGGCTCAACTGGTGCTTGGGGAAGCCTCAGCGTTAGGTAGGATGGCACACCACCCATCCCGGCTTCATGGGGTACAGGGAGGAGCAGACCAGGGTGACTGAAGTATTGCGTCCAGCTCTGGAGCCCTCAGCACAAGAAGGACATGGACCTGTTGGAGCGGGTCCAGAGGAGGCCACGAAGATGATCTGAGGGCTGGAGCCCCTCTGCTGTGAGGACAGGCTGAGAGAGTTGGGGGTGTTCAGCCTGGAGAAGAGAAGGCTCTGGGGAGACCTTAGAGCCCCTTCCAGTACCTGAAGGGGGCTACAGGAAGGATGGGGAGGGACTCTGGATCAGGGAGGGGAGCGATAGGACAAGGGCTAACCATTTCAAACTGAGAGAGGGGAGATTTAGATTGGATATTAGGAAGAAATTCTTTCCTGTGAGGGTGGTGAGGCACTGGAACAGGTTGCCCAGAGAAGCTGTGGCTGCCCCATCCCTGGAGGGGTTCAAGGCCAGGCTGGATGGGGCTTGGAGCAGCCTGGTCTGGTGGGAGGTGTCCCTGCCCAGGGCAGGGGGTTGGAACTAAGTGATGTTCAAGGTCCCTTCCAACCCGAACCATTCAGTGATTCTATGACTGCAGAGCTCCCAGCCACGGTGAGACCAAGAAGAGCAGGGGCTCAGGAGTGAGCAAAACTGGGATGAGAGGTAGGGAGCTCCGAGTGGTTCTTCCGTCTCCATTGCAACAAAAGCCAATGAAAACAACAGCTCTGAATTCATACCTAAGCACAATGAGTTTAGAACAATAGACAGATTTTCTCTTTTGGGTTGTTTTTTTTTTTAGATACAACATGCAATTAACCTGTGGGACTCAGCACCACACAGCTAATTGAGAGCAAGGACTCAAGGGAGCTGCAAACAAAAACAACAGCCACATGCACAGTAAAGAGCATCCATGCTGACCGGGAATGGAGAAAAAACATCCCCAGAGTGGTCTTCCACAAGGGTGTCCACCAGAGAGCTGCTGCCCAGGGCATCCTTACCAAGGGCATGGGTTGGGTGCTGTTTTGTCAGAACGGAGGGACACCAAGGAGATGTAGCAACTCTTCTGATCTCCAGTAACTGCACCCGGTGTCATGAGTCACCCTGAGAGCAGGACTCTGAGCAGGCACCAACAGGTGTCACACAGGCCTTGGGTCCCTCCCAGCCAGGGAAGGTCACGATGTCCTCTTACAGCAGACGGACCGCTCTGGGACAAGGGAAGACCAAGCCTTGCTCTTTATTTCCACCTCTCTTTATACCTATGCTCATTTTGAGGTCGTTTCCACCACCCCACAGCACAAGATGGCATTATCATACCCATGAGCAGCAGGTCTGCATCCCGAAACGGCCAGTGCCTCCCAGGTGAGCAGCCTGCTCTCAGGGCACTGTGCTCCCAGTCCAACACCAGTGCTCCCAGTGCGTGCGCACGCATTTTCCCCTCGCTGCCAGAGACTGTGCCCAGCACAGGGCAGCTCTCCAGAGGACTGGCGGGCTGGGATGCCACCCTGGCAAGTACTCAGGCAGGATCCCTGAATAGCCCTGCATCCAAAAAAAGCAACACCAGGAAAAAAAAGTACCTAAAATTGCCCTCGTGGAGCAATCCCGTTCCTCCTCCAGCAGCCTTCTGCTCACTTGTAGCTGAGGAGCACGGAGGGAGGGAGGAAAATCCCTAAACGCAGCCTTTCCTTACAGGGCTGGGATAAAGAGGGGATGGAGGGTCGCTTTTCCTGGCTAGGACGTTCTGCTGCTGGCTTACGTACCCGGCCGGACAGCACCATGCCGCCCATCTCAGAGGACAAATATCAGGAGCTTGAGAGCAGGGAGATGTCTTGCACAGGTGCCCTTCCCTCAAAACCCGCATTTGGGAGTCAGTGGATCTGCTCGGCTCCTCTCAGCCAGCCTTTATTTGCAGGGGGATCGTCAGGCAAACCCCAATCCCGCCACCACTCAGCATTCCTGAAGAGCTCGGTGAGCAGCCTGGCCCAGCTCAGACCCCCCAGCACTGCCAGGGATAAGGAAGGCGGACCTTCCCAGATGTTTTTGGAGGGATTTCCCCAAGTTCGCCACGCAAGGCGACACGTGTCGTCCCCGGCAGTCGGGGAAAAAAGCACCGCTCAAATCCACCGCAACCGCTGCCGGTGAGGAGAAGCTCTCAGGAGGAAAAACAGATGGGCTGGCGACCCACCGCCTCCCAGAGCGAACATTGCAGAAGAGCACGAAGACAAGCCCCAACCCAACGCTAGCAGCGTGGGCAGAAAGCGGGAGGCCTGACATCCTCAGACCCAGCCGGGCAGCGCAGACCAAGCCTAACCCACCACCCGGTCTCCCACCACGGCTTAGAGAAGCGGATGAGGAAAGGGCAAGCATGCAGTGATGCTTCCCCCCAAAACGCTCTCCCAGGTTCGGCAGGGGACGCGATTTTATTTAATAGCCTTTCATGGTCTTTTCTTTCCAGACTTTTTCACCCTGCTTTGAGCTCTGATTATTTTTTTTTTTTTTAAAAAAAAAAAAAGCACGCACAGCACCCCGCCACAAGGAGTCCCCCTGCTTGCCACCACCCCACACAGCTTGCGTATCTGGACCTGGCTGCTTCTAGCTCAAAGTCCCATAAATCTCACATCAGAGTCCAAAACCCAAGTAATTCCCACACACCCTCTCTGGCTCACTGGTGATTTTAAAGCGAAGCAGCACCAGTCACCCCCCGCCCCCAGGCCCTCCTCTTCCCCTACACCCCAAAAAGTACCCGGCAGGAGGAATCTCCAGCAGCATGGCCCAGCGGGGGAGAGGACCTGGTTAGCCTCCTCCTCCTGCCAACAAGAGGTAAGACGGGGCATCCAACACTGCTGATCCCCCTCCAAGAGGATAACTGAGCTCAGCAGCTCTTTCCAGACAGCACGGCAGCTAATGATGCTAACGACCATCTCCCAGATGTCTGGTGGCTCCCAAGCCCCCGACCCAGATGCCCCAGGCTGTTCCTAGAGACACTGAGTCCCTTGGAGGAGAGATCTCCCCAGGGAGAGCAGGACAAGAGCAGCGAGGAGCCAGGAATGACAGCGGCTGGAAGCGGCTGTTTTACGGCTCGAGCCAGACGCCAAGAAAAGTCATTAATTTCAATCAACTCATTCTATGCCCATGAGGTTTTTATTTTATTACTTTGGAGATGGCAGAGGGTAATTTATTGATCAAAGGAGGAGACGTTGCTGAACACTTAAAATGAATGCTGCGTCTGAGTGCTCGCAGAGGGAGGGTGCCGGGGTCCGGCAGAGAAGAGGAGCAGGGAATCCCCAGAGCAGCCGGGCTCCTGGATTGCAGAGAGACAGGTCTGAGAGCACAATGCCAGGAGATGGCTTTGCATACACTTATAGCAGGCAAGAAGCCAGGCAGCTGCACGGCTGGTGGGACATCCCATATGCCCGCAGGCAGGAGAGCAGCACAAGCTACAGGGTTCTCCTAACCTAAAATCTTCATGGAGCAACCTCGTACCGGTCCATCACAAGTGCCTGGCTGCAGACAGCATTTGGTTTATAAAAAGGTGGAGGAGAAGACGCCAACCAGATGGCAAACCCATGCTCCAGTCCTACCAGAGCAGTGTGCCTTCACTGCTAACCTGGTCCACCCCAGAGCTCAGCCTCCAGCCCAGCAGACAGGGTCAATGACACCACCAAGGGTGGAGACACCTACACAACGGCACTGAGACCCAACAACTCACTGCATAAGTCCTACACAGCGGATTGATGTGTAGAATTTATGGAGTGAACATACGACTCCACCATGAGGAACCCCCCCACCCAGCAAGGGGAAAGGGTTCCCCCCCCCAAACACACCCTTGCCCCAGATCCTTCCTGCTGCGTGGCTAGGAGCAGCTCAGAGGGGGGGCTCGGACCAAGCAACGGGAGGTGAAGCTGAGTAGAGATTGAGGACTCCTTCACCCCGAGGGACCACTTGTGCGACAAGGCTCGGCATTGCAAGGGAAACCTCGAGGAAATGTCATGTTCAGCTGTTGAGAGATAATTAAGAGGAAAAAAAAAAGCCCACGCAACAGCCCAAAAATCCTTTACAAGGGACTGGGGCCAGTAAACATCCCTGGGTCACCGCCAGCGCTGCCTGCTCAGGGATGCCCAGCTCTCCAGCCTCCTCCAGAGCAGCTCGCCGTGGGCAGGAGCCCCATCTGCCGGCTTGGCCACGGAGGACGCACATCCCAGCTCCGCAGGGCGAGGGGACATCACCAGGCACGCAGCACCCAAGGGCCAGCGTTGCTGCGGGACCGCCCCCCCCAAGCCTGGCTCCCAGCAAAAATGCCTGCGGTGGGTACAGGGGATGCTCCACAGGAGATGAGCCCGCGGACAGCCCTGCTCCCCCTCCGCAGCCCACCAGAAACCAGCCTCACCAGGCCCACCGGAGTCTTACCCCAACAACCCACCTGCAAAAGCCACCTGCTCTCGGTCACCTTTGCAGCAAGGCTGCGCCTCGCTTTGCTCCTCTCGCACACACAGAGGCAGAGAAACGCACCCAATCTTCACCCGGATGCACTAGCGATGTTTTACCCGTGGCCCCCAACGGGGTGGTGCAAGTCAGCCCCCAGGGCCACCCTGCAGAGAGCAAGGAACGAGCCCCTGCTGACACCCCGCTCAAGGCCACGGTATACGAAGCCCCGGCGGAGGAGGTGGGCTGGGGAAACCAAAAGGCTGATGTCAGTTGAGCAGAAATGCTAAATATTTACACAGCCTGCCATCAGCCCCCAGGCGAGGAGGTGGTAACTGTACGATTTAAATGCAACCGGCATGACAATTTTTGTGTAACTAGAAGTGCAAGAAAATTACTTAAACACAGCCAACGTGAGGAAATTAAAACTCAGTCAGGACAAAGGGAATCGGGGACTTGGGCAGGGCAAAGAAAAAAACCCACTTCCTGGGGATTCGATGGGTTTTAGGAGTCACGAGGTGTCGGTGCCCCCCAAGCACAAGGGCACCCCTCGCTCACCACCATCACAGAGCCAGGAGTGGGGTGGAGGGGCACCCAGCTGCTGCCAGCAGCACCAAAGCGGGTCCTGGGTGGAAAATACCCCCTTCACTGGGGGCTGCAGGAGAGGCTGTGGCAGGGGGAGGCGTTTGATGGCAGCAGGGTACAATTACTCAGATTGGGACCAAACCAGGACTTGGCAGCTCACAATAGGTGCGAGGTGACCGTTAAACCATACCTCCCAATAAAACGCAAGTAATCCCTTCGAGCTACTTGTTTGCTGTTCCAGGCACTTAAATGCTATATATAGCTGGGCAAAGGACACCGCCACACCACGCTACAGCAGTCACAGGACCACAGCTCCGGCACCACAGCACACGGCCAAGACCCCCAGAGCTCAGCGCAGAACCCACCAGCACCATATCCGATGCTTTGTAGGCTCAAACCTTACTGAACTCCTCCTCCTCAGCTGTAAGCAGGGCAGCAGATACTGTTTCAAGTCTGACCACGCTCCCTGCAGGGCTGGGAAAGTCCCCAAGACAAACAGGACAGCTCAGCACCCCCCAAACAGCCCAGCTAGGGACTAAGAGCCCTGGGCTGAGCTTACATATAGCCTTTGGTATAGGGTGTGGGTGGAAAGCCCAGGTGAGGTGACTCAGGACCCTGCCATGAGGTAGCCAGCTCTGCAGGTGAAGCAACGGCTCGCCTCTGCTGGATTTAAGGAGCCAAACAGGCCGTATGTGTTGGTTCCCTGCAAGCAGGTGGCCCAGGCTGGGCGAAGGAGCAGAGGCGCTGAGCGATGGGGTGTTGCTCACACCTGGTGTGGGCAGCCCAGGGGACACATGCCACTGTTAACCCTGATGCTCCCAGGTGAACTGAGGTACATTGCAGTAAATAAGGCTCAGGTGTTGCCTTGGGGTAGCCATGGCTCAGTGGCCAGGGCTAGAGGCCAGGTCAGGGGCCCTGCCGGGGCATGCGGAGTAACACAGCCCCTCACTGCTGTGGCAGCTCTCTCAAGGAGCCTTGCGCCTCCAGAAGGAAAGTAGGTTGACACCATACACTGCCTCCCCCAGGGAATTATCCATGCCGAGGACACGGTGATGCGCACAGGGTCTGGAGCAGACCCAGGCAGCACCAGTCCTGGAGCAAGCACACGCTATCCCATCCCAGCATTACAGATCCCAGTAACTGACTGGGAGGGGGGGGAAGTCTTGGTGTATCCTGAAAAGTAGTGGCCTGTAAGGAAAGCCAAAGTTGCAACCCTTCCCATTTTCTAAGGCACTCATCGAGGGACCAAGCCGCCCCACCAAGTGCTGAGCATCTCCTAACAAACAGAGCCAGGAGAGGAGGTTCAGCAGCTCCTGAGCGTCCCCCACGAGAAGAAACGCAGACGGGCGAAGTTGACGTGCAGGCAAGCGCTTCAGGGGTACGACGGCACCTTTGGGTGCTCTCAGGCTGGGGCCAGGGGACAGCCCTGTTAATAGCAGCCCGCGGGACCAGAGGGGACGGTGTCCCAGGGGGAGGCCTGGGTCTCCCTGGGAAGAAGCAGAGCTTCGCAGCAGCCAGTTTTTTTCTCTGGCAAGCTACTGCCAGCCTCCACGAGAGGGCTTTGCTGCACAAGGAAAGGAAATAAGAGGAGCTCCATTTCCAGCCTGCTTCCAGTTAGGTCCTGTCTTTTCCCCACATCTTCTCACCGAGGGCTTAGCAGGCAGCAGCGGAACGTGGTCACCCGAGGATTACACCCAAAGGCTCTGATGATGCTCATATGTTAATGACAGCATTGTGAATAGTCGCCTTTTTTCCATCCTGAAGCCCCTCTTTCCTGGGTGAGCTGCGTTCCAGGGGGCTGGTTGTGGCTGGGTGGGGGCTGAGCCAACTTTGCCAAGGGACTCTGGCACCAAAGCTGGCCTCAAAGCAGGGACGTAACCTTCAGCACTAACGCAGCCCCTTGCGAAATGAGCTGGCCACCGGGTTTTGGGAGGCACAGGGCCATCACCCATGTTTCCTCCCACCGGAGCTTTGCAGCACATCTGACGATGGATGGGGCCCCGTCCTTGTTCCCACACACGGGTCCCCAGGGATGAGCACCTCTTGGGCTGCCACCGTGGGAACTCAAGGGGCAGAGGAGGAGCAAGAGAGAGGAGGAAGAGGAATCTTCTGCCCCTGGCACGACCAAAGGAATTCACCCCGATTTCCATGCACACTCATGCTGGTCTTTAGCAGGAGACATGAATCACAGTATAGGTACTTGTAGGGACAAGTCGCAGGCCACCAGCTCTGGTAAACGACAGCAGCGTGTTCCACCTTGCCTGGCCAGCCCTGAGCATGTCCTCTCAACTAGCCCTTAAAGCCACAAAACCCCTTATCTGAAGAGATGCATTGATGCAGCTGGTTTTGGGTAGCACCCCCTTAACCGGAGACCTCCGAGGAGCAGGTCCCTGAACTCCCATCATGTCCCCAAAGCGGAGGGGTTTGCGGTAGGGCAGCCCCTTAATCTCACGGGGTTTGAGTCCCATGAGGGCAAAGCCTGGCCCGTCCCTTGCCAGGTGATCTCTAGGCTCGCCTGAGGGCTGGAGCGACCCGCCGTCTCCCAAGGTCACTTCCAGCCTCCTACGCGTTGGAGCGAGCCATGGCTGAGCACACGGCCACCCTCCCCACCTCCTCCCAGCGCTCCGGAGCTCCTCATCAACCTGGAAAGCTCTGCAGGGACAGGACACAGCCAGCTCTGCCCGGCCACAGGGCCGGGACCTCTGTAGCTCCAGAGATGGGGGGGATGGGGAGGGTTTCACACTGCCACGGGTGCAAAACAGTGCTGGCTCGCAGCTCAGGTCCCCCAGGGAGTCGGGGTGTCCTGCCACCAGCCTCCAAGCCGGCGATGGTGGCACAGGGGGGACCCAAACTGTTCCACCGCCCTGACACCTCATCTCCGGCAGCGTGTCCCTGCACTGCAGGATGGACTGGGCTCGTATTTGCCCGGCCTCTGCCAGCAGCCAAGCCGGTGCCCCCTCACCAATGCCATCTGGAAGAAGAGGACAGCTATGTCCCAACGTGGGGTGTGGGAAAGTGCAGTGTCCCCACCCAGCAAATGTGCCTGGGGGGGTCCCAGCCACTGGGATGGTACTGGCCTCTGCTGTGGCATCGCAAGCACTCCCCGAGCACCCGTCTGTGCCAGGAAAAGCCAGGAGGTGCCTTGAAAAGAGCAACAGTTTTCCTCCTTTGTTTTTGCCAGCCTTTGAAGGGGATAGTTTTCCGGTGCACATCCGTCACTGGGACCACCAGGCTTCCACCACGAGCTGGGAGGGAAGGAGCGGGCTGCGACCGGGGGTGCAAGGCTGGGGTGACCTGGGACAGGAGCTGGTGCCACAGCGGGGCTGGGAGCAGAGCCCAGCTCCACCGCCGGCTCCGTGCTCGTCTCACCGGGCGGCACATGCCACCGTACAGCCACTCGCCCTTCCCCAGGGAGGGCTGCGGAGACACGAGAGGTGGCTCCTTCTTCCTGCCGCTTGTCACCCTGTTTATTTTTAACAGCCGTTCCCTCCTGCCCAGATATGACACACACACACACCCCAGCAAAGCGTCCCCTGGTGCTCTCGCAGTGCCAATCGGCCTCGTGCCACCGCTCTGAACCCAGGGCAGTCAGTCCCTGCCCACCTGGCCGCTGACCAGGGACATCACGTCACACACTCCCAAACTGAAGGCAAACACTCGCTCCATTGCCCTTTCCAGGGAGGGAATTTCAGCGAGCCCGGCACGCACAGGGCACTGCCCGGGCCAAAGGGGGACAAGGTCGAGCAGGAGGTGTGTGGGACCCTGGCCACCTACGCACAAATTGTCTTTTGAGCACAAAATGCATCAGTTCTCCCTGGAAAACCTCAGCAAGGGTAAAGCGGGGAGAAATTCACCCTGCAACAGGCTCACTGGCACTACCCTTTGGAGACGGAGCCGCGCTCTGAGAAAGGATGGGAGAATGATGCTGTGAATATCCAGCGGAGATTTTACCCAAGGCCTCCCGGCTGGTGTCTACATTCCTCTGACATTTGCTTTCCATTAATACAAAAGCTGCTGGGCAGGGCCACTCGCTGACCACAGCGATTAAGCAAGTGGCACAGGCTGTTTGCCGATGGGTGCTGCCGTCAGCGCAGAGCCGGGAAGAGGAGTATGGCTCCGCCAGCCCAATAACAGGGCAAATCCCAGCGTGAAAACACCAGCAAGCATTTTGTGACTCTCCCCGGTGCTGGACGCAAGGGAAGAAAAGCTCCGGTTCCCTCCTCTGTCCGTCCTTCCGTCCCTCCTGCCTTCCCACGGGAGTCGTGCCTTCCTCCGGATGCAGCTCCTCCCGGCCTCTCCGCCCTGCCAAAGGCCCACAGGGTCAAATATTCCCCTTGGAGCAAGCGGGGCTGCAAAAAGGCAGCAGCCAGCTGGCCGAGTGGACTCGGCAATCCCTTGCCCACCCGGCACCCTTGCCCTGGGGGCTGCCAACCTGGTCAGCCCTGGGCCGGGGGGCGAAATTGGGGTCCAGGGTTTTCGACCTTGCCCGTTGCCCCTTGCGCGTTCCCCCATCCCCGCAGGACTGCAGCTGCCTGTTGGTGTTGCACTCTGGCTCCTGTAAAACGCTGCCCTGGGCCAGTGCTGGGTGAAAAAAAACCCACATAAATTCCTCCCGCCTTGAAAAATAGCGGCCGCATGGCCACGGAGGTGTAACACTGCGCTGCTCCCGCAGCCCGCCCTGCGCCTGGCCGTGCAAGGCTGGGATGCTTGGTACCCCCAGCACCGCACCACAAGGGGCAAACCTGCCTCCCGCCCTGGCGCTTCCATCACCCCACGCTCCCACCACCCCCAGCACGGCACGGGATGGAGGGAGCTGGGATGGGGAACTGCTTGCGCTGGCAAAGCCCACCTGCCCGTGCTGCTGGGCGTGCAGGACTAAACCTGGGAGCTGAGCGGGACACGGCCAGTGGGAATTTCTTTGCCTCCCCCTCTTTTCTAGTGATGCTCCAGCCACGCTCCAGCCGGGACCCCCGCTCCATGAAGGATGGCACGGGTGCCACGCTGCCCGCACCCTTCTGTTCGCTTGGGGAGGGGAGCAGGGCACTACGAGTGCCAGCCCTCCAGCGCCGGAACAAGGGGAGCAGGCACCCATGGGACTCCCACGGACCAGACCTGGCATGGTACTAGGGCTCTCGCCTCTGCCCACCACTCCGGACACACTCCCTTCTTCCTGCCCTCGCTCCCTTTTCCTGCCTTTCCCAGCCCACCCTCCAGATTTCCGAGCGAGCCACGTCTTTCCTGCAGGAAAGCGTGCCCCATCCACCCAGCCGGCCATCTACTACTCCATTTCCCTCCCTGTTCTCCTTTTTTCCCTGCTCCACATCTCCGGCTTCCCCTCCCGCTCCGCCTGACCCAGAGCCACGGGGTGAAGCCCAGGGCTTGCCAAAGCAAACAGTGGCAGGAGGAGGAGGGTGGCCGAGGCCAGAGCAGGCAAAGGGCAGAGTCCACCATGGGCAAACCCAGCTCGCCGCTCCAGGGTGAGGAGCGGCTTTTTTAACACGCCGGTGGGGGATGTCTCCATGCGCCCCGGCGGGCTGCGGGTGTCGGAGGCGATGCCTCAGCTGAGCAGGGTCTGGGGATGCTCAGGAGCAGGCTGGGGGTCGAGCACCCTTTGCTGCTTTCCCCGTGCGGGTCTGGGGCGGGGGGCTGAGCTTCGTGGGGGGCTGGAGGCCAAAGGAAAGCAAATCTGGGGCTCGAGTCTCCCGCAAGCAATTTATAGCGAGGTCTTTCCCTCCCGCTCTGCTCCCTGCCAGGAAAAGCAGCAGGAAAATATTTCCCTGGGAATTGTTTTTGTTCCTTCCTCTGTGTCTGTACGCATGAAGCTCTCCTCCGCCTTGGACATGCCTCAACCTGTCCCGAGGCTCAGATTAATCCCCTGCACTACCAGGGACGACAGCTGAGGTCAGATGCTGTCAGCAGAGGCGAGGAGGAGGAGGAGAAGACCTTCCCCCTAGGAAATCACACACGTTCCCAGCTAGAGCAGCGAGCCTGAACACCAGGCAGCCCTGCCTGCTTCTCCCGAGCGGGAGGGCACCTTGCAACGTGGTGGCACGCCGGAGCATCCCGCACGGGCGGGTGAGCTCGGCTGCTGGCGGTGCCCAAGCAACGTGGCAGAGCCTAAAGCCTGGCTTAAGGGAAAAGCCGGGCTGAGCCGGGGCAGCTGCAGGCAGCGAATGCATCTGCAGCCAGGCAGGTGGCAGCCTGGCAGTGCCTCCCGCAGCGAAGCCGTGGGTGCCCAAAAACAGGTCAGCAGCAGGTGGTACCTCCACTTCTCCACTGGTCTGGGAAAGGTCTTGCTGGCTCCTTTGTCCACAGCTGCAGGAAAGGGGAACAAGATGAACCGTCCCCCTCGCCTGCACCGGAGAAGCAAACCCAGAAGAGCTGCCCGCAGGTCTCAGCATTCCGCTGCCTGCCCGACAGGGAAGCCGGGATGGAGGAAAGGTGGAAAAATTGGGATAGAGGGAGAGCACATCCACCACAAAGCCAGTCCTTTGGTGTGCAAAGCGCTCAACACCACCTCGGAGCAACCGGGACAAGCTCAGAAGAGCTCAGCTCCAGTAAATGATGCTCCGCAGTCCCTGCCCAGGCAGTTCACCTTCCTCTCATCCCATTTTCCCCTCTACCTCGCATGAGTGCTTGGGAAATACATGATGACTGACTATTTGCCTGCAACCCCAAGCCCTTCCCTCCCCCTCTCCCCAGGCTCCATCACCAATAAATCACCCCGCTGGGAGAGAGGGCCAGAGGAAACCAGAGGCACAAAACCTCAAACAGAGCCTTTTTTCCCTCCCTGCTCTCCCAAGCAGCTCTGCATTTCATTACGGCGGCCAGGCCAGCCCTCGCCCAGCTGGGGAGAAGGAGGAGGGGGGGGGCCCTGCAGGGTTTGCGCATCGGGAGCAGAAATCACAACCAGAAGAGCAGGAGAACGGAGCCGTTTGTGTTTGTCACTGCATCTCTCTCGGCACTCGCCTGGCCTCGACCCTGCCTTCGGGACATACTGGTCTGGAATAACTCTCCTCCGCTGGGGTCCCCCTGTGCCAAGGCAGCTCTGGGCACCTTCCAGCCAGTTTCTTCCCCCCGCCAGCCATCGCCTCTCGCTGCCGCCCCCTTTCTCTGCCCCGCTCCAGCTTTCTACAAGCTTTGCCCCCTTCCTTCTTCCCCCCCACAAAGGCTGGGAGCGCCCTGTCCAAGCAAGCACTGAGCCTGTCCCTGCCCAGGGAGAACGGCGAGGACAAGCCCTCGCTCCCTTGCAAGCACCCCACAACCCACTGGGGACCGGGGAGGAGGCTCCCTCCGCCCACCCTAAATATATATTGGCAGAGTATCGCCAGCAAGCACAGTACATTGGAGACAGATGCGAGCTCCGCAGTGGCGTGAGGGCTGGGGTGGGGATCCAGACGTGCCTCTACCCAGCCTCCCGAGACATCATTAAGCAAAAAGTACCGCGCTACAGTACTTCTGCACCCCTCCCTCCCCCCAAAAAAGCCTGCCCTGGGGTTTAGCCCTTGGCAAAGCAATGCCCCCCAGGACTGCTGCAGCGCCCCCCAGCTCCCCACGGCTCCCCAGGCGGGGAGAGGCCCCAGCAGGCACGCAGCCCCACGGCGCTGGCCTGCCTCCTTCCTCCCACCTCCCTCCCAGCAGCTCGCCAGATTCCTGAGCGCTGACACAGGACGCTGCCGCAATGAGCGCGCAGCGCCTTCCTCCCCTTCCCTTGGCCCAGGAGAGGAGGGACGGGCGGGTGAAACCCGGGTCGCATCAGGCCAGAAGGGAGCAAGAGCATCCGGAGCAAAATCCGGAGCCTCCCGCGAGCCCCTTCCCCTCACTGCCCATCGCCCGTGGGCTTCCTCCAGCCCCTGGCTGGCGCCTGACCCGGGCCAGACGTACGTCCATCCGTATAAAGGCCGAGATGATTCATGCCATTAACACTCCCTTATTGGCAAGAGCCGGTTTTAAATCATTCCCTCTCTCCAGAAGGTATCCCTGATGAGAGCCGCAGCTCATCTGCCTGGAGCGGCAACCAGCAATCGCTTCTTGCTGATTATAGCAGGAGAAAAGTGAAAGCCTTTCGCTCGCCCTCCTCCCCGAGCATCCCGCTGCACTCCCAGCTCCCTCCACTGGCATCTATCCCACCCTCTGGCTGCGCTAAGGGATTTTCCCAGCACTTCTCTTCTCCCAGGGGACCTAATCTGAGCTGGGGGTAGGTGTTGCAGCAGCCTGGACAAGCGCTTCCAACTGCTCGTTGCTATTATAGGAAGGTGAGGATCCTGCCATCTTGCCATTAAGTCATATCCTCCTCGACCCTGTGAGGTAGTTTCCATAGGAGTCACCCTCTCTTCCAAGTGATGGAAGTTTTTATTTTTATCCGGCTTATTTATGCACTTCTCTTCCCTCTGTCAGCACCGGCCTGGGCAGCAGGTTTGGGTCATGAGCTTCTCCTGGAGTTTATTCCCCCTTCCCGGCTCAGCTGTCCCACGCCGTCACCCCTCACCTCTGTGGCAACCAAAAGGCACTGCCGTGAGCGGAAGGAAAAGTCCAGGGATCGAAGCAACATGGCGGAACAGATGAATTCAGAAAAACAAGACCCTGTTTAGGTAAAAGGCATCAGAGGAATAAAAAAAAGACACTGGGGGAGGAAAAAAACAAAACAAAGAGCAGAGAAGTTGATCCAAAAGTAACACAGCATCGTCATTACGGGTCTTTTTTTGCTTTGGGACTCATTTTCCAGCGGAGGTGCGGACCCCTCTGTAACAAGCCAGAGCTCACTGGCTGCTATCTTGTCTCGGTTATTTTTTACAGCCGCCTCAGCAGCAGCCGCCTGCGGGTCCCCAGGGACAGGCGCGTCCCAGGGAGCAAACCCCAAGCATTACTAAAAGACAGCCATGGGGACAAGCGGGGCACGTGTTGGCACAGCAAAGACAGCTCCAGCAGCTGGTGGAGTTGGTCTAGGTCTTTCAGGGACACGGCACCACGGTTATCAGCCAGTAAGCAAGAACTTGCTCACCTCAGAGCGCTCCGCAGAGAGGTCACACCAGCCAGAAGGCGCTGCGCAGGCAGCATCTCCGGGCAGCCTTTGCTGTATTTTCGGAGCAATTAAGCTGTTGCACAACTCCTCTCTGGAAGATCGAATAGATACGAGCGCTACTGGTGATCCGTGCCAAAGGGAGGTTGGGTCTTGTCTGTGCAGGGACACCGGGGGCCACACAAACCAACTGGACCAGATGCTCTTCCAGCGGTTGGGTGCCCAGAAAACCTTTGGATAACACCAAGCACGCTCCTGATCAACTCCCTGATGGCCAAGAGCAGAACTGCCCCCCTCCCATTTCTGCGCTCAGGAGCTGACCGCAAGGCCTGGGCAAAACCATCCATTTCCACGGAGATGCTGTTGGCAGACAAGGAGCAGGACTGAAACCTGCTCCCCCGGCCTTGGTCTCCTCTTACTGGAGAGGCCCCAAGGTGGGTCTGTCTCCCATCTGACAGCCACGCTGTTGGACTGCAGGGTTGTCCTGGAGAGCACTTGTACCAGCGAACAGGAACAGGACCTTCCTGTCACCTCCCAAAGGTCATCAAGTGGAAAGAAATGTCTCATGATGCACAGTTTCCTCTGTGTTGTCTACCAGACTAAAATAGCGTGTCACCATTAAGTAAATTAAAACAGTAGGACTTTCGCTTTTACTTAATAGGGGGTTACTAACTTGTACGCAAACTAGCAGAGCTCCCTCTAAGCTGTCCCTCACCAGACAGCCCCTTGCTCATCCCAAGTCCTCCCCTTCTTGCCTTCCTAGTGCTTCAGGAGGACCAAGCCTGATGCCTCCAAACCTCTCAGAAACGAGGTGTAAAAATCCCAGCCTGCAAGCCCAGCGCCCCCCGCTGTAAAGGGCAGCACTGCCTCCCCATGCGGGGCTTATTTCAGCCACGCCAGAGAAAGTGGGAGAGCAGAAAGCTTCCCATTGGTCATCAGTCATCTCCCATGCCGCTTCCCAACTCTTCCAGGCAAGCCCTGAGGCTCAGCCAGACATCCCAAGCTGCATTTCACAGCACACAAACTTCTTCCTTGACTCGCCAGAGGTGCAATCCTCAAGTTGAAAAGTTCATTAATTAGGAGCAAAGAAGCCTCTAGTGAATCTCCCAGCAAGAAGCAGGAAAAAAAAAAAATCCCCCCACAATGCAGTCTAATTACAACACCTCAGGGTGCTCCACAGTTGCTGTGAAGCAGACGCCAAACTTTCCTCCCCACCCCTTCGAGCAGGAACTTTAACCCAGTTAGAGCTTTATTGATAAGGAAAAAAAAAAAAAAAAAAAAGCCCCGATACTCATCATTCTAACTATTCTGCAAGTTACAGCAAAGAGGAGGCACTCAAAGACATCTCTGGCAGAGCAGCAGCTGGCTGCAAGCACGGCCTGTGTCCGGGAAGGATCCACTCACACGCCCCCAGCCCGGACCTTTGAGCAGGCGAAGCCGGAGGCCAGCCCTCGGCCTAGCCATGCCACAGGGCCGGGACTGCGCGCAGCTGCTCTTCTGGGATTTAGCAACCGCCTTCCACCCACAGACAGGGTGACTCTGCACATTGGGGACTTTCTGAGTAAGACCTCAAATGCCACGGCAGCTCCGGCCCTGGGAAGAGGCTGCAGCCAGAGGAGCAGCGGGAGCACCTGGAAGGGACTCCACTGGCCCGGACAGAAGCTCCCTTTCTTCCCAGCTGCCAGAGGAGCTGGACTCCAACCCACCCCAAGCCTCTGGCGAGGCAGGGTGGATCCAGCCACAGACATGCAGCAACCACACCCTGGCTGCTGCCAGCCCAGCTCCCCACCGCCCTCCGCCTCCTCCCCCCACCCCAGCCAAGCAAGGGCACAGACAGGGACTAGGCTCATACAGTTGAAAATATTTAATACGTGTTGTACACGTAGAATTACATTTTATACAAAACAAGATACATCACTGAAGGAGA